>CM077153.1:217247349-217352047 GCA_039583875.1 Platanthera guangdongensis
AAAAGAACCCAAGGCCACAGCATGAATGTCAAATAAAAACCACAAGTAGGAAATGAGCGTTCAAAAATACACAAAGTACTTGGCCTTACAAGAGTTACTTAACAATAAATGTCTTCCATAAGCACGCAGGCCGGTCACACATGAGCATAAAAAGTAAACATTCGCCTTAGTCTTCAAGGGCCGGCTCAGCAATATGGGCGACAGCCCGCTACTTGTCACTAGGCTCCACAGCACCTGCAATCAACATTCCACTGCAATGGTGGCAAACAAAAGCAATGGTCGGCTAAAGCTGACAAAATTATAACGACCCCACCCCAAAATCGCGGCGGCGGTGCTCCTTCCCTGCATTTTATTAATATAACCAAAAAAGATAGTGAAAGTACAAGAAAAGCACATTTCACCACTGGTGCAGGCCCGCACGGCCACACACCCCGTGCTCTCAGGGCACTTACACAGTGAAGTCGGTCCGAACCCGGTCCGTCCCACACTCCACCACCGCCCCCAGGACGGCAAACATCGTGAGCAAAAGTCCTTTCAGCCGAAGCCTAGACTCGCCCTCCAAGCCATCGGCAAGTCCCATGTACCTTAATTCGCTTTAACCGAACCACTTGGTGTGGGTAAGGATCCACCAGCCTGTTGTTCACCTCGCCACGGCAATTTAAGCCATAAGCACGGGTCAAGCTTCACCAAATCCCAATGTATCGATCATACAATAGTACATAACCTGGTTATGTACAAGGTTGGCTCTCAGGACACCAAGTTGGGCTCCCAGAGCACACAGCCCCACATACAGGGCCCCAGGTCTCCGTGAGATAGGCCTCAAGAATAGCTCTCTCATAGAGCTACCGCCGGTGATATCATTAACGTCGCGCGGTACCTGACATAAAGGCGTTTCTGCCCAGTTTTCGGGGTGCACCTTGGAGTTAATCCCCAAGGCTCCATATTGCAATGTACCACGTAAAAACCAGAAAACATACGGCACGGAGTCTTCTCCGGCAATCAATGCATAATGGAAACATCACCGATCCAGAATAACTTGTCCAGGTAGGATTCACACACCATGTCTATGTACGTACTTCGATTTCGGACTCTATATGCAAGATTACGGGGACTATTCATGTCCACCTGAAGGAAATACCGCACACTCACCGCACACTCGCAACAGCGGGTTTCCTATGTGAAAAGGAAGAGGTATTCACATGTCCAAGAAGAAAATCGTTACCCTAGAGGTTCGCTTTGGCGCCATGGAAAACTAGCCGGATGAAAAGTACTGCAACGGCCACTCCTCCATGGATCTGGACTCGGTTTGCGATTCAGAGCTCCGAAGCTCCACCGGCTACCAGATTTCTCCTTCTCATTCTTCCTTGCTCCTCTCTCTAACCCTTTAGAAAGAGAAAATCTAAAGAGGAATGAGGGTTTCACCCCCTATTCCCGGCCTTATCACAGCAAGGACAAACCTGGACCTTTGGATCCCATTTGAAGGAAATGAACGACCACGATTAGCACTTAAAATCAACTTCCTGGGCCGAACATGGCTTGTGACACGCTCGTGCCATAGGTCATGTCTCACGATCAGAACACGATCATCGAACAGAGAACAGGACACGGGCTCAGACACGTCCGTGTACTGCTTGACACGCCCGTGCCAGCTTACGACACGCCCGTGTCACGGGGCGTGTCCCTCAAGTGACATAGGAAACCATCACGTCCCGACCAGGACACGGGCTTAGACATGCCCGTGTCACATTTGACACGCCCGTGTCGACCAGTACACGCTCGTGTTACAGGCTGTGTTCCTCACCCGACATAGCCCGGCTAACACAGAGCAGGACACGGCCCTAGACACGCCCATGTCTCAGGTCGTGTACCCGACCTCCAAGGATCGTCGAATGCATTTCGTCGACCACACGGAAAATCGTCAAACTCATAGCAGGACACGGCCATGTACATGCACGTGTCTCAGGCCTTGTGACCCTTATCAGGCCCCAGATTGGCCTTAAGACGCTACCAATCATTTTAGAGTCTTGGGTGTTACAATTCTCCACACTTAAAAGAATTTCGTCCCAAAATTATAGAATGAAAAGTACTCAAACTTAAACGGTACCTGAGTAGAATAGCTCGGGATATTCCTCAAGCATGGTCTGCTCTCGCTCCCACGAAAGCTCCTCACGACCGCAGTTGTCCCATCGAACCTTGACCATCATGATGTCTTTGTTACGAAGTCGCTTGACTTCAGAGTCCTCAATGCGAACGGGCTTGAACTTCGTCGTCAAACCACTATCAACCGGTACCTGATCGACCGCAATCACTTGTGAAGGCTCTTGTACTGCCTTCCGCAACACCGATATGTGGAATACGTCGTGTATACCACTCAGTTCCACTGATAACTTTAGTCGATAAGCCGCTTCACCAATTCGCTCTAGAATCTCAGACGGTCCAAGGTACCTCGGACTCAGCTTCTTCAAGTGTCATACCCGAGAGACACCCTTGAACGGCTTAATTTTCAAATATACCCAGTCGCCAACAGCGAACTCAACGTTCCTGTGCTTGGCATTATAGTATTTAGTCTGCCTGTCCTGAGCGATCAGCAATCGTTCTCGTATTGTTTGTACTAACGAAGTGGCGCCTTCCACTTCTTGTCGTTTGTATAGCTTTGACTCACCCGTCTCCAACCAAGACAATGGCGTGCGACATTTTCTACCGAAAAGGGCCTCGAAGGGCTCCATTTGAATACTCACTTGGTAGCTATTGGATCCCTAGTTTGATTTGGGTTAGGTTCACTAATTAGGATGTTTGACCTACCTTGTATAGTCAGGGTCATGTCTTTGTGTCTTCGAATTTAGGCTAAGTCCTTAGAAACAACCACATATGGACCAGCCAACAGAGAGAGAGAGAAGACAGAAGACAGTTATTTGTAAATTCTCTGAGTGAGCTCGACTCGAGTATTCGAGCTCGTCAGGTCGACGATTTCTGGAAGCTCAACTTCAACATATTAAGTCCAGAATCCTTTCTCTGAACTCAGGTCGACGAATTTGCATTATCAGCCCGACGAACTTGGAGCACAGAAATGGTAAGTTCTTTACAGAAAGCAGTTAGCTGATCTCAGGTCGACGAACCTAGTTCTCAGCTCAACGAACATGGATTCCCAGGTCGACGAACAAGATTTCTCAGCTCGACGAACTTAGGACTCAGGTCGACGAAATCTGCTCTTTGCTCGACGAATTCTGTGCAGTTCCAGACTTGAATTTTTCCTTCTTTTATCCTTATTTTATTGCAGTAATTCCTAAATAATCAATGTTTAATATTCTCTGAATATAACCATTAGAAGCAGCATTGATTATTACATTCATCAGGATTATTGCTTGCCGCTCTTCAATAGGACAGTTGGGGAAATCCATTAATGCAGATATTCTATCCAGCCGTATTACATTCTTCCGGCCGTCAGCAATTAATGCAAAAAGTAATTCAAAAATTCAAAGGAGAAATCTGACTGATCATATAAAAGAGATTTTCTCTCTTTTCAACAACAAGAAGATAGTCCAGACCAGAAAGAAAATACAAGGCACACAGAGAAGATCAACAGCAATCACATTATAATCCTTCTCTGTGCAGAAAACAATCTTGTTTTCACCTTGACAGTGCTAAAAAAGAAGAATAACATTCATTCTAAATCAAGAGTCTTCTTCAACCTTCACTCCAGGATTCTTCAAGGACAACAAACTTCTATCTGTCAAGAAGTTCCTAGATCTGTTCAAGTCAAGGCTGAAGATAGAAGACCTACACCCTAAAGCAAAGCTCCAATCTTCCTGAACAAAGTCAATATCTCAGGGGGAGCTTTGACATCATCAAGATCCACTTGTCTTCTCAGTTGTTTTGAGAAAGAGAAGACACCATAAATCTGTCACCCCCTCACTGTACAAAGGGTTCTTTATCTCCCTTCAAAAGTTATTCCTTGATTGCAAGTCTCCTGATCAAAAGACTTGGGTTGGTTTTTGAGCACCTGATCAAAAGCTCATTGGTGGCAGACATCTGATCAAAACCTGCTACTGGATTCCTACCAGGGTGGAAGAAGAGTGCATGTACTCAGATTGGGGAACCACTATAAAAGTTCTTGTGTTGTCTGGTTGCCCTCTTTTTTTGTTCTTGTTGTGCATGTTATTGTTTTGTTTTGTTGTGGCTGTGTTAGAGTAATCTTAGTTTGCCCTTTTTCTTTTTGTTAATATTAGCATTTATTATTTGCTTTACTCTGAAAATCCTATAAAAAACAAAAAGTTTTCAAGATACTCTATTCACCCCCCCCCCCCACTAGAGTATATCAGGTCTAACACTCTCTTTCAATTGATATCAAAGCAGTGTTTCTTTGATTGTACAAGTTAACCCTTGAACAAAAAGATCATGTGTTAGATCTGACCCTTTTTTTCTCTTAGGATTTTTGTCACGGCATGGCACAGAACAAGGATTATGAAAACACCAGACCTCCAGTGAGCAACTTTAATAAGTTTGTCATCTGGAAGGCAAGAATTAAACTTTATATGAATTCCATTGATGAGGATATCTACAATTCTATTTTGACAGGTCCTCCTCAACCAACTGCATCTACTTCAACATCAAGTACACATGTTGTTCCACCACCTGAGTGGACAGATGCTCAGAAGAAGGCCAAGATTGTTGATGCAAAGGCCATGAATATCCTGGCTCAGACTATGTCTGATGACATCTTCCAGAATGTGGCTGAATGCACATCAGCCAAGGCTATTTGAGACTTTCTCAACCAAATGGTAGTTGGTTCTGCTGATGAGAGGAAAGATAGAAGATCAACTCTCATCTCCCAATATGAGAATTTCAAAAAGGATAAGTCGGAATCTGTTGCTGACATATACAACAGATTGAGCTCAATAATCAATGAGCTGAAGACTTTAGACAAGGACATCACTCTTACTGAAGTGAATGATAAGATCCTCATGTGCTTCCCAAGCTCATGGGATTCCAGGATCTGGCCAATCAAGGAGGCCAGTAGTTTAAATGAGATTTCCACAGAATCTCTATTGGGAAAGCTCAAATCCTATGAGCAGCTGATAAAGTCTAGAGAAGCTGCAGAACAAAGGAATCCTCCACCAGCTAGAAAGGAGCAAAATATAGCATTCAAGGCTGCTGAAGAGAATGAAGCTTCAACAGTTAATGAAGAACTAATGAGTCTCTTTGGCAAGAGATTCTACAAAATGGCAAGAAAAGACTTCAGGAGAAAATCATCCAGGCAGGATGATAAACTCAGGTATGATAAAACCCCCACTAAAGAAATAGTATGTTTTGACTGCAGGAAACCTAGACACTTTATCTCGGAGTGTCCAGAGAATCAGAAGAAAGAAAGAATAAGAGAGAAGGATTCTAGAAGACAACAATACAGCAGGTCTTCCTCCAGCAATTAGAAAAGGAAGGAGAAGGGCTTTGTTGATGATACTTAGAGTGACATAGAAGATGAATCCATATCTTCCAGTTCCAGTGAAGAGGAAGAAGAGGCAAAGGCCAAGAAAGTTTGCCTCATGGCCATCAATGCCTCTAGCAGCCCATCAGATGATGAAGAAGTATCTGATAATGAAGGGGCTTCAGAATCAGAAGCTGATTAGGTACTATCATCTTTTGATTATTGTTCTGATAGTTTCAAAATTTAATTTAAAACCATGTGTATTGACTTAATTAACTCTGAAAAAGAAATCAAAATACTTAGGGAAAAACTGACTAATCAAGAAAATTTGATTTCTGAAAATACTAAGTTAAAGTATGAACTAACTCTGGCAAGTGAACAAATTATATCTTTAAAATCTGAACTGTGTGAGGCAAGGAAACTTGAAGAATCCCTGAATGAGAGAAGCATCAAGTTGATCGACATCACTAGCATAGTGAATGCCAGACTTAATGGCAATCTGGGCTTAGGTGCTTCATCAAGCCTACCCCCACTCATTCAGAAAAACATATTAATCACCCCAATAAAATTTGTTTCAGAAAAGGGTAAGGAGAAAGTGGAAAATATCAATCTTAATCAAATTAATATTACACATAAGAATAAGAAAAGAGGAAAGAATAAGAAAAATTATAACCAGAACAATGTTCAGCAGTTTTCGTCGAATTCCGATCGACGAAACATGTACAATTCGTCGAACTCAAGTCGACGAACTCCGAACGCAGATTTATATTATAATAATTCGTTGAACTATGATCGACGAAACTGGTATGGTTCGTCGATCAGAGATCGACGATTTTGGGGCTCAGAAAATGACTTCTATCATTCTCTGAGTGCAGTTCGACGAACTCATCCCAATTCGTCGAACTCAGGTCGACGAACTCACCAGAATTCATCGAACACATATCAACTTAATAAAAATTTTAATTCTTCAAAAACTTGTAACCAACCAAGAATATTCAATAATCAGTTTAATCAGTGGATCATTCCACCTAGAAGATTTCACCCCTTAGGGTATAAAAGCCAGTCTGAATATTCTTACATTTCTAGCTTTTCTTATGAAAAGAAACAAGGACCCAAGGTGACCTGGGTTAAGAACATCTAATTTATTTCCTTGCAGGTGAAGAACTATCCTATCACTCAATATAAGTGGTATCTGGATAGTGGGTACTCAAAGCACATGACTGGATGCAAGGACAGCCTGATCAATTTCAAGGCAAAGCTGGGTCCAAAAGTGATCTTTGTGGATTCCAGCTTTGGACAAACTGAAGGCTCTGAGGACTTCAACAATGGAGCTGTCACATTCAGAAAAGTGGCATATGTAAATGGTCTCCAATATAACCTAATATGCATAAGTCGGCTATGTGATGCAGGTTATCAAGTTTTCTTTACTAATTCAAAATGTATTATTTCTTCAAATAACCAAACTGTTTTAACAGGGTGTAGACAAGGGAATATATACCTAGTAAACTTTAACTCTGCTAATTCAGAACTATGCTTATTCAATCAAGTTAGTAATAACAATATTCTTTGGCATAAGAGACTAGGTCATGTTAACCTTAAGAACATCTCTAAGCTATCTAGGGACAATCTTGTCAAAGGATTGCCTTTTGGTCCCTACAAGAAGGAAAGCCTATGCAAGGCTTGTCAAGAAGGCAAGCAAACTAAAAACAGCTTTAAGTCAATTAATAAGAGTGACTCACCTAAGATTCTGTACTTGCTACATATGGATCTTTTTGGACTCATTGATGTACAAAGCTTAGGAGGGAAGTCTTACACTCTAGTCATTGTAGATGACTTCTCTAGATTCTCTTGGGTGTTCTTCTTGAGACACAAGTCATATAACTTTAAAGTCCTTACAGACTTTTTAAAGGGCATAAGGATTGAGTATTCTACTCCAGTTGTATTGATCAGAAGTGATCATGGTACTGAGTTTGAATATCTTCTCATGCAAAGATTCTGTCAGGAGGAAGGTATCAGGCATTATTTCTCTGCTCCTAGAACTCCTCAACAAAATGGGGTAGCAGAAAAGAAAAATAGAACCCTCATTGAATCTGCAGGAACATTGCTTGCAGATGCACACATGCCCCTATCCTTTTGGGCAGAGGCTGTGAGCACAGCAAACTATGTGTTGAATAGAAGTTTGATACACAAACTTAAGGGCAAGACCCCCTATGAATTACTCAAAGGGAAGCAACCTAAAATTGATTACTTTAGAATTTTAGGGTATAGGTGTTTCATTCACAACAATAATAAGAAACACATTAGAAAATTTGAAGCTAAAGCTACAGAGGAAATTTTTCTTGGATATTCCCAAGTTAGCAAGGCTTATAGGGTTTTCAATAAATCATCCTTAAAATGGAAGAATCTGTACATATTTCTTTTGATGAAGCTAACATGTATTATAAGGAGAAGGACTCTTCTACCTCAGATATTTTGCAGGTACCTCACTTGTGTAAGAAAATAGATGAACTAAACCTTGCACCAAAAGTTATATCACCTCCTCCCCCACAAGCTGATGAAGACAGTGAAGAAAAATTTTTGGAAGTGGAACTCCCTTCAACAGCAGATATTATTCCACAAGAGGAATTAGCTCCAAATGTTGTTGCTGAACCAACTCCACCCACTGACTTTGTCACACTAAGGGATCACCCTAGATTTCAAGTGATTAGGGACATGTCAGTAGGTGTGCAGACAAGGCATCAACTCAATCAAGATGTGATGCATGCCTATTTTCTCTCTCAAATTGAGCCTCAATCCATAAAAGATGCAAAACATGATCCCTACTAGATTATCGCAATGCAAGAGGAACCCAACCAATTTGAGAGATGCAGAGTTTGGGACTTGGTTCCAAGGCCCAAGGGCTATCCAGTAATTGGAACCAAGTGGGTATTCAGAAACAAACTTGATGTCCATGGTGTAATTGTGAGAAACAAGGCTAGGCTTGTTGCTCAAGGTTATAGGCAAGAGGAAGGAATTGATTATGACCAAACCTTTGCACCAGTTGCAAGGTTGGAAGCAATCAGGATTTTCCTTGCATATGCTGCCTATAAGAAGTTTAAAGTCTATCAAATGGATGTCAAGAGTGTCTTTTTGAATGGAGAACTTAAAGAAGAGGTTTATGTTGAACAACCTCTAGATTTCATCTCTCCAACTTATCTTTCATATGTCTTTAGATTGCATAAAGCTCTTTATGATTTAAAGCAAGCTCCAAGAGCTTGGTATGAGACCCTAGCTAGCTTCTTAATAGGGCATAAATTTACTAGAGGCATTGTAGATAGGACATTATTCACTAGGCACCATAAGGATCAAACATTGTTAGTACAAATTTATGTAGATGACATTATATTTGCGTCTACAGATTCCAAACTATGTAAGAGGTTTTCTGACCTCATGCATTCAAAGTTTGAAATAAGTAGAATGGGTGAGCTCTCCTACTTCCTTGGTCTCCAAGTGAAGCAGCTACCTGATGGCATCTTCATATCCTAGACTAAGTATGCTAAAGAGCTTCTCAAAAAGTTTGGGATGGTTAATGCCTCAGCAAAGAAAACACTCATGGCCACTAATGCTGTAATAGACTCTGATGAACATGGGAAACCTGTTGATCAGAAATTATATAGGGGCATTGTTGGATCCTTATTATACCTTACAGCAAGCAGACCTGACATAATGTTTGTTACATGTCTTTGTGCTAGGTTCCAAGTGAACCCTAAAGAATCTCATCTAATTTCCTTTAAAAGAATTTTGAGATATATAAAGAGTTGTCCTAGTCTAGGACTCTGGTATCCTACTGAGTTAGAGTTTGAGTTAACTGGACACTCAAATGCTGATTTTGCTGGATGCATAGTAGATAGAAAAAGTACCTCAGGAACATGTCAGTTCCTTGGTATAAGATTAGTCTCATGGTATAGCAAGAAGCAGTCATCTGTGTCTACATCAACTGCTGAAGCAGAATATAAAGTTGTTGGCAGTTGCTGTTCTCAGATGCTGTGGATTCAGAACCAACTCCTGAACTATGGGTTCAACTTAAATAATTTAATTCTATTATGTGACAACACAGGTGTTATATCCATAGCACAAAATCCAGTCCATCACAGTAGGACCAAGCATATAGACATTAGACATCATTTCATAAGAGAGTGTGTAGACAAAAATAAAATTAATCTTGTCTATATCTATACTGATTTACAAAGGGCAGATATCTTCACCAAATCTTTGAATGAGAGGAATCATCTGTTCTTCATAAATCAGCTTGGTATGATAAATGGAGAAGACTTAATTTGATTTCTATCTATGGTCGACGAATTCTTCAAAGTTCGTCGAACGGAGATCGACGAACTGTGAAAAGTTCTAGAGACATTCATCGAGCGGAGTTCGACGAACTCTCTATGAGTGAAGCTATTTTTGTCGAACGGAGATCGCCGAATTTGCTTCAGAAAACCTTCGTCGAACGGAGCTCGACGAAATGTTTTCACATCTTCTGACAGAGATCGAGATTTTTTGACCATCAAATATTTCGTCGACCATCAAGCTCAAAATTTTTCTCATCTAAAGCGATCACGAATTTCTGATTCATATCTGAAAAACCTTATATCTAGGTTTTCTTCAACCTCCCTCCCGCGCTTTCAGTTTCTTTTGCACTTGATCACTATTTTTCTCTTGCAGGAGAACTCATGGCGATTCCAGCAGGTGTTCTTGGAACGATGAAATTTGATACAGGCTTTGATATCGACTTTGAGTCGTTTCAACATTCTGACCCGGTCTTCCTGGAAATTCTGCAATTGCTTGAAGATCAACAGTTGAAGCATCTGATGACCACAAGAATAAAGATAGCTGGTGCAGAAATACGAGAATGGGTTTACACCTCCTCCTCCGCAGATGAGAATACCATGACAGGAACCATATCGAGTAATGAAATATCCCTTACCCTCGCCGCCTTAAGAGATATTTTTGGATTGGTTAATGGTGAAGCAGAATTGAAGATTGATATTGATGAATTTGATGAGATGTTGAATAAGATGGGTTATTCTGGAGCCACACCCAACAAACTGCTAAAGAAACATTTGTCTGCTGAATACAAGTTTCTAGCAGATGTCGTTGGCAATGTACTGTTGGGAAAACACACAGCTCATGACTACATCACTAGGCATCAATTCCTGGTGATGTGTGTTGTTGTGAATAAGAAGCCTGTGAATTGGGCTAGGATTTTGTTTGAGATGATCATGAAGAGAAACACCAAGAAAGAGGTGTGTTTTGGAATTATTCTAGGCATCTTCCTTCAAGCCAAGGTTGTTGAATCCCTGGTCACACCGACCATATTCATTAATGCCTCCAAGAGGATTACTTGTGCCCTCTTTGGCAGGTGGGAGAGGAACATCACCAAGCCATCCAAGGCTCTGTCCTCTTCCTCCAGACCTTCTGAGAGTACAAGGGCTACTCCAGCCACTCCCCACCCTACTGAAGATGCTCCACCTCCACCTCCTCCAGCCTCCCCAATTCATCTCCCTTCACCAGTTCACACCACAGTCCCTACTCCTCCACCTCCATCATCTCCAGTACATCATCACAAACTCATATTTACACTCTCATACACCAACTCCATCACACCATGGTACACCAACTCCATCACACCATGGTACACCAACTCCATCACACCATGGTACACCAACTCCATCACACCATGGTACACCAACTCCATCACACCATGGTACACCAACTCCATCACACCATGGTACAACAACTCCATCACACCATGGTACAACAACTCCATCACACCATGGTACACCAAATCCATCACACCCTGGTACCCCACCCTCATCTCCTCTACCAACACATCTAGCCAACATACCCCTTTTCAACATCCTCTCACTCCCTTCTTTTGACCTATTGTCATCCCCCTTTCATACTCCATCACCTGCAGATGATCCAATGCCAGACTCTCTACCATCCCCTCCACCATCATCTTCCATCCATACTTCTGTATCCACTCAGACACCTTCTGAGTTCATGCCATTGGACTCTCCTTTCATTCCATCTCTTCTGGAAATGCTTACTCCCCTCATCAAAAACCTCATAGCAGAGGCTATTTCACCTCTTGCTTCTTCAATCTCATCCCTTGCTGCTCAAATCTCTGCCCTCTCTGTCCCTCCTTCTTCAGTCAGGGGCCTGGCTCCAATGACTACTGAAACCAGGCAGGGGGGGAGATACTCCATGAGGAAGTAGCTCCAGTCCCAGCAGAAGAAGCAGAAGAAGAAGCAGAAGCAGCAGCAGCAGAAGCAGCAGCAGACTCAGCTATTCCTGCTGATTTACTTGACTTTATTGAATCTGATATGGATATGGATGAGCCAGTTATAGATGAAATAAACATTGTTGGTGATTACATTATAAATCCCACAGTAAATATTTTGAGTCTATTAACTATTTTTGATACAGTTTACTTAAACTTTCTTCCAGAAGATAGCTCTAAGCCTTCTATGGCTATAGTTCCTTATACTTCCCCAATAAGCCCCGAAGTGTCATGCAACTCAAGGCCAGTTTTGCAAGTATAGAGGCTCCAGCTATTCCATCTCCACCAAGAGAAAATTCTTTCATTATTCCATCCCTTCCCAAAGCCATCTCTGCTCCAACATATATAATGGATGATAGACCCATGCCAGATCTAGATGAGTTAATAATGGCAGATATAGAGGCAGAGAACCAATCAGCTATTGTACATAGTCCTCCAGCTCCAGCACTAGCTCCAACTCCAACTCCAACTCCTCCTCAGGCTGAAAAATTGTTGATATCTGCAGAAGCTTTAAAAGAAATAAATGTCTTATATGATACTTCTCAGGGATATTCTCATGAGGAAGATGAGGAAGATGATTCTGATGATGATCCAGAGTCAAAGAAAAAGAAAATTTCTAAGAAAAGGAAAGCTCCTCCAGTAGCTGCTCCAAAACCAAACTCAACTCATGATACCTCTTATTACATTCTTCAAAATATTACTCCTTACAAGGGCATGCCAGCTTGGATGTGGTTGTCCGAGAATCAGCAGAAAGACGGGAAGAAAAGTAGGAGATATTCTCCTCCTGCTCAAAGATACAGGAAAGATCCTCCTCCTCCCCCACCTGTTGTTAGTGTTTCAAGCACTTCTTCTCAGAGGTCTACCCAATTTCAAACTTATTAGAGATAGCAGGGTAGATCCTCTTCTCATTCTAGAAGCAGCCAGCACAGGTACTCCTTAAGCAGGCAACATCAACAACCTCAGCAACATCTACAACAAGCTCCAGAATCTCAAAAAGCTGATAGTCCCAAGAGACCTGCATCTCCTCCTGTTCCTTTTGAGGATCCTGAAACAACTACTTCTGCCAGAATGGCCAAATTTCAAGAACTGGTTGGATTATCTATGATAAATAAGGTCAAAGCTGAAGGAAAGGATCACTCACAGTATTCAACCATATCCAAGTACAGGAAAGAGGAATTAAATAGGTATGCAAAAGCTAATAAGTTCTTTAATGTAGATGATTACATGAAATTACATCGAGAGGCTCTTGTGTCAAGGGCTACTTCCCTCAACATCATTGGAGCTGCTGACATGACTATGACAAAGAGTCAAGCAGCTAATCCTAATAGGAAGATCAAATTCACTCAGCTTGCTGATAAAGCAAAGGAGGATAAGCAAAAGGAGATAAAGAAGAAGAAATGAGTATAAGCTGTTCAGTTTTTCTGTGTCTTTAAAACTGCCCATTTATTTCACAGACACAAAACTACATTGTATACATATATCTGCTACATGTTTTAATCTTTCTGCAAGATATATTCTTTCTTTTGCTTTGTGAATGTTGTTTTGTTTTCATTTGCATTAGTGACCTCACCCAAATAGGGGGAGATTGTTGGATCCCTAGTTTGATTGTGTTAGGTTCACTAATTAGGATGTTTGACCCACCTTGTATAGCCAGTGTCATGTCTTTGTGTCTTAGAGTTTATGTTATGTCCTTAGAAACAACCACACATGGACCAGTCAACAGAAGACGGCAGAAGACTCAAGACTTAGAAGAAAATCAAGTTCAGACAAGTGAGTTCGACATTCGTCGAACTCAGCTCGACAAAAGTCGTGCTCCGCTCGACGAACTCAGAGTAAATTCTCTGAGTTGAGCTCGACGATATTCGGGCGCAGGTTGACGATTTCTGGAAGCTCAACTTCAACACATTAAGTCCAGAATCCTTTCTCTGAACTCAGGTCGACGGAGTTGCATTATCAGCCCGACGAACTTAGAGCACAGAAATGGGATGTTCTTTACAGAAAGCAGTTAGATGATCTCAGGTCGATGAACCTAGTTCTCAACTCAACGAACATGGATTCCCAAGTTGACGAACAAGATTTCTCAGCTCGACGAACTTTGGACTTAGGTCGACGAAATCTGTTCTTTGCTCGATGAATTCTGTGCAGTTCTAGACTTGGATTTTTTCTTCTTTTGTCCTTATTTTATTGCAGTAATTCCTGAATATTCAATGCTTAAGATTCTCTGAATATAACTGTTAGAAGCAGCATTGATTATGGTATTCATCAGGATTATTGCTTGCCGCTCTTCAATAGGACAGTTGAGGAAATCCATTAATGCAGATATTCTATCCAGCCATATTACATTCTTCAGGCCGTCAGCAATTAATGCAAAAAGGAATTCAAAAATTCAAAGGAAAAATCTGACTGATCATATAAAAGAGATTTTCTCTCTTTTCAACAACAAGAAGACAGTCCAGACCAGAAAGAAAATACAAGGCACACAGAGAAGATCAACAACAATCACATTCTAATCCTTCTCTGTGCAGAAAACAATCTTGTTTTCACCTTGACAGTGCTGAAGAAGAAGAAGAACATTCATTCTAAATCAAGAGTCTTCTTCAACCTTCACTCCAGGATTCTTCAAGGACAACAAACTTCTATTAGTCAAGAAGTTCCTGGATCTGTTCAAGTCAAGGCTGAAGATAGAAGACCTATACCCTGATGCAAAGCTCCAATATTTCTAAACAAAGTCAATATCTCAGGGGGAGCTTTGACAACATCAAGATCCACTTGTCTTCTCAGTTGTTTTAAGAAAGAGAAGACACCATAAATCTCTCACCCCCTCACTGTACAAAGGGTTCTTTAACTCCCTTCAAAAGTTATTCCTTGGTTGCAAGTCTCCTGATCAAAAGACTTGGGTTGGTTTTTGAGCATCTGATCAAAAGCTCATTGGTGGCAGTCACATGATGAAAACCTGCTAGTGGATTCATACCAGGGTGGTAGAAGAGTGGATGTACCTAGGTTGGGGAATCACTATAAAAGTTCTTGTGTTGTCTGGTTGCTCTCTTTCTTTTTTTTCTTATTGTGCATGTGATTGTTTTGTTTTGCTGTGGCTGTGTTAGATTAATCTTAGGTTGCCCTTTTTGCTTTCTGTTAATATTAGTATCTATTATTTGTTTTACTCTGAAAATCCTATAAACAGCAAAAAGTTTTCAAGATACTCTATCCCCCCCCCCCCTCTAGAGTATATCAGGTCTAACCCTCTCTTTCAGTAGCTGTTGTTATAAGTAAACCCTAGCATGTACATATGATCTTCCCACCGCTTTCTGAAATCCAAAACGCACATGCGAAGCATGTTCTCCATCGTCCTGTTGACCCTCTCGGTCTGACCATTCATCTGCGGATGAAAGGCCGTGCTGAAACTCAGCTTGGTTCCCAACATTTGTTCACCAACTTCTAGTCATTGGATGTGAAGTGCCCATCTCGGTCACTCACGATGATGTGGGCACACCGTGCAGTCAAACAATGTTATCTACATAGGGTTTTGCTAGCTTATCCACTAAATCATCCTTCCTATTCGGAATGAAGTACGACACTTTCGTCAATCGATCTATGATCATCCAGATGGCGTTGTTTCCATTCTGCGACCTTGGCAACTCATGCACAAACTCCATTGAAATATCATCGAACTTCCATTCTGGGATAGGTAAGGACATCAAGAAACCTCCAGGCTTTTGGCACTCCGCCTTCACCAAAGCGCACGTTTGACACTTCGCCACATAAAGTGCTACGTCCTTTTTAAGTCCTGGCCACCAGAACAACTTTTTCATATCACAATAAATTTTCGTGCTCTCTAGGTGAATCGAGTACTTGGTATGATGAGCCTCGTACATCAATTCCTCCCGCAGTTTACCCACATTTGGGATGCACAGACGACTATCCCTCCATAATAGTCCATCCTTAACAATAAATTGGGAATTTGACCCAACCAAAGCCTCATCCATGGTATGCTTCATGTTGCTATCCAAATCCAGAGACTGTCGAATCCTATCAGCAAAGTCATACTGCACCTCTGTCCAGTTCAATTGTGCTTCGTCACTCGTCTGCTTGTCAACACAAGAGATCTTAATGCCTCCAAATCCCGAATCAAACGCTTGTCATGAACCGACAACCAGTTGGCCTGAGCGGGGGCCCTGCGACTCAACGCATCCGCCACCGCATTGCTTTTCCCAGGCACATATGTATCTTAAATGTATAGTCACCCAGGAACTCCATCCACCTCCGCTGACGCGTGTTTATGTCCTTTTGATCCAACAAGTACTTTAGGCTCTTGTGATCAGTATAGATATCGACCTTCATATGGTACAGGTAATGCCTCCACAGCTTCGGGCAAATATCACGGCTGCTAACTGCAAGTCATGGACCGGATAATTCCTCTCGTTTACCATTAGCTGACGCGAGCCATAAGCTATTACACTCCCATGCTGCAGTAGAACACAACCTAAGCCACTGCCCGAAGCATCACTGTAAATCTCAAATCCTTCGGTCCCACTCGGCGAACATAGAATAGGCGTCGTGGTCAACCGACTTTTCAGTTCTTCAAAAGCTTGTGTGCACTCCAGCGACCACACAAACTTTTTATCTTTCCTCGTCAAAGTCGTGAGGGGTAATTTATCCGCGAGAAGTTTTCTACGAAGCGCATGTAATAGCCGGCAAGTCCAAGGAAACTCCGGACTTCTGCCACTGTAGATAATACAGGCGACTCCCGTATAGCAACTATCCTCGCCGGATCTACCGTAATCCCTTCTTCACTAACTATACGACCAAGGAATGCTACCGAGCATAACCAGAATTCATATTTGGAGAATTTGGCATAAAGTTGATTCCTCGTCAATGTCTCCAACACCATATGCAGATACTTGAAATGATCATCCTCGCACTGCGAGTACACCAATATATCGTCGATAAAGACTATCACGAAGTGGTCCCGGTACTCTCTGAACGTTCTGTTCATCAAATCCATAAGCACGGATGGCGCATTAGTCAGCCCAAACGGCATGACGGTGAACTCATAATGCCCATAGCGCGTGCTGAAAGCTGTCTTGGGGATGTCACTTTCCCATATCTGCAGCTGATAGTATCCGGATTTAAGATCCAACTTTGAGTACACACTCGACCCCACCAGCTGGTCGAACAGATCATCAATCATTGGGATCGGATACTTATTCTTCTTTGTTAGCTTATTCAACTCTTGGTAATCAATACAGAGACGTAAGTTTCTGTCCTTATTCTTAACAAAGAGGATCGGTGCGCTCCAAGGCGACGAACTTGGACGCACATACCCCTGTTCTAACAGCTCTTGAAGTTGAACTTTCAGTTCCGCCATCTCCTTAGGTACTAACCGATATGGAGGGCGTGACACAGGTTTGTCACCTGGCACTAGCTCATTGGTGAAGTCGATCTCTCACTGAGGCGGGGCCTTAGGGAGTTCTTCAGGGAATGCGTCAAGAAATTAAGAAAACTACCCACCTTACGGTTGCAAACAATGTACGCAAGTTGCTCCAAGAGTCAGTCTGTACCAAAGATCACGTCGAACTCCACTATCGGCAGTAGCGACGCTTGCAAGTCAAACTCTTGGCTCCCAATCCGTATCTTTAAGCAACGCACTCTATCTGCATACAGTGAACACCCATTAGGCAACAACACATCCAATTTTTTCCTTGCCATCAAAGAAGGTACTCCGATGCGCGATACAAATCCTTCGGACAAAAAGGAATGCGAAGCTCCCGTATCGAACAGTGCTCTCGCTGGATAATCAAAAATCAAAACAAAGACTAACACAAGCAGTCATAATCTAACGCGCAAAAGGTAACAAATATATAAAGCTTATCTGCTTTTAGTTAACTCGTACCTGTCACCACGTCAGTCTGCTTTCTGGCCTCCTGAAGGCCAAGATTGTACACTCTAGGATGGGCTGGAGCATAGTGGGATGCGGTTAACTCCACCGCCTTCCCCTTTTCCTCGTATGTTTCTCCAGGCTTCCTTTCGAACTTCGGACGTCCTCTCCAACACTCTCGGGCAAAGTGTCCCGGCTTCGCACAGTTAAAACATATAATTGGGCCTCGCCCAATTGTTGCTCCAGGTCTAGTCTTCTTTGCCACTGGATTACCACTACGTTCTCTGGCACTCTGTCCTATAGCTACTCCTGACATACCTTTCTTTGTCTTCTGAGCACCATCCCGACAATCTCGGGCTAAGTGTCCTAACTTGTCGTAAGTATAGCAAGTATATGGAGCTCGACTAGTAGATGTTCTAGATCTCTTAATCCTCCTCCTTCGGCGTTCAGACTTTGCCGAGCTTGCAGAGTTTGGTACCCTGAACTCTGACGTCTGGTTGACTTTTGCCAAATCTTTTTCCAAAGATCTAGCTGACTCCACCAACGCTCGGAATCCAAGTAGCTTTGGTCCTAACAACAGCAGTCGTAAATCATCACACAGGTTGTTATAAAATCTATCGATCATAGACTGCTCGTTTTCCAACTTAACGCCTGGGTAGTGCCTTATCATAAGAAACGCCTGCAAATAATCATCAACTGAGTGCGTACCCTGCACTAAAAACATGCTCAGCTGCTGACCTGATGGACTTCTACATGCCATTTGATCCAACACACCACCCGGCATTGAAGCCACCACAAAGCCAAAGGGTACATTCCTTCCATGTTGAGCATTACTCACAGCGAACACCTCTTCAACTATCCTTCTTATGATTTCAATAAAAGGACGGGTCTCAGGCACGTCGTTGGGTGCACTACTCTATGTGAAATGTTGTAGTTGCGGCTGTCGCGCACCGCTCCTAGTCACCTATAGAGGAAAAACGCTCAATTATGCGACACACAAATTGCCAAAAGGCAATTATTGGAACGCACAGGTTCCTCAAACAAGTGTATTTTTATTCCTAAGTGGACATTCATGGGTTCTTTTTATGTTATAATGATGACGCACATACACGTGCTCACCACCCCTTAAAATAATTCACCCACGAATTCTAATAAGCAAGACTGAAACCGGTAGTCTGATCCCAAATTGTAACACCCCTATCCGTCACATAGCATATAGCAGTAGGTCTGGCCGGGGCCCGACGCCATATACTACACACAGACTGAAGTGTTACTAAATGAAACCATCCTTCCAATAACACACGTCCTACACAGAGCACATTCTAGCGGAAGCATTCTAAATGTCGCAAAGAAAAGAACCCAAGCCACAGCATGAATGTCCACTAAAAACCCCAAGTAGGAATGGGAGTACAAATACACAAAGTACTTGGCCTTATGGCCTTACAAGAGTTTACTTAACAATAAATGTCTTCCATACGTCGGCATGCAGGCCGGTCACACATGAGCATAAATGGTAAACATTCGACTTGGCCTTCAAGGGCCGGCTCAGCAACATGTGCGACAGCCCGCTACTTGCCACCAGGCTCCGCAGCACCTGCAATCAACATTCCACTGCAACGGTGGCAAACAAAAGCAACGGACGGCTAAAGCTGACCAAATTATAACGACCCCACCCAAAAATCGGGGCGGCGGTGCTCCTTCTCTGCATTTTATTAGTATAACCAAATAAGATAGAGAAAGTAAAAGAAAAGCACACTTCACTATAGGTTCAGGCCCACACAGCCACACACCTCGTGCTCTCAGGGCACTTACACGGTGAAGAAGGTCCGAACCCGGTCCATCCCGCACTCCACCACTGCCCCCAGGACGGCAAACATCGTGAGCAAAATTCCTTTCAGCCGAAGCCTAGACTCGCCCTCAAAGCCATCAGCAAGTGCCATGTACCTTAGTTCGCTTTAACCGAACCACTTGGAGTGGGAAAGGATCCACCAGCCCGTTGCTCACCTCGCCACAGCAATTTAAGCCATAAGCGTGGGTCATGCTTCACCAAATCCCAATGTATCGATCATACAACAGTACATAACCGGTTATGTACAAGGTTGGCTCTCAGGCCACCAAGCTGGGCTCCCAGAGCACACAGCCCCACATACAGGCCCCCAGGTCTCCGTGAGACAGGCCTCAAGAATAGCTCTCTCGTAGAGCTACCACCGGTGACATCATTAACGTCGTGCGGTACCTGACAGAAAGGCATTTCTGCCCAGTTTTCTGGGTGCACCATGGAGTTAATCCCCAATGCTCCATGTTGCAATCTACCACGTAGAAAGCCGAAAACATACGGCACGGAGTCTTCTCCGGCAATCAATGCATAATGGAAACATCACTGATCCAGACCAACTTGTCCGGGTAGGCTTCACACACCATGCCTATGACCGTAGTTCGATTTCGGACGCTATATGTAAGATTACGGGGAATATTCATGACCACCCGAAGGAAATACCGTACACTCACCGCACACTCGCGAGAGCGGGTTTCCTATGCGAAAAGGATGAGGATTTCACATGTCCAAGAAGAGAATCATTACCCTAGAGGTTCGCTTTGGCGTCATGGAAAACTAGCCGGATGAAAATCACCGCAACGGCCACGCCTCCACGGATCTGGACTCGGTTTGCGATTCGGAGCTTCGAAGCTCCACCGGCGGCCGGATTTCTCCTTCTCCTTCTTCCTTGCTCTCCTCTCTCTCTAACCCTTTAGAAAGAGAAAACTTAAAGAGTAATGAGGATCTCACCTCCTATTCCCGGACTTATAACAGCAAGGACAAACCTGGACCTTTGGATCTCATTTGAAGGAAATGAACGGCCATGATTCGCACTTAAAATCAACTTCATGGGCATAACATGGCCTGTGACATGCCTGTGTCATAGGTCGTGTCTCACGATCAGAACACGATCGTCGAACGCAGAACAGGACACGGGCTCAGACACGCCCATGTACTGCTTGACACGCCCGTGTCAGATTACGAAACGCCCGTGTCACGGGGCATGTCCCTCAAGAGACACAGGAAACCGTCATGTCCCGACCAGGACACGGGCTTAGACACACATGTGTCATATTTGACACGCCCGTGTCGACCAGTACACGCCCGTGTTCCAGGCCGTGTTCCTCACCCGACACAGCCCGGCTAACACACAACAGGAACGACCCTGGACACGCCCATGTCTCAGGCCGTGCACCAAACCTCTAAGGATCGTCGAATGAATTTCGTCGTCCACACAGAAAATCATCGAACTTATAGCAGGACACGGCCATGGACACGCCCGTGTCCCAGGCCGTGTGACCCTTATCAGGCCCCAGATTGGACTTAAGACGCTATCAGATCATTTCTGAGTTTTGGGGCGTTACATGACAACCCTTTAGGATCCTCTGATGAAGATAATGATGAAGATTCTGATGAATCTGATGATTCTAAAGCCAAGAAGAAGGTTGCTAAGAAAAGAAAAGTTGTTCCAAAGGCTGCTCCCATGCTAAATCCTACACATGACACTCCCTAATACATTCTACAAAATATTACTTCTTACCCTGGGATGCCATCATGGATGTGGTTATATAAGAATGAGCAAAAAGAAAGGAAGAAGAGAAGAAGGTATAGGTCTCCTCCTAAGCACTTCAGGAAAGACCCTCCTCCTCCTCCTCCATCAGCTGGGGCCTCTGGAAGTGTGACTCATGGATCAGCACCTATTACCAAGACCTATCAGAGACACTCCAAGCCAAGACCACAAGGCAGCAGTCAGCAGCAATCCTCGCAGAGCAAGCCTCCTTCAGCAACGTACAAGAAAAGTACTTCAGCTTCTACTGATTATTCAAAGGACTCTAGTCCTAAAAGGCCAGAATCTCCACTTATTCCTTTTGTAGATCCAGAACAGGAAACAACTGTAAAAATGGTCATGTTTCAAGAGCTGGTTGGACTCTCTATGATCAACAAAGCTAAATCAGAAGGAAAAGATCCATCATAGTACTCTACAATGTCATCTTACAGAAAAGAAGAGCTCAAGAGGTATGCGAAAGCTAATAAATTTTTCAATGTAGATGATTATATGAATCTGCATCCTGAAGCAGTAGTGCCAAGGGCTAACTCATGCACTATAATTGGAGCATCAGACATGATTATGTCAAAAAGAGAAGCTGCAAATCCAAATAGAGAGATTATATTCAGACAACCCTCTGATAAATCTGACAAAGCTGAGAAAGAAAAGTCAAAGAAGAACATATAACTGTTATGTTTTTTTTATTTTCTGAACTCTATTTGTTAATCATGAAGCACTTGTGTACATATCTGCTGGATATTTTATTTTTTTCTGCCAGATATATTTTATTTTGCTTTGTGGTTGTTTTCTTTTGTTTGTGTTAGTGACCTCACCCAAATAGGGGGAGATTGTTGGATCCCTGGTTTGGATTTGGGCTAGGTTCACTAATAAGGATGAGTTTTGACTCACATTGTATAGCCAGGGTCAAGTCTATGAGTCCTAGAGTTTAGGCTAGTCATTAGGTTCAACCTTCATGGACCAGCCAGCAGAGGACCTCAGTAGTCTCAGACTTAGAAGAATTCAGAGTTCAAAATTATCAGTTAGAAATTCTTCGAACTCAGTTTGACGATCATCGATCGCAGATCGACGAACTCAGAGTTATTTCTCTGAGTTAAGCTCGACGATATTCTAGCTCAGGTCGATGATCTCCTCATTCAGACAGATTCTCTGCTCGACGAAATCTAGAGTTCAGCTTCAACAGATTCTTTCCAGTTTTTTTGGAGATATATTCGGACGATGGACAGTTCTTTGTTACAGACGACGAACTTAAAGCGCAGTTTTGGCAAGTCATTTCCAGAATGCAGTTCGCTGAGCACAGGTCGACGAACAGGACTTCTCAGCTCGACGAACTTGGAACTTCAGTCGACGAATTCTTTTCAGAGCTCGACGAATTCTGTCCTGAGCCAGACTTAGAAAGTTTTACTATTTCTGTCCTTACTTATTATATTATTTAGCAGTAATTCTCTGAGTAATTAATGCATATATTCTCCTGAATATAGTCGTTATTGGCAGAATTAATTATGATCTTCATCAGGGTTAATTACTTGCTTATTTAATGGGACAGTTGGGGAAACTCATTAAAGAATATTCCAGCCATTTCATTCTCCAGATACATCAGCAATTAATGCTTGGAATTCAAATTTCATAGGAGAACTTTGACAGCAGAATATAAAAGAGATTTTCTCTTTTCAGACCAATAACAGAGACTAGACAACAATATAGCAGTGATATACAGAGAAGAGAAACATACAGAAGAATATTTGTTGAAAAAATTCTGTTTTCCCCTTATTCTTTCTGAAGACTGAAGAAGAACAACCATCACATATCTAGAGTCTTCTTCAACTTCTACTCCTGGGACATTCAAGGACAACAAATCTGAATCAGTCAGAAAGTTCCTGGATCACTTCAAGACAAGGCTGAAGACCTACACCCTGAGAAAGGCTCCAAGCTTTCTGAACCATTCTTTACTTCAGAAGGAGCTTTGACAATAGAAATCCACAAGTCTTCTCTGTTGTATAGAGAAAAGAGAAGACTCCATCAACTCTCTCAACCTCCTGTAAAAGGGTTTATTAACTCCCTTCAAAAGTTTATTCTTGGTTTTTGGGCACCTGATCAAAAGCCTAAAGGGTTGTGAGATCTCCCTGTAAATAGATCTTGTGGTGGCAGTCACCTGATCAAAAACCTGATAGTGGATTCCTACCAGGGTGGTAGAAGAGTGGATGTACCCAGTTTGGGGAACCACTATAAAAATCTTGTGTTGTCTGGTTCTTCATTTTCTTTTTGTTCTTGCTATGATGTGATAGATTTGCTTAGGTTGCATTTCTTTTTATACTACTATTAATATCACCTAATTTACTTTGATAAACTTTAAAACATCCAAAAAGTTTTAAGTTACTCTATTCACCTCTCCCCCCCCCCCCCCCCCCCCCTCTAGAGTAATCAGATGTATCCCCTATCTTTCAGAGAGGACAAGTTTCCTTAAATGGCGATGGGAAGTTAGCTAAAATGCTAATTTCCAAAGGAAGAAGAAGTCTTCCTAAAGTAGTTATCATCGAGTGGTAAGGCTACTGCTGGAGATAGGTCCCAAGCCTATAAAAAGAGCAGTCCTCCTCCTTTCACAAAGGATAATGAAGAGACAACGGCCGGAGGCCACGACTGAAGCAAAAAACTCTCACAATTTTGTGAGAGCCTTCTCCTTAGTGACAAGAGCTCCACTCAATGTTTGTGAAGGCCACGGACTTGGAGAAAGATCGATCATGTCTATTCACCGTCAAGTCCATCATCTTGAGGGAGTTTCTTTATTATTGTTGTATTTTTATTTCCTTTATTTTTGAGTAATGTAAATTCGACACAGGCATGGGAGACTAAGTCTTGTGAGACTTAGGGCAAAATCATCTGGTGTGGACGTCAATTTCCTGGGAGGATTCCGCAATTCGCCGTGTGTTGTGGCAATTAGGTCTAAGGTAGATCCAGGGGCAGTTCGAGGCCTTATCAAGGAGAGATAAGCTAGAACCAACCGGTCCTTTGGAGAAAAAGTATAGAAAAAGAAAAAGAATTTTATTGACGTCTTGATCCAAAGCGTGACTGGGATCACAGTTTTGTAATCATAATTTCTGCAATAAAATTATTATTTTTCTCTAATTACTTGTCTATAATCATTTTACTCTGAGTTGTAAAAGAAAGCGAATTTTCTGTTCCAAATACCTGTGGTATCACTACAGCTGGCAAAAGGAACAGAAAACAATTCTCTTCTTGAAGTTAAAAATTATTTAAGAACCCTTAATCACCACCCCCCCCCCCAATAAAATTTCTTGAAGCGGGAACTAACGAGGTCGCGGAACACTCAACCAAACCGAAGCCAAATAAAAGACAGCAGCAAAAGTAGCACAAGAGTTTCCAACTGAAATCAACTTCTATTACAGGCGAGGCATACCTTGCAAGACATGATTTTACAATGTAAGCCGGGGAACCGAAAACAGCAGCAAAAGGAACCCGCATGAACTGATTCCAGTAACCATACAAGCTGCCTACTCGCCAGCAAAGTCCGTCGAGACCGCCGAAGCCGCCTATCCGCGGCTAACCACGTAGACGGCTATTATTGCAATGCTGAAAGAGCCCGAACAGAACCCGATGATTGACCGGGCGAACTGCTCCACTTATCCGCAACTCCGAGGAAAATACCAAATCATAAATACCGCGACCTGCTGCTGACCGCTGACTGTATCCACGAACTGTTCCACACCAACGTTCCGTAGTCTCCTAGCCGTCGGGTGTTATCTGCACAGCCTGCACAGAACTAACTTCCATAGTCGCAACAGTTAGAAAACCTTAGCTGCTAAATCAAGCGCGAGCTCGTTCTTACTGTTCACTTCATAATAATGATGAGCTGGGGGTCCTATTTATAGATGTGTGAATGAGTGTCATCACCACCTATACCGATAGGATTACCACCCATCAACCCTGTCGACTAACACCATGTATCCGCACAATGCGGATACCAAACCATTTCACCGGTTCGCGCCGACCAACCCTTGTCAGATAGACGACCAGTCGGCCCAACCGCACGGACACTATACCTAGTTCGCCAACCCACAGCCCGTGGCTTAGACAAAATCCGTCCAACCAACACTGTCGAACTCGGCGAACACCATAGCAGTACGCATCAGGCAAACTCGGCGATCTGCCAACCAGTCTGTACCAAGGCAAACTCGGAAAGCTAGGCAACAAGCTGGACTTAGTCTCCCCAGACCAAGTCCACCAAATATCGCGATCTCCAATCTTAACCGCGCCACCTGAAACCAAGATCGTGCCCTACTGAACAACACCAATCCGCAACCATCCATGCGGACTGCTCCATCAGTCCGCGCGACCTCCAGGCAACCTATCCATGCAACTGTGTTTACTCCACGATCAAATACCCAGACCGCAAGAAAAGATCCATGTCGAACACCGACGAGCTCCAAAGAGTCCGCACAACAATCCGCAAACTCTGATATTCCTCTCCCGAGAAGACACCTACAACCTGGCGGTAAGCCACCCCAGTCCGCAATATTTGTCTGCCTTCTTGCGAATAAGAGAATCTGCCACAACCCGTGGAAAAACAACCTATCTGCTCGGTTACCCCACCTGAGTGCTTGCTTTTCCAGAGCGCTAGAGAAGAACCACAGCCAACCCGGTTGTCCGACTAAGCTATCCGCCAAGGTTGTCCGCCTAGTTCGCGTGGTATCTGCGATCTGTGCGGTCATACCACCCTAACCTCCTGACTTCCCCCAACTTCACACTTCAACATTTTCAACTCTCCCCCTTGAAGTGAGAAGAGGGAACCAGCCTAAGCAACTCCCGTAACCGAGTAATGGCCCCTTCGGCAATGACTTGGTGAAGATATCTGCCATGTTGTCCTGACTCCGAACGTAGTCAACCATCAAAGATCCCTCCAGCACCTTCTCCCGTACGAAGTGATACCCGATCTCGATGTGCTTCATACGCGCGTGACAAACTGGATTATTCACCAGTTTAAGAGCACTCTCATTATCGCCGCAAATCAGAGTAGGATGTCGCACCTTGTCATGGATATCATCCACTAACCACCTAAACCAAATGGCTTCCTGAGAAGCCAAGTCCGAAGCCTTGTACTCTGCTTCAGTAGTGGAGACGGACACTGAATCCTGCTTCTTGATGCACCACGAAATTTTCGTTGATCCCGTGAAGAAGACATAACCATATGTCGACTTCTGATCATTTATATCTCCCCCCACAATTAGCAACTGTATAGCCATGCAGACAAAAGCCAATGTCCCTCTTATACAGGAGACCTAACTCTAAGGTGGACTTGACGTACTTAGAGATACCTTTAGCTACCACCAGATGAGGTTTTTGTAGCTCCGCCATATACCTACTCACCCGACCTACTGCATAAGCAATATCCTGCCTAGTAATATTCAGGTATGTAAGACTCCCTACAAGATCCCGGAACACCAAAGGGTCTAGAAGAACCCTTCCCTCATCCCGCCGAAGCTTCAAGCCAACCTCCAGAGGAATAGAATTGTTCTTCCCATCCCCCATGCTAAATCACTTAACGATTCTCTTCACATATCGATTTTGGGAAACAAGCATGTCGTCCTTCTGCCTCTGCACCTCGAGCCCAAGGAAATGGTGAAGCTCACCCAGATCCTTCATCTCGAACCGCATAGCTAGCTCATCCCGGAGCCTAGCTACTTCCGCCTCTGAGTTCCTCATGACGATGATATCGTCAACGTATAACAGAACGAGGACCTGAAGCTCCCCATACTTTTTAACAAACATACTAGAATTTGAGTCTGAAGCAAAGTACCCGCAAAATTGGAGATATTCTGCGATCTTCCAATACCACGCCCGAGGTGCTTGCTTCAGACCGTGCAGGGCCTTCTTTAGCTTGCAGACGTGCCCTGGAAGTTCTTCAGATACGTAACTCGATGGCTGCACCATGAAGATGTCCTTGTCAATCTCGTTGCAGAGAAAAGCATTCTTCATGTCGAGTTATCATATCTTACACCCTTGGTAAGCCGCCAAGGAGACCGCCACCCGCACTGAAGTCATCATGGACACAGGGCTAAATGTTTCCTCATAATCCTCCCTGAACTGTTGAGAGAACCCCCGAGCTACAAGGCAAGCCTTGTACCATTTGATACTACTGTCAGCCTTCTTCTTTAGCTTATACACTCACTTGCATGTCATAGGAGTGATTCCTTTGACTTTGGGCACAAGAACCCAAGTCTCATTCTTCCTCAGGGCAGTCATCTCATTCATAGCATCATCTCACTCTTTGACTCAAGTGGAGTTCTCAAAGCTCGAAGGCTCACGCTCATCCAAGGGACCTGCGAAGAAATATAAGACAAGGATCACCGTGTTTCCGTCCCTATACCGGGCTGGTGGAAATATAGTCCTTTTAGACCTCCATAGGGCTTGACCCTGATCCACCACTCCCGCTATTTCTTTTGTGCTAGCTTTGATCCCAGGCACACCAGAAGCATCGCTCCACCTGCTTCCTGATCCAGAAGCTTCTTCCCCAAAGCTAGTTGCTGCTGGAGCACATGGCGACACTGGTAACTCCACCAGAAGATCCTGAGCAGCTTCCCCTTACTTTCGTCAGACTTGCTCTCCTATAGCTTTACAAATGAGCTACCCTAGTATGAAGTTAACTCGTCAAATACCACATCCTGGGAGACAACAGACTTTCGTGTCTCTGGATCCATGCACTTCCATCCCTTCTTCTACTCATCATATCCAATGAAGACTAGCTTCCTTGCTTTCGCATCTAGCTTTGTCCGGAGTGCGTCTGGAACATGCACGTAGCAAATCGACCCGAACACCTGAATATGTTCCATGCTGGGCTTCTCCTTAAAAATCAACTCATGAGGAGATCTCATGTTGATCGGACTGAGGGCAATTATGTTGATGACGTATGTCGCACATGCCATTCCCTCCTCCCAGAAGGCCCTAGGAATGCCTTCGTCGTGAAGCTAGCACTTGAAGGTTTCCGTCAAATTACGGATCTTCCTCTCTGCAATTCTGTTCTGCTGCGGAGTGTGAGCACAAGTAAGCTCTCGTTAGATGCCAAACTTTCTACAGAAGTTAGAGAAATCCAACAAAGTAAACTCTTTGTCATTATCCGTTCTCAACTTCTGAATCCGCAGACCGAGCCGACCCTCCATAAGCTCACTGAGCTCCACAAACTTTTGAATGCCTCTGGCTTCTCCTTCAGAAAGTATACTCATGTGTACCTTGAAAAGTCATCAAGAAGAATAAGCATGTACCTGCTTCCGCCGAGACTTGACGTGACAGTAGGGCTCGTTAGATCACTGTGGATGCACTCTAACGGTGCTCAACACCTAGTCTGTGATATGTCAAATGGAAGGAGATGTGCATTTTCATACTGACTCCCGGCACAGACATGACTGTCGTCATAGGATGAAAGACTAGACAGGTCATGGACCATGCCTTTCACCATCATAGCCTTTAGCTTGTCCATCCCTACATACCACAACCTCTCGTGTCAAATAGCAACTCTATCATTTTCCCTAATCTTGTCAACATAAGTACTTGTCGCTAAAACAAACAAGTCTTTCACCCTCCTCCCAATATGAGTAACGTCAGCTTTCACAGCTGAAATGTTTCGGAGAAACCTCACTTCTGTCGGGCCGAATAGAACGTGATATACTGCATCCACTGTATTGGTCACCGAGAAGAGATTTTTCTTCATCTCGGGCACGTGATACACACTTTGCAAAGTGAGTGTCCTCTGATCACTACCCAAATAAATCGATCTCTTCTTCTCTACTGCATTAATAGTATCATCAGCAGTAACGATAGAGACATTACCTTTAAACTCCTTGAGAGACGAGAAAATGGAGACATCCCCAATGAGGTAATGACCGCACACGGAGTCTACAATCTAGTCCTCCAGATAATCAATGGAGGAAAGTGTCTGGACATAAGTTCCCATCATGAAAGAACCTCCCCATCCTTCATCCTTAGGCTTGGACTCAGCCTCCTTCTTTGCAGCATGCCCCGACTGATGTTTAACTTTGCAATCCTTACCGATATGACCAAGTTGGTTACATCTGTAGCACTGTGGTCCGCTCCGCTTCTTCTCGTCGTCAGCCTTAGGAGGCTTGCTCCTCTCCTGTTGAGATGAAGAAGACAACCCATCGCTCGCAAACGTCTTCTTCTTCCTATCCCATCTCTTCTTCTTACCCGAGAAGAGAACATCGCGCACTCCCTTGGAGACCGACACACCATCCATCTGCTTTGGCAGGCTATCATGCAAAGCCAACTGGTTGTCTAGCTCCAGCAAAGATGGTTGAATGGCCCAGCCCTGAACAGAAGTAACAAAGGCCACATATTCCTTCTGCAAACCGCGGATTATGTGTCTTTTCAGCTTCACCTCTGAAATGGGCTCATCCAGGTCCAGTGCCAAAATTTCAGCGCAGATGTTCTTCATCTTTAAGAAGAAAGATGACACTAACAGATCCCCCTGAGTGGCCTTAGCCAACTCATTTTCCAAGAATTACAATCGGGCTACATTCTTCTTGTTGAGCAGGCCATCCAGATCTCAGCTACCAATCGACAGTCAATAATATGATCGAATAACTCCAGTAAAACGTCGCGCTTTATAGCGAATGTAGCCTTATCATCTGTACGCTTCCACGCCTTGACCGTGTAAGTCCCATCTTCCTTACTAAGGAGGTTACCCAGTCTTATGCCCAGAACTGTCGCCTTATGGTGACACTAACAAACGGGCTAGTCGACACCACAAGACGTCAATCATGTCGACTAGTACGATCATTCAACCTGTTGGCCAATCGAGAAATGAAGCAAAACAAGTAGTTAAATAAAACTAATAAGTCCACAAGTCACAATACAACATCATAATATACATGAATGAAAAGTACAATAGTCCAAATGAGTACAAAAATGAGAGAACTTATGTCTTGTACATGCCAAATAAAATCTCTCTCTCACTACAACAAAACTATGTGGAAGCAAACTCTAACACAAGTACACTCATCATCACCTGACGTTGAGCTGCAGTAGTAGTAGTAGTAGGTGGTGGTATCTGCTCCTCATGTCCTGCCACCTCGTCCAGCTGGTCGTGCTAGTGATCCAGCTCCTCGAGCTCCTATGGTCACAACCGACCGTTAGTCATAAATACTAAGTCATTTTGTCCTCGCCTCACCCTCGCGACTCCTAGGTACTGAGCGGGAGGACGAAGAAGAGGACAATAAAGGGTACAAAAAAAAGCAGGTGATGGTGGATCTATTCTATCATAGTTATATACTAACAATTATATCTTTACACTAGTAGTTCTATATAACACATGTAAGGTATGTAAAGCAGTATTGAAAAGAATTGTGGTAAGTAAAGTAAAGAAACAGAGCAGAAAATAAACTAGCTACCACTATGCTATCATCACATGAGTACCTTAACTTATATGAATGCTCATACAAACTTATAAGTTAATGTTTCAGAATTATAACTTATCATATAAAAGACCACATACTAATTTATATGATAAGGATCTATGGTGTGTATGTCCTAAGTATGTATGTATGTTATGATGAGTTATTGTCACAACCCGCATTTTCTCCGAATTTGAGAAGTATCAGAGTATGAGAAAACACGCGTCGTGATGCCACGTCGAGCAGGGGATGACTGTCGACGCTCAGGCGAACACCATCTAACTAGACTATGAAAATTCATAAGTTTAATGATTAAAAAATTAGTTACATTTTAAAGGTCGTATCCCTCGGGTCAGTGGATCATCTAGTCCACCGTTTTAAAACTATATTTATACGCAGCGGAAAATACTTTATTTATATTTGACATCCTATGAGAGTGCATAAGTGACCCCCGAGGTCAACTTATACTATGCAAGACTCTAGATTTATTTTATATTATAAGTAAGAAAATGACCATTTTTACGTTGCTTGGAAAGTAGTGTATGAGTTTTATAAACATGTTGATCATGAGATATACTTATAATAGTGTTTTTAGGTTTAAAAGTAACTAGCAACCTAGCATAAATCTTCCCAAGAGCAAATAGATTATCTCCAGAAAGGTAGCAGTAAAAGAAACATATCTAGTATCATAAGCAAAAACCACCAGAGGGTGTCAACAACCTGACACGAACCCACTGGCGAGCATGTATGTCTGTAAAAAAAATAGAAAACTACCTCACAATACCAAGAAACTGATCTCTACAGTACAAGAGATCACCAGCAACAGCACAGCAAAACTAGCCGCCTACTCGGCTACTAATCAGAACCTGAGGCATTCAGAGAAGAAAAGAATACCTCAGCAAGTAAAACAAGAAAATCTGAATAAGAGCATTATATCAAAATGGAACCAAGGAGAGTAAGTAAACATGACAGTAAAAGCAAATGATGTCCAAAGTAAGCCAAAGTACACCAAGTACAAGGAAACAACAACAAGCCCTGCTCAAATCCTGCAGAGGCTACAAGGCAAAAGAAAAGAGAACTTGCCACAATATGCTGCATTCTACAAGGAAGAAACACCTAACAATCCTAATTTGTGAGTTAATGGCAGTAGTAAACAACATGGACCTGAGTTGGTGACCAAAATCAGTCCCCCAAACAAAACAGTTCCAACTAAAAATTCACTGTATCAGCACAAGGCCACCACATACCCAGCCCGTACCTGGGATTAAAAGGTGGTGGCCACGGCAATACCCAGCCCGTACCTGGGATTAAAAGGTGGCGGCCACGGCTCGCACACAAAACCATCCCACTCCTTTAGAGTGTCAAAATACCACTACCTGTCACAACCCACGATTCGGCGTTCAGAAAATAATCGACAAACAAACCCAAACCCAACGGGATTCACTCGGGAAAACAAGGGAAGACAGAGGGAAAAATCGTCGAACACAGCTTACATGAATCGTCGAACTCAGTTCGACGATTTCTCATCGAACTCAGGACACAGAGAAACACCGATCTTAGTTCGATGATTATCGTCGAACTCAGATCACAGGAACGTCGAACTCAGTTCGACGATCTTCGTCGAACTCAGATCACAGGAAAAACACTGATCTTAGTTCGACGATTTTCGTCGAACTCAGATCGACGACCTTCGTCGATCTCAGGCAACCGGAGATCATCGATCTCCGTTCGACGATCTTCGTCGAACTCAGATTGACGATCTTCGTCGAACACAGATAGCTGGGGATCGTCGATCCCATTGTTGTCGAACCCAGATCGACGATCTTCGTCGAACTCAGACAGCCAGGGATCGTCGATCCCAGTTCGACGATTGGTGTCGAACTCAAATCGACGATCTTCGTCGATCTAAGGCAGCCGGAGATCGTTGATCTCAGTTCGACGATTTCCGTCGAACTCAGATCGACGATCTTTGTCGATCTGGCAGCGTTGAGTGCACTCAACGCTGTCAACACTACCCATAGAACTTCTGCAAAACATTAAAATTCAATGCTACCTAACTTACCGGGCAACGACTACCATACAGGAAGGTCAAATCCAACACTCATCTACACAACTCCCAGCACCCGAACTGGGCAAACCTTAACAGCAGGGGAAGATTAAGAATTAGGTTAAAATACTACCCAATCCGAGATCTAATAAGGAACAATTTGATAAAAGACAAGACTACAACAGCCCAGCCGAAAAACTTGAAGTTTCAGAACTTGAGAAAGTAAAAGAAAAACGCAAAGGATCATTCATGATTCAAGATCCGATGATTTTGACGGGAAAACAGGGCAAAATAAATGATCTCTGGAAAATGTATGATAACTGCAAATGTGAACATAAAGGAGAAAAACTTGGCAAGGGTAGGAGCACCACTTGTCTCAAATTCCAGTGAAGCTTGGTCGGCCCCTTCCTCCCACTCGGTACCAGCAGCATAGAACAAGACGAAAATTTCGTCAGAGTGTTGGTCTAGGCGAGAGCAATCCAAATCCGCCTTCGAAATCAAATTTTGCCCGCTAAAACTCCGGGAATCGGCGGTGGAAGGCAAGGGCAGCCCGCCGGTTTTCCTCTCTTGCACAGGGAAGGCGGTTGTATTCCGAGAAAGACAAAGAATCATCAACAGTCGCTTTTCTAATTAAGGCTATATATAGCTAGCGGCGAAATCCCAAATATCTTCTATTCTCAGCCAATCCAAACACTGTCAGCCACCTATTCACCATAACTGCTACTATCTAAACAAAATATCTATATATAATATATAATATCGCATTAATATAAATAAAATACAAAACGACGCGAAACCCGAACACCCTCGGAATTCGACGAAATTTGCACCGTAGCTAAATACCCACGCTACGAACGCAACGGCGAAGTCGAAATCAACTTTCGACGAACAAAACTCGGGTTATCACTACCCGAAGCCAAAACACAAGCATCCCCCGAGAGGCCTCACCGGTCACCAAAACAAACCCGGCTTGCTCGGGAATCTTGCCGAAAAGGCTACCAACAACCACTCAAGGAACCTAAAGAGCTAAGACCACACTCTAACAAATGGCACATGACGGAAACGCGTCAACGTAACGCCAAACGAGAATTAAATAATCGCAGAAAAATCGGGGGCGTTACAGTCACTCCCCCTAAAAGAAAGTTTCGTCCCGAAACTTTACGTACACAACTTCCACTATAGAAGGAAAGTAACAAAACAAGAGCTACTAGAAAGAAAACATACCAATCAAATCAAGGGAACAGATGAGGGTGAGCCTCCCTCATAGCCGACTCTAGCTCCCAAGTCGCGCTTTCCAAATCCTGATTCTTCCATAGAACTTTCACCATCGGGATAGACTTTGTCCGCAGCACCCGATCTTGAGTATCCAAGATGCGGACCGGCACCTCAACATATGAAAGATTAGGCTCCAACTGGGGCACAACATCCAAGACTTGCCCACTGCTTCGCACACACTTCTGTATTTGTCTTACATGAAATACATTATGAACATCTGGGAAGTTTGCTGGCAAATCCAGCCTATATGCTGACACGCTAATCCGCTCAACAATCCTAAATGGGCCCAATACCTCGGATCCAATTTCCAGTTCTTACCGAACCTCTTAACACCAACCATCGGGGAAACCTTAAGAAACACAAGGTCCCCTACAGAAAACTCCAAGTCAGACCTACGCCGGCTGGCGTTCTTCTCATTTCTCTCCTGAGCTATACGAAGCTTTTCTCGAATAAGCTTCACTGTGACTTCCATTTCCTCGAGCGCATCTAGACCCAGCACAGGCCTCTCACTGACCTCAGTCCAAAACAAGGGAGTTCTGCAACGCCTCCCATACAAAGCTTCAAACGGAGCCATTTGCAAGCTCTCCTGGTAACTGTTGTTGTATGCAAATTCCATAAGCCGCAAACGCTCATCCCACGCTTCACTGTAGTCCAAGATGTAGCACCTAATCATATCCTCAACTATCTGGTTCACTCGCTCAGTCTGACCATTGGTCTGAGGGTGGTAAGCTGTAGAATACCTCAAATCTGTACCCAAACCCTCCTGCAGACTCTGCCAAAAACGAGAAGTAAACTGGGAGTCTCGATCTGAAATGATGCTAACTAGCACACCGTGCAATCTGATGACCTCGTCCAAGTACAGCTCTGATATCTTTTTCATTGGGTAATCTATCTTATAGGATACGAAGTGCGCACACTTCGTCAATCGGTCCACGATCATCCAAACTGAATCAAATCCCCTTGGAGATCTTGGTAAGCCCGTAATGAAGTCCATAGAAATACTTTCCCACTTACAAGTCGGGATCTCCAACAGAGTCAACTTACCACCAGGCCTTCCATGATCGGCCTTCACACGCTTGCAAGTGTGGCACTCAGCAACAAATCGGGCTATGTCCCCCTTCATCCCACACCACCAGGCGATTTGCTTCAATTCATGGTACATCTTTGTAGATCCTGGATGGTAGGCAACACTGGATCCATGAGCCTCTCTGCATATCATAACCCTGATGTCCCCAATAGCGGGGATGCAAAACCTGTCGCGATACTTCAAAGTACCTGCATCATTGATAGAAAAATCCGGCAACTCCCCTCTCTCAGTCCTGAGGTATAAGTGTAGAAGATCTGGATCATCCTTCTGGTGCAACCTGGTAAGTGTAATCCAAGACGGTTCTGCCACTGCCAAACTGCTCTGCATGTCACAGCGTCCCACGGAAATATCCATCAGGAGGAACTCTTCCACTAAACGATCGGCGGTGAGATTAAAGATCTTCCCCGTCTTCTGGCTCAGGGCGTCGGCCACCACATTGGCCTTGCCCGGATGATACTGTATCTCCACATCATAATCGGCCACATACTCTAGCCACCGCCGTTGGTGCAGATTCAACTCCTTCTGAGTGAACACGTACTTTAGACTTTTATGATCTGTGAAGATCTTGCACTGAGCACCATAAAGTAGATGCCTCCACAGCTTTAGCGCATAAATCACCGCTGCAAACTCAAGGTCATACGTTGGGTAATTTCTCTCATGAGTCTTTAGTTGTCTTGACTCATACGCAATCACTTTTCCAGCCTGCATCAAAACGGAACCCAGACCAACATGTGAAGCATCCACGTACACATCATACTCCGCACCCTCAATAGGTAGGGTCAAAACAGGAGCAGTGCACAATCTGTTCTTTAGTTCCAGGAAGGCTTCTTCGCACTTCTCGCTCCAAACAAAGGTCGTGTTCTTCTGAGTCAACTTGGTCAAAGGTGCAGCCAGGGTGGAGAAACCCTCCACGAACCTCCTGTAGTAGCCGGCCAACCCTAGGAAGCTTCTAATCTCCTTTGGCATGCCCGGCCTGCTCCAATACATCACTGCTGCGATCTTTTCCGGGTCGACCGAGATCCCATCCTTATTCACCACGTGGCCCAGAAATGAGACCTGAGGCAACCAAAATTCGCACTTGCTCAGCTTGGCAAATAACTTGTGGTTCTGTAACTCCGATAGAACCAAGCGCAGATGCTGCTCATGCTCCTCAGCACTGCGAGAGTAGATCAACACATCATCGATGAATACCACCATGAACTTGTCTAGAAAGTTCTTGAACACCCGGTTCATCATATCCATGAAAGTTGATGGTGCGTTGGTCAAACCAAACTACATCACTAGAAACTCGAAGTGCCCATGCCACGATCTAAACGCAGTCCGTGGAATATCTGCCTCACGGATCCTTAGCTGATGATAGCCAGAACGAAGATCGATCTTGGAAAACACTGTGCTACCACGCAACTGATCAAATAAATCATCGATCCTCGGCAGAGGGTACCTGTTCTTAATGGTGACTTTGTTCAGCTCCCTATAATCGATGCACAGCCTGATCGACTCATCCTTCTTCTTCACAAATAGAACGAGAGCACCCCAAGGCGACGAAATCTGTCTGATAAAGCCTTTTGCCAATAACTCGTCCAACTGGACTGGCAACTCCTCCAACTCACGAGGGGCCATCTGATACGGCGCCTTAGCAATAGGACGCGTACCTGGTTCCAAATCAATCACAAACTCAACATCCCGCTCGGGGGGAAGACCAGGAAGGTCATCAGGAAAAACATCAGAGAAACCACGTACAACAGGAATCTACTCCAAGCGCGGTACACTAACAGCAGTCCCAACCACCGATACTAAACAAGCAAAACAATCAGAACGAAACAACTTCTGAGCACATACCGCAGAAATTACAGGGGAATCCTGGCACGGATCAGCATACACACTTCCAGGCTGACTTTTGTCCTTGATGAAGTCCAAACATTTCCCTTTGCACTGAATAACTGCATCATACTTAGACAACCAGTCCATGCCCAGAATAACATCAAAGTCCTCTAGATCAATCATCTTCAAGTCTGCCTTCGCAAGAAAGTCCCCCAACAAAATAGGGCAATCCAAAATGCCCAAATCTGATAACACAGATTCACCAGAAGGGAACTTGACGCGGAAGGTATCACGAACTTGATCTAGAATCAACCGATAACGCTCTACAAAAGTTCTAGCCACAAACGAGTGGGTAGCGCCGGAGTGGAACAGAACACGCGCCCAGCAGGAGTACATAAGCAGCTAAGGAACCACCAAAACAAAAACTGTAACCATTCTAGCAAATAAAACTTTCAGGCTAGGAAAACGACTAACCTGAGATGACCTGAGTAGAAGTTTGAGCCTCCTCGGAAGAGATCACGTTCAGCTTTCCTTTGTCATTGTCCACACGCTGAGGCGGAGGTAAAGACTGAAGTGGAACTGCCTGAAGAATAGGCTGGACCTGAGGACACCTTGTCTTGATATGGCCCTTCTATCCACACTGATAGTAGACTTTATCCTTGGACCAGCACTGGGCAGCATCATGCCCGGGTCGCTTGCAAACAGAACAGGAAACATCCTTCCTAGGAGCACCTTGAATAGCATGAACTTGCTCCTTCTTTTGAGCTCCCGCCTTCTTAAAACACCTCTCAACAGGGTGGCCTGACCGGCCACAGAAGCTACACACTACCTTGCTCTTCTTTCCTGAAGCAGCATCGAGTACCTAGGGGTTCTTCTCTTCAGCAGACTTCCTCTTGTCCTTCCTCATTTGCTGGCATCTGTTCTTTGCGGTCTCAATTGCCTCCACTTTCAGAGCAACCTCCACTACCCCTGCATAAGTCTCTGATCCATAAGCACTGGCCAACTGCTGAACCTCGCTCCTCAAGCAACCAAGGAACCGATTGACTCAATCTGCTTCAACACTCACCAACCCAGGGGCAAACCGGCTCAACTTACTGAACTCTATCTCGTACTCACTGACCATGAGTTGCCTCTGCTTCAGGTGAAGGAAGTTATTCATTAGTCGGTCACGCTCGACCGAAGGCAAGAACTTCCTCAACAGCATCTACTTGAATAATCCCCAAGAGCAACCAGCCACCAAGCTCTCCTTTTCCCTAAGCCACCAGCTCTTAGCCAAACCCTTTAGTTGATAGGCGGATATCATCACTCTCTGATCATCTGCAACACCGGAGTACGAGAACATCTCCTCCATGGAGATCAGCCAATCATCTATGACCATGAAATCTGCCTTCCCATCATATGTAGGAGGGCTAAGTATCTAAAACTGAGAAATAAAGGTCATCTCTGCTGGCACCACCACTGGAGGTCTCAGGGGAGCACGAGGGGGAGGGGCAGCTGACCCCCCTACAGGGGCTTGCACCCCCTGAGTCTGTCCTGCCACAACTGCCACCAGAGACTGGATCTGGGCCTGCATCTCCACCAACTACCTGGTCAAGGAATCGTTGCTCTGTCGCAGGCTCTCGATCACCGCATCACTCTGTGCTCCTGAGGACTCACCCTCAGACAGGGGAGTCGACCTAGTCGAAGGACGTCTCGCCATCCTAAAATCATAAAAAGTGAGGTCCAAACCAAGTACAACAGTTGGAACAAACTACCAGTACAGACAATACATACATAAATATGAACCTTTAACTGCTATACTTGCTTTGGGATTTTATTTTGTTTAACAAAAGTGATGCTATGCCTAACCTAGGATGGTTAGCCACTATCAACTAACTCTTGTGCCTAGATCGGGAATGCATGAATTTATATTCTTTTTCTGATTTAAAACCATGTGTGTACATATGTCATCCTGCTAATCTTTAGCTTGGCACGTTGTGCTTATGCAATATTATGCTATGCATGATTGTGTTATGCATTCTGAAAAGGCCCTAATGCATGTCATGAGTGGCGTACGCATGAAAATGTTATGCATCTCATACTACATAACATTCTCATGCAACGAAAAAGAAACGTGATAGTCGCATTCATATGGTGAGGTTATGCATCCCATACTACATAACCATCACATGTTGCCCCTATGGTGGATCCATATACAGACACATATTATGCATCCCATACTACATAATATGCCCCATATACTTCATGTTATGCTATGAGTGTAGTGTTCGTGCTTCAGCCAAGACGTGCTGATGACATATCGGTGTGTGTATGATATGACACTAAACATCTAATACCTACAAGGAAAGGTTGCCCGACAAATTGTCAACCAACCTGACTCTGATACCAACTGTCATAACCCGCATTTTCTCTGAATTTGAGAAGTATCAGAGTATGAGAAAACACACGTCATGATGCCACGTCGAGCAGGGGATAACTGTCGACGCTCAGGCGAACACCATCTAACTAGACTATGAAAATTCATAAGTTTAATGATTAGAAAATCAGTTATATTTTAAAGGTTGTATCCCTCGGGTCAGTGAATCATCTAGTCCACCATTTTAAAACTATACTTATACGCAGCGGAAAATACTTTATTTATATTTGACATCCTATGAGAGTGCATAAGTGACCCCCGAGGTCAACTTATACTATGCAAGACTCTATATTTATTTTATATTATAAGTAAGAAAATGACCATTTTTACGTTGTTTGGAAAGTAGTGTATGAGTTTTATAAACATGCTGATCATGAGATATACTTATAATAGTATTTTTAGGTTTAAAAGTAACTAGCAACCTAGCATAAATCTTCCCAAGAGCAAATAGACTATCTCCAGAAAGGTAGCAGTAAAAGAAACATATCTAGTATCATAAGCAAAAACCACCAGCGGGTGTCAACAACCTGACACGAACCCACTGGCGAGCATGTATGTCTGTAAGAAAAACAGAAAACTACCTCACAAGACCAAGAAACTGATCTCTACAGTACAAGAGATCACCAGCAACAGCACAGCAAAACTAGCCGCCTACTAGGCTACTAATCAGAACCTGAGGCATTCGGAGAAGAAAAGAATACCTCAACAAGTAAAACAAGAAAATCTGAATAAGAGCATTTTATCAAAATGGAACCAAGGAGAGTAAGTAAACATGACAGTAAAAGCAAATGCTGTCCAAAGTAAGCCAAAGTACACCAAGTACAAGGAAACAACAACAAGCCTTTCTCAAATCCTGTAGAGGCTACAAGGCAAAAGAAAAGAGAACTTGTCACAATATGCTGCATTCTACAAGGAAGAAACACCTAACAATCCTAATTTGTGAGTTAATGGCAGTAGTAAACAACATGGACCTGAGTTGCTGACCAAAAACAGTCCCCCAAACAAAACAGTTCCAACTAAAAATTCACTGTATCAGCACAAGGCCACCACATACCCAGCCCGTACCTGTGATTAAAAGGTGGCGGCCACGGCAATACCCAGCCCGTACATGGGATTAAAAGGTGGCGGCCACGGCTCGCACACAAAACCATCCCACTCCTTTAGAGTGTCAAAATAACACTACCTGCCATAACCCACGATTCGGCGTTCAGAAAATAGCCGACAAACAACCCCAAACCCAACGGGATTCACTCGGGAAAATAAGGGAAGACATCGGTAAAAATCGTCGAACACAGCTTACAGGAATCGTCGAGCTCAGTTCGACGATTTCTCATCGAACTCAGGACACAGGGAAACATCGATCTTAGTTCGATGATTATCGTCGAACTCAGATCACAGGAACGTCGAGCTCAGTTCGACGATCTTCGTCGAACTCAGATCACAGGAAAAACACTGATCTTAGTTCGACGATTTTCACCGAACTCAGATCGACGACCTTCGTCGATCTCAGGCAACCGGAGATCGTCGATCTCCGTTCGACGATCTTCGTCGAACTCAGATCGACGATCTTCGTCGAACACAGATAGTCGGGGATCGTCGATCCCAGTTCGACGATTGTCGTTGAACCCAGATCGACGATCTTCGTCGAACTCAGACAGCCGGGGATCGTCGATCCCAATTTGACGATTGGCGTCGAACTCAGATCGACGATCTTCGTCGATCTAAGGCAGCCGGAGATCGTCAATCTCAGTTCGACGATTTCCGTCGAACTCAGATCAACGATCTTCGTCAATCTGGCAGCGTTGAGTGCACTCAACGTTGTCAACACTACCCACAGAACTTCTGTAAAACATTAAAATCCAATGCTACCTAACTTACCGGGCAAAGACTACCATATAGGAAGGTCAAATCCAACACTCATCTACACAACTCCCAGCACCCGAACTGGGCAAACCTTAACAGCAGGGGAAGATTAAGAATTAGGCTAAAATACTACTCAATCCGAGATCTAATAAGGAACAATTTGATAAAAGACAAGACTACAACAGCCCAGCCGAAAAACTTGAAGTTTCAGAACTTGAGAAAGTAAAAGAAAAACGCAAAGGAGCATTCATGATTCAAGATCTGATGATTTTTGACGGGAAAACATGGCAAAATAAATGATCTCTGGAAAATGTATGATAACTGCAAATATGAACATAAAGGAGAAAAACTTGGCAAGGGTAGGAACACCACTTGCCTCAAATTCCAGCGAAGCTTGGTCGGCCCCTTCCTCCCACTCGGCACCAGCAGCACAGAACAAGACGAAAATTTCGTCGGAGTGTAGGTCTAGGCGAGAGCAATCCAAATCCGCATTCGAAATCGAATTCCGCCCGCTAAAACTCCGGGAATCGGCAGTGGAAGGCAAGGGTAGCCCGCCGGTTTTCCTCTCTTACACAGGGACGGCGGTTGTATTCCGAGAAAGACAAAGAATCATCAACAGTCGCTTTTCTAATTAAGGCTATATATAGCTAGCGGCTAAATACCAAATATCTTCTATTCTTAGCCAATTCAAACGCTGTCAGCCACCTATTCACCATAACTGCTACTATCTAAACAAAATATCTATATATAATATATAATATCGCATTAATATAAATAAAATACAAAACGACGCGAAACCCAAACACCCTCGGAATTCGACGAAATTTGCATCGTAGCTAAATACCCACGCTACGAACGCAACAGCGAAGTTGAAATCAACTTTCGACGAACAAAACTCGGGTTATCACTACCCGAAGCCAAAACACAAGCATCCCCCGAGACGCCTCACCGGCCACCAAAACAGACCCGGCTTGCTAGAGAATCTTGCCAAAAAGGCTACCAACAACCACACAAGGAACCTAAAGAGCTAAGACCACGCTCTAACAAACGGCACATGCCGGAAACGCGTCAACGTAACGCCAAACGAGAATTAAATAATCGCAGAAAAATCGGGGGTGTTACAGTTATGCGGGTTATGATTCATACAAATGCAAATGTTCCCTCTTTTTGGAGTTAGATGAAATATCTGGTACTACCATTGTGGTTACAGAAGTAGTGGAGCGGGCGTCTCCACTCATAGGCGGGTATGCACACTACCAGGCGTAGACCTCTCATACGCCTTTGTACACGTCCTAGGTGCACTCTAGAGTCTATGCGTACTAATTGTTGGCTATCGGCTAGTCTTTTTGGTCGAGTGTGCGTTTTAAGAGATCGTCCTCTAGACCGCAGTGTAAAATAACTCACTGGCCCCTCAAACCCTCACACCTCGCTAGAGTCACCGTACTGCCATCGATGTGAGGATTGGCCCTGTGCCGCCTGACCTGCCACTAGTTTGTTTCTATGCACATGCAAGATATTTTAACCCAAACCTCCATCTCGCAGGACCAACCCATCCTAAAATAAACCTCTCGAGCCTCCAACTCGTAGGACCAAACCTGTCCTGATATCAAACACCCGAGCCTCCAGCTCGCAGGACAACATGTCCTGAATCCCTCCAACCCTACACTGGTGAGTTTGTCACATTCTTCCCTTAACCTATTAGACTACTCTTGTTATATATAGCAATTTAGTGTTAGTCCTTGGACTGCCCAGGGCATGCCCGGTGAAGGGCTCTCGGGGGCACTAGGAACAATGATGGGCTGAAGCCCGAAACTCCCTTTCTCAAGGACACTTACTTTTATTATTGTTTACCCATTATTAATACCCAACTCTCGATGTTTCTCTTGAGTGAACCTATTGACTTAAGGTATTTATTGGGAGGGCGACTGTCTTCCATCGGTCTCCGTTATAGTTATTCTCCTTGGGATTTGCACTTTAACACACGTTACTATGTAGTGACCTACTTGTGACACTAATTAGGATTTCAAATTCCCAATACACTTCTCAATCCAACAACTTATCATTCCCTTGTGGCTCCAAGTGTTACACGTCACTTTTACTAACGCAGCCCATGACCTAATACTAACCCGCATGAGATGACTTCCAATTCTTTGTGTCAAATGCCTCTAAATTTTTATCATGGGTTTGTCATGTGTATAAAATTGACCATTCAGAATTCCATCATTTTTTTTAATTATTTAGGACCATAATTTAAATCTTTTAATTATGTGACCTAGGTCCCTTTAAACATGAGCTACTATATGCAGTAGTCTATTATGTCTAAATAAATTATCTGGAGTTCATCTAGATTAAAAATGATTGTTCATCAAAAATCCTAATTTTTCAACTTGATTTGTCATTCATTTTCCATCTATGATTATAATCACAATAATCCATTTTTCAAATGAAGTATCTCAAATATTCAACTATAAATTTAGAGAAAATTATTGGTCATTAACGTTGTCAAAATAACACTCGAAACATAATTTCATACTCCTAACCAATGATTTGACCTAAAATAATTTCATGTTAACATAATTACAAAAATGCTGCTACTAAGGTATTCAACATAAATAATCATCCAAAATTCTTAATAAAATTTACAGGGGTTTATATCACAGAAATAAGGGCCTAGACATGTTTCAATAATTTTCCAAACAATATTACCCATACTTTTAAATCAAATCCCAAAAGGGTAAAATTGCAATTACACTAATTACACAAGAAATATTTCTCAAAAATGCTCATAAACTTTTCCAGAGGTGTGAATAACCTATTAGGGCTTGTATCAACAATTTGAAATTTTCTAAGTTCAGTAGCCCTACTTCTCATTTTTATTCCTAAATGAGCTATTTTTTCAATAATTTCAACTTATAGGATTTTTTATCCCAAAAATCTCAATCTTTCTATAGGAGGTGTATTCCATCTCTATGAGTCTCTGTCCAAAATTTCACAGACATGCATTGGGCCAAATGGGTTAGTTTCTTTTTTTCTCATTTTTGCTATTTGCACATCATTCACAATTCTACCTCCACCATGCATATTGGATCCTCCAACATGTAGAGGTCCAAATGGCTCAAAACTTTTCCCAAGACCATATGATGACCTTAGAGCCATCCACCCAAATTTGGGGGCATTTGGAATAGGGAATCACCCTAAATTCTATTTATTTAATTAATGATATTTCGACAAAACTATAGAAACATAACTACCAAAAATTTTTATTTTTGGGCAGGGTCTAAGTCTAGCATATACACATGCATGAACTAAGTTTCACTGCATGTGGACATAGGGTTTGACCTAGACATCCATTTGAAATTCTGCCCTAGTCTAGGAGTAGTCCTAGGTGAATGGTCCTACAAAGAGCTACTATGCTCCAAATTGCAAGTTTAGGGTGTCAAATCAAAGGTAAGCCCTAGATCTACATTTTTTATGTTGATGAGTATTTCTGAACTTACCTTTAGAAGACCTAAATTAAACATGCAAGTTGTTGTTCAAAATGTGACAAATATACACTTTAAATAATTATGCAATATAGATTAATTAAGTTAAATTGAGTGGCATCGGGTTATCGTCCCTGATAGCCAACGACCAGGATTTATCCTTCCTGGTCGGACATAATCCACCGATTTCATCCACCTGGGCCACCGCCACCGCTGGCGATTATCACCACCGCCGGCGATTGTCGCCACCACCTCCGTAGAGGTGTGGCTAGCGTTTCTCGGCGACATGGCAGCCGAAGGAGACTCCTCGGGGGAACCCGAGCGAGAAGAAAGCTCGGTATTTTGGCACTTTTATCACATGGTATCTGGCTCAATTGAGCTTGATTTCTCTCCTAAAAGATCTAGAGGACTAGCATAAAGGTAGGGGAGGAGAAACAGACCTGGATGCGAGCTTGGCGGCGGGTGTGATGGTGGTGAGCCATGGCGGATGACTTCTCCAGTGAACTAGCTTGATCCCTCATTTCTCCAGCAAAATCTTAGCTCCACGAGTCGAATTCCACTCCTCTGAGCTTAATGAAGGTGATGGTGGGCTTGGTTTTGGCTGGGAGTGGCTGGCTTTGTGGTTTTGCTTAAGAGGGTGGCCGACCTTAAACATAGGATGTTCCTCCTTGCTGCCCAGTTGCCACCATCCCCTAAAAATTGCTGGGAATGAGCTTGGGAGCTCAGCCAAAGGCTTGGGCAGAGGGAAGGAGGACCAAGTGGCCTACATCCCCTCTTTCCCTCTCTTCTCTCTCTTCCCTTAAGCCAAAAACCACCCAAAATGCCCCTTTCATGTCACTACCCTCCAAAACCAGAGGGTAGGGGCTGTAAATGGGCACTTCGGATGATCATGGGCCTTGGCTCATGGGCCTAGCTCATTGCGAATGGGCTTGGCCTTTCTTTTCCTTCTTTAGGCCTTATGTTGACCATGTTGACTTTTTGTATTGACTTGGTCAACTTGATGAGTGGGTTGGCCCCACTTGATGGTCATTGACCCTATGGCACCACCCAACATGGGTTGGGCCATGGTGGTGCCCCACTTGGGCTAATTGGTCCTATGTGTGTGGATTTGACCAAATTAGGGTTATGGTTGACTTTGGTCAAATTGGGTCAATGAGTGACCCTATGATGTGGCTTTTGGTTCACTTAGATTGCTTTTAGGGTTAGGGGCATAGTGGTGGGGCCAATGTGTACATATGGTTCCAATTTGCGTTAGTTTGACCTAAGTTGATTTGAACCCCATAGTGGGCCCTATGTGTATCCACCTCAATTCCTTGGGTCAAACCTAGCCTAACCGCATTCATCCACCACATGTCCTAACCTAATCTAAGTTAAGGGGTCTAGTATGAAATGGGATGTTACAAATCCCAATAAACCAAAAAAATAATTTCGTCCCCAAAATTCAAGTTCGGGTATACGGGGTTTCTATGCACAATAATTTAAAGAAGTTTTCAAACATAATTAAAATATACCTTAGGCAAAAAGCTCTGGGTACCATTCACGCATCAGATCCATCGGCTCCTAGGTGTGCTCCTCCCGTCCATGGTTAGACCACAACACCTTGACCAAGGGAACCTTCTTCTTCCGCAGCACTCAAATTGTTATATCATCGATCCAGACCGGCTCCAAATGAACTGATTTATCAGGTGCTACTGGGTCTGCTATAGTGGTAATATGTTGCTCTGACTGAAGTATAGCTCTATGAAGTGAGGAGACGTGGAAGACGTCGTGCAGGGTTCCTAACTCTGGCAGCAGCTCCAGCCGGCAAGCCAAAGGACCGATCCGCTCCAAGATCAAGTTTGGTACCATAAATCGAGGGTTGCGCTTCTTGTGCCTCCGCACCCGCGAAACACTATGCACCAGACGTATCTCCAAGAATACCCTGTCTCCCACCTGTAACTCCACCTTCTGATGTCACGCATCGTTGTACTTGGTCTGTCTACTCTGTGCCTCCAGCATCTGATCCCTGATCAATCGTATGTGAGCATTCGTATCTTCAATATAATCCGATCCAAGTGCCTTGGGGTCCTCATCCTAGACCCAAGATAGTGGTGTCCGACACTTCCTTTCGTATAGGGCCTCATATGGTGTCATCTCAATGCTTGTCTGGTGACTGTTGTTGTACGAGAACTCTATCAGTGGAAACAGTCTCTCCCAGGGCTTCCTCGTATCCAGTATACATAAACAGTCTCTCCCAGGGCTTCCCCGTACCCAGGGATCTCAGGGCTTCCCCGTATCATCAGATCCTCCATAGTCCAGTTGGTCCGCTCTGTCTGGCTATCGTTCTGCAGATGGAAAGCGGTTCTAAAAGGAAGCGGAGAACCTAAGTATGCATGCACCGCTCTCCACTCCCTAGAAGTGAACCGACTGTCACGGTCTGAGAGAATCGTCCTGGGGATGCCGTGGTAGCTGATGAACTTCTCCACAAACAACCTCACCAAAATTTCAACTGGGTTGTCTTTCCAGATCGGTATAAATCGGGCCACCTTGGTCAATATATCGACAATGACCCAAATAAAATCGTGCCCAGGGTGAGAGCGAGGCAATCCATGTACGAAGTCCATTCCACTCTGGCACCGGCAACGACTGTAGTAGTCCTCCTAGGCTCTTGCACTCTGCCTTTACCCGTTGGCAGGTCTCGCAATTTATCACATAATATATGATTTCCCTCTTCATCCCCGACCAGTACATGCTCCTCTGTAGGTCCGCTGTCATCTTGGTGATCCCGGGGTGCACTGAGTACTGAGAATAGTGTGCCTCGCTGAGTATATCCTCTCGAATACCACCTCATGAGGGTATATAAACGCGGCCACGGAAATGAACGATGTCATCATGCAATGAATAATCCTCTGACCTGCCCCTTTTCAGGGCCCTGAATACCGGCTCCAAAGCTGCATCTTGCCTCTATTTTGTCCTGATGCGCTCTTGTATGTTACATTCGATGATCAAGGAGTTCAAGTACTCCCGATAGGTCTCTGGCTCGGACTTAGAAACCATAGTAATATGCATCTCACCCACCATCTGTACTAGCTCCATACTAATCACTCGGGGCTCCGGTCCAGTAGTGTCCACTCTCCTGCTCAAGGCATCCGCCACGGTGTTCCCTTCCCTGGGTGATAATGCATCATGTAGTTGTAATCGCATAGGAACTCAAGCCATCTCCTCTGGCGGAGGTTTAAATCCTTCTGCGTGTCGATATACTTGAGGTTCTTGTGATCCGAGAAGATATCACAATGAACCCCGTATAGGTAATGTATCCAAATCCTCAATGTGAATATCACTGCCCCGAGCTCCAAATCATGTACGGGGTAGCTCTGCTTGTGCTTCTTCAGCTGTCTCGAGGCATATGTGATGACGTGTCCATGTTGCATCAGGACTGCACCCATCCCATTATATGATGCATCAGTATAAATGTGAAATCCTTCCTTCCCAAATGGAAGTGCAAGGATAGGGGAAGAGGTGAGCCTATCCTTCAACTCCTGAAACGCTGCCTAGCACTTCTCGGTCCAAATAAAATCTACATCCTTCTTCATCAAGGACGTGAGGGGGAGTGCTATCCTCGAGAACCCCTCCATGAACTTGCAATAATATCCTGTTAGTCCCAAGAAACTGCGAATATCTGAAGCTGACTTTGGCCGCGACCAATCTCTAACTACCAGTACTTTGGCTGGGTCCACAGCCAACCCGACTCCACTGATGGTATGCCCTAGAAATGCCACCTCCTACAGCCATAACTGGCACTTGGATAACTTTGCATACATCTGGTGTTCTCTCAGCTTGCCCAACACCAGCAACAAATGCTGGGTATGCTCCTCCTTCATTCGGGAGTAGATCAGGATGTCGTCAATGAAACCTATGACGAATCTCTCCAGGTAGGGCTCAAAGACACGGTTCATCAAACTCATGAATGTGGAAGGTGCATTCGTGAGCCAAAAGGGCATCACCATGAACTCGTATAATCCATATTGGGAACTGAAAGCCGTCTTCGGAATGTCCTCCTCCTGAATCTGCAGCTGATAGTATCCGGACCCCAAATCCAGCTTGGAGAACCAAAAGGCTCCCTGTAGATGGTCAAAAAGCTCGTCAATCCGGGGTAGCGGATACATGTTCTTCACTATCAACCAGTTCAGCTCTTGGTAGTCGATGCAGAGCCGCAACGATCCATCCTTCTTCTTAACAAATAGCATTGGTGCTCCTCATGGTGATGAGCTCAATCGGACAAAACCTGACTCCACCAGCTCCTACAAATGGGTCCTGAACTCTGCTAGCTCCTTGGGGCCATCTTGTAGGGTGCCAAAGATGCGGGTTTTGCTCCCGGCACCAACTGAATCTGGTAGTCCATATCTCTAGCCGGTGGCAATCCGGGAAATTTCTCCAGGAATACGTCGGAGAAATCCCGAACCACCGAGATATCAGCAATGGAAGCTTCTGCCACCGCCATCTCGAAGCAGATCAGGTATACCTCGTCCCCCTGCTCATGGGCCTTGACAGCCTGTGCAAATGATAATAGAAGATGGGAGACAGGCCTAATACTTTCAACGATGACATGAGAGTGTCTGTTCCGCAAGGTGTCCTCCTCGACGGGCAATCGATCTGGGCATGGCTCCAGTACAACCACGTCATGCCCACGATCAAGTCGAAGTCCAGCATCTTCAGGATCGTCATCGGCGCCTCGAATTTCTTTCCTCCAATCTCTGCCTCCATGTTGCACTGGGCAGAGGATAATAGATCTGATTCGTTTGGTATACGCAACCTCAACATCAAGTCGGTTAATCGTTCCACGCCTTCCAGTCCCTCCAGGAAGGCTTCTGATATGAACGAATGTGAAGCACCCGTATCGAACAATATATGCGTGGGCTTGTCACTAATCAGTGGCGGATCAAGAAAATTAATAATGGGGGTGCACAAATTAATAATGGGGGTGCACGCAATTTTTTTTGAATGTGTCACTGTGTTCTAAAAATTTTAATATGTGGGGTCAGACATCAACTTCCTTCAAAAAATAAATTTGAACGTTTCAATCTTATCGGAGCTATATCTCTCTCATCTGGCCACCGTTTTGACGTATAAGTAGTCAAAATTCATTGTCTCGACGATAGGAATTCAAATACACTAATCATTTTGAAAAATAATGGGGGTGTCAGTGTCCCTCGGGCCCCCCTCTGGATCCGCCCCTGCCGCTGATAAAGACTATACCTGAGATTTTGTTCGAGTTAAGTCATGGTTGTTATTCTATGAGGTCAAAGTACTACAATTGAAATTTTTAAATTTATAATAAAAACTTAAGTACCTGTGATGACCTCCTCGGGGTTCCTCGGGGTTCCTCGGCGAGGTCTAATGCGTACATCTGCTCCTGCCCTCGTCCTCTACCATAAGGTCCTCGGCCTCGGCCATGCTGTGTTGGAGGGGCTACAGGAGTTGGAGGAGGAGGATGAAGTGGACGAAACTGATGCAGGCAATCAGACCTATAGTGCCTCGGTTGATGGTACCCAAAACAAACCACCAGTCATTATCCCTGATCATCCTACCTCATCGGGCTATGTACTTATAGTGGTGGGGGAGCTAGTACTGTAGGTGGCCTCTGCTCCTGCCTGATGTTGGGATGATAACATCCCCCACCTCTCGTGTGGCTCATCACTCTGCCTCTCTGGGAGCCGTTGTTGCTCTCCCCGAAGGATGACCCATCCAGCGGTCTCTTTCCCCTACTCTATACCATCAGCTGGTCTGCCTCCAGCCGAGGTGTCATGCGAGATGAATAGTAGAGATTGCCTCAAAGTGTCTCTAAGTACTCGGTAGAATCTCTTCGCATACCTCCTGTCGTCTAAGTCATGAAACCCCACAAATCTGGCAAGATGGGTAAACTCCCCCTGGTAATTTGCCACTGATATGGTCCCCTACCTGAGGTTTAAGAACCTCTCCTCCAACTCATCTCGGTCCATAGTGGACACGAAGTGCTCCAGGAAAACCTCACTGAACTCATCCCAAGTAATATCTGACAACTCCTGATCAACGTAGGTGGAATCCAACAAAGACTTCCACCACCTCTTTGCATGCACATCCAATGCAGAAGTCGCCAAGGCGTCTGCCTAACTGACAGGGAAGTTGATGTCTGCAAGCATCTCTTGTATAGCCTCAATCCATTCTTCTGTCGTCACCGCATTTTCTGTTTTGTAGAACATCGACGGGGACATTCTCCTGAATGCACTCAGCCAGCTCGATCTGGGGTTTGTCTATGGGGTTGGGACCTGTTGGGACCTGAAGTCCTCAAGAATGGTCGTCAAGGTCTGCCCCAGCTCCATTTGCTAGAAAGGAGCGGAAGTCGGAGGGGGAGGAACAACATCCTGCGGTACAGCGACCTATGGAGGCTGCACAAAGTAAGGTTTATATTAGGATTGGCCTAACTCATTGATTAAGTGGACTGTTTTATGTGACTTTTTACACATTGGCACATCATTGCTTCCACTGCATAGTTTGTCTGCAAACTAATGCTCGAGCGGGGTGATCCAGTGTTGTGGACTTATTTCTCATATGATTGTTCATTTAAGTGATACCATTTTGTAAGAACCCTCCCCTTTACATAGGAGGTTATCCAGTCATATGCTCAGAACAGCCGCCTTACAGTGACACTAACACACGGGGTAGTCAACACTGCAAGATGCTGATCCTGCCGGCTAGTACGATCATTCAACCTGTTGGACAATCGAGAAATGAAGCATAACAAGTAGTTAAATAAAACTAACAAGTCCACAAGTCACAGTACAACATCATAATATATGTGAATGAAAAGTACAATAGTCCAAATGAGTACAAAAATGAGAGAAGGGCTTATGCCATGTACATGCCAAATCAAATCTCTCTCTTTCTCACTACAACCAAACTATGCGGAAGCAAACTCTAACACAAGTACAGTCGTCATCACCTGACGCTAAGCTGTAGTATTAGTAGTAGGTGGTATCTTCTCCTCATGTCCTGCCACCTCGTCCTGCTGGTCATGCTGGTGCTCCAGCTCCTCGACCTCCTACGGTCACAACCGACCGTTAGTCATAAATACTAAGTCATTTTGTCCTCGCCTCACCCCCGCAACTCCTAGGTACTGAGAGGGAGGACGAAGCGAAGGACAACAAATGGTACAAAAAGAAATCAGGTGATGGTGGATCTATTCTATCATAGTTATATACTAACAATGATATCTTTACACTAGCAGTTCTATGTAGCACATGTAAGATATGTAAAGCAATACTAAAAAGAAGTGTGGTAAGTAAAGTAACGAAACGGAGCAGAAAGTAAACTAGCTACCACTACGCTATCATCACATGAGTACCTTAACTTATATGAATGTTCATACAAACTTATAAGTTAAGGTTTCAGAATTATAACTTATCATATAAAAGAGCTCATACTAATTTATATGATAAAGATCTATGGTGCATATGCCCTAAGTATGTATGTATGCTATGATGAGTTATGATTCATACAAGTGAAACTCACGCACATGACTCTGTGATCACAGACCTTTAGTTCCCTCTTTTTAGAGTTAGCAGAACTCTCTGGTACTACCGTTGTGGCTACTACCAGACCTAGACCTCTCATACGCCTATGTATATGTCCTAGGTGCACTCTATAGTCTCTGCGTACTAATTGTTGGCTACATGTCAGTCTTTTTGGTCGAGTGTGCATTTTTAGGGATCGTCCTCCAGACCGCAGTGTAAAATAACACACTGGCCCCTCAAACCCTCACACCTCGCCAGAGTCACTGTACTGTCATCAGTGTGACGATTGTCCTAGTACCGATTGACCCGCCACTTGTTTGTTTTTATGCACATGCAAGATATTTCAACCCGAGACTCCAGCTCGCGGGACCAACCCGTCCTGAAATAAACCTCCCGAGCCTCCAGCTCGCAGGATTAAACATGTCCTGATATCAAACATTCGTGCGTCCAGCTCGCAGGACAACCTATCCTGAATGCCACCAACCCTACACAGGTGAGTTTGTCACATCGTTCCCTTAACCTATTAGACTACTCTTGTTATATATAGCAATTTAGGGTTAGTCCTTGGACTGCCCGGGGCATGCCCAGTGAAGGGCTCTCGGGGGCACTAGGAACTATGATGGGCTAAAGCTCAAAGCTCCATTTCTCAAGGACACTTACTTTTATTAGTGTTTACGCATTATTAATACCCAACTCTTGATGTTCTCCTTGAGTGAACCTAATGACTTAAGGTATTTATTGGGAGGGCGACGGTCTTCCGTCGGTCCCCGTTATAGTTATTCTTCTTGGGATTTGCACTTTAACACTCGTTACTATGTAGTGACCTACTTGTGACGCTAACCAGGGTTTCAACATCCCAATACACTTCTCAATTCATCCACCTATCAATCCCCTATGGGTCCTAGTGTAACATGTCACTGTTGCTAAGCGCAGCCCATGACCTAATACTAACCCGCATGAGATGACTTCCAATTTCTTGGGCCAAAGGCCTCTAATTTTTTATCATGGGTTTGTCATGTGTATAAAATTGACCATTCAGAATTACATTATTTTTCTAATTATTTAGGACCATAATTTAAATCTTTTAATTAGGTGACCTAGGTCACTTTGAACAAGAGCTACTATATCCAGTGGTCAATTATGTCTAAATAAATTATCTGGAGTTCATCTAGGTTAAAAGTGACAGTTCACCAAAAATCCTAATTTTTCAACTTGATTTGCCATTCATTTTCCATTTATGATTATAATCACAATAATCCCATTTTTCTAATGAAGTATCTCAAATATTCAACTAAAAATTTAGAGAAAATCACTGGTCATTAACATTGTCAAAATAATACTCAAAACATAATTTCATACTCCTAGTCAGTGATTTGACCTAAAATAATTACAAGTTAACATAATTACAAAAATGCCACTACTAAGGTATTCAACATAAATAATCATCCAAAATTCTTAATAAAATTTATAGGGGTTTATATTAGGGGTGTCCTAAAAAACCGGGCCCACCGAGCCGGACCGGCCCGGCCCGGTGAAAAGCCCGACAGGCCCGGTCCCGGGCCAAGCCCGCCTCGGGCCCAGGCCTGGCCATGGGGCCCTTCCGGGCCCCATTGTCGGTCAAATGCCCGGCCCGGTGCCCGGCCTAGGTCGGGCCGGGCAAAGCCCGGTTACCGGGCTTAGCCCGGACAGGAAAAGCCCGGGCTAAGCCCGGGACTGGAAAAGCCCGGGCTAAGCCCGGGACTGGAAAAGCCCGGGCTAAGCCCGGGCTGGCTCTTAGAGCCGTTGGAAACCAAAATCTCATGGACATGCATTGGGCCAAATGTGCTAATTTCCTTTTTTCCCATTTTTGCTATTTGCACACCATTCACAATTCTACCTCCACCATGCATGTTGGATTCTCCGGCGAACTAGCTCGATCCCTCGTTTCTCCAGCAAAAGCTTAGCTCCAAGAGTCAAATTCCACTCCTCTGAGCCCACTTGATGAGTGGGCTGACCCCACATGATGGTCATTGATCCTATGGCACCACCCAACATGGGTTGGGTCATGGTGGTGCCCCACTTGGGCTAATTGGGTCTATGTATGTGGATTTGACCAAATTAGGGTTAGGGTTGACTTTGGTTAAATTGGGTCGATGGGTGACCCTATGATGTGGCTTTTGGTTCACTTAGATTGCTTTTAGGGTTAGGGGCATAGTGGCGGGGGCCAATGTGTACCTATGGTTCCAATTTGGGTTAGTTTGACCTAAGTTGACTTGAACCCCATAGTGGGCCCTATATGTATCCACCTTAATTCCTTGGGTCAAACCTAGCCTAACCACATTCATTCATCACACTCCCTAACCTAATCTAAGTTAAGGGGTCTAGTAGGAAATGAGATGTTACGCACCGCCTCAGCATTGCCTCCAGTAGCAACCACTTCTTGTTGGTTGTCTCCACCTACAACCACCCACAAATCCTCACCTAGAAGATAGCTCTCCATGCATGACCTCCAAAGCTTGAAGTTGGTCTGCGTTAAGAGCTCGACTCCAATCCCTCTTGCATAACCGGCTACCATTGTTATCAGATGAATCACTTGAGCTTCAACGAAGGTATAACAACATGAGATCGGTGAACTGCTACTCTTCAACCTCCCTCTGATACCATGTAAAAATTTATTGAAGCGGGAGCTAACGACGTCGCAAGAACACTCAACCATAACTGAAGGCAAATAAAAACAGCAGCAACAGTAGCACAAGAGTTTCCAACTAAAATCAACTTATATTACAGTGCGAGGCATACATTGCAAGACATGATTTTACAATGTATGCCAGGGAACCAAAAAAAGCAACAAGACGAAACCGCGCGGACTAATTCCAGTAACTACACAAGCCGCCTACTTGCTAGCAGAGTCTGCCGAGCCCGCCGAAGTCGCCTATCCACGACTAATCTCGTGGACTGCTATTATTGCAATGCTGAAAGAGCCCGAATAGAACCCGCTGATTGACCGGGCGAACTGCTCCACTTATCCGCAATTCTGAGGAAGAGACCAAGTTGTAAAGACCGCGACCTATTGCTAACCGCTGACTATATCCGTGAACTGTTCCACGCCAACGTTCCGTTAGTCACCTAGTCGCCTGGTGTTAGCTGCACAGTCTGCACAGAACCAACTTCCTTAGTCGTAACAGTTAGAAAACCTTAACCGTAAAATCAAGTGTGATCTCGTTCTTATTGTTCACTGGATAATAATGACGAGACGAGGGGTCCTATTTATAGGTGTGGGAAGGAGTGTCGTCACCACCTATACTGATAGGATTACCGCCCATCAACCCTGTCGACTAACACCATGTATTCGCACAATGCGGATACCAAACCAATTCTCCAGGTCATGTCGACCAACCCTTGTCGGATAGACGACCAGTCCGCCTAACCGCGCGGACACTGCACCCAGTTCGCCAACCCGCGGCCAGTGACTTAGAAAAAATCCGTCCAGCCAATACTGCCGAACTCGGCGAACACCATAGCAGTCCGCACCAGGAGAACTCGGCGATCTTCCAACCAGTCTGCACCAGGGAGAACTCGGCGAACTAGGCAACAAGCTAGACTTAGTCTCCCCCAGACTAAGTCCACCGAATACCGCGGTCTCCAATCTTTATCGCGCTACCTGAAACCAAGATCGCGCCCTATTGAACTACACCAGTCCGCAACCATCCATGCGGACTGCTCCATCAGTCCGCGCGACCTCCAGGCAACCTATTCGCGCAATTGTGCTTACTCCACGATCCAACACCCAGACCACAAGCATAGATCCATATCGGACATCGACGAGCTCCAAAGAGTCCGCACAATAACCAACAAAGTCTGATATTCCTCGCCCGAGAAGACACCTGCGACCTGGCAGTAAGCCACCCCAGTCTACAATATCTGGTTGCCTTCTTGCAATCCAGAGAACCTGCCACAACCCGCGGATAAACAACCTACCTGCTCGGTTACCCCACTAGAGTGCTTGCTGGTCCAGATCGCCAGAAAAGAACTACAGCCAACCCAGCTGTCTGACTAAGCTATCCGCCAAGGTTGTCTGCCTAGTCCGCGCGGTCTCTGTGGTCTGTGCGGTTAGACCACCCTAACCGTCCGACTTCCCCCAACTTCACACTTCAACATTTTCAACAAGAAGGTAGCTGTATCGCTACAGCTGGCAAGAATTTTATTGTCGTCTTGATCCAAGCATGATTTGAATCACAATTTTGTAATCATAAATTCTGCAATAAAATTATTATTTTTCTCTAACTACTTGTCTATAATCTTTTTACTCTTAGTTGTAAAAGAAAGCGAATTTTTTGTTCCAAATGCACGCGGTATTGCTACAGCTGGCGAGAGGAACAGAAAACAATTCTCTTCCTGAAGTTAAAAATTATTTAAGAACCTTTATTCACCCCCTCCCCTCTAAGGGAGCTGCAAGATCCAACACTGCGGTCATGGCGTTAGTGGGCTTGACTTTGGTCAACCCCACTTAGCCCTCATTTTCCTCACTAAGTTAGTGGGGAGATGAAGATTTTGGCTATCCACATCCCGAAATTCCTTTAAATTGAGGGTCTTTTATCAAGAGTGTTGGGAAAAATTTATATGTTTCTGTAAACTATAAAGATAGGTTTGATATACCATATATTGTCGAAAAATTATGAATAGATAGAGTTGAGAAATGTGAGAATGGCGATAAATCCACATCAGTGAACTAAAGCAAGATTATTTTTCAATGATTAGCACATTCTTGAACAATAATAATGCATATAGATGTAAAGTAATTATGTTGACGAGCATATATGTTATGGTACTTTTTGTTGGAACCATATTAATGCTTACTCATAAACTTACTAGAACCTCCATGTAGTATTGATACAAATTGGTACAACATTACTAAATAATAGGTGGAAGAATTTCAATTTAATCGAACAAAGTGATTATTACTTCTGATGAAGTAATCAACTCTCATGCTGTGAAAATGTAGAACGAAACTAAGTAACATATGTACAAAACAACCAAGTATTTTTTTTTGTTGTACAACAAAGCTTAGTAAAGAATGCAAACTACTAGCCTAACTTTGGATCATTGAAACAATTAATTAAGTAACAGAAGGGAAAACAGGGGAGAGAGAAGAACGGCCATGGCCAACATAGGAGAGAGAGAGAGTACGGGGAAGAGAGAACTATTCATTAATAACCTTCCTGTCTTTATTACAATCAATAAGTCTATTTATATTATATTTTCTAGCCGTTGGCACATGCGCTATTTATACTACTATTTACAATATCTTTTAACTATAGCTGTTGTAGCTTTCTCTGTAGCCATGACCTGTTACCCGTAACATCCCTACCCTGCCCAAAACCTTGCTGCCCCAGACCGAAAAACAGCTGTCTTCCACAATAAAAACATGAGGGAGGTTGGAAGACCCTAACTTGCTTCAGCTTTATGTATTCTAGAACGACGGCGCCTTGGTACTTTAGGAAGACAAAAAAGTCTTCGCATCAAGCTTGAAGCAGTTCTCTGGGATCGTCGTCGGGGTTGCACATTGATAATGGCAATGTCGACCGCTAAAGCGGATCTCCTAATCTGCATGTCTCCTGGTACATTTGTATTTTGATTGACGCCCTCGGTCTGTTCTGTTAGTGCTTTCTTTTGTTCCTGCAATGTAGATGCATTAGATATTTGTGTTGTTAATGTTAAAGGGATGACTAGTGTTTCATTAGGAGCAAGTTCGTCCCTATTTTGGTCTTGCAAAATCGATTTTGAGGTACGATTTGACACTGTATTTCTTTTGTTGTCCTTGATTGGAGCTGATATCGCAGGCATGTGTGTTGTTTCTTCCTTGTTTGATATTAGTAGAGTTGAATCTGACATCCCGGAGTTGTGTTGAAGTTCCTGTGGCAACAACACATTATTTGTAGAGTTTGGAATAAATGAATCCGAAGGGATGACATCCACAATAGGTAAGAGAACATCCCTGTTAAATGTCGCAGAAGCCAAAACTGGGGCTTCTGTTTGAGGATGATCCTGCAATGGACGAATAGTGATATCAGATTCATACATTGGTGTTTTTAATGGGATGACATTTACTGAGGTTATTTCCTCTTCCCTGTTAGAAGTCATTGGAGGACTTGTTGTAGGTTTGGAGGAACTTTGACTTGGCTGTAGCTGACAGTCATAATGTTGTTGGAGCAGTTCTTGAGTGTCCTTGTCCCAATCTACGAGTGTCTCCCAAGACGCTTCTTCAGGGAGGAATCTTTCTCGGCGTAGCAAACCTTGTTTCACGTGTTTACCATTTTCCTCTATAAAACGAATTTTTAAAACTTCTACTGGAGCCGGTCGTTGGTATGTGTTGAGACCAACGTCAGGTAGTTCATGTGTAATAAAATTGTTATTTGGAAAGTATGGTTTTAACAAAGAAACATGAAATACAGAATGTATTTTGCTTGACGGAGGTAGATCTAATTTATATGCTACGTTTCCGATTTTCTGAAGAATCGTGTATGGGCCATAATAACGAAGTTTAAATCTCTTGCAGGTTTTCTTATGCAATGAAGTCTGTTTATATGGATGAAGTCGTAGCAAGACTAAATCTACTGGCTCAAAATTAATTTTGGACCTCTTCTTATCTGCTAACTTTTTCATTTTGGCATGGGCATCCAATAGATGATTTTGTAATTGTAATAATAAAGATGAGCGAGAGAGGGTAGTAGGTCGTAATATATCGGGAGACTGTCCCCCCGTGGACATTGGAATGAAACAGGGTGGTGGTCTGCCGAACATCGCTTCGAACGGTGACATGCCGGCTGCTGCATGATACGAAGTGTTATAATGATACTCGGCCCAACTGAGTAGTGTGGCCTAATGTTTAGGATGTTGAAACGCAAAGATGTGTAGATACTGATTAATGCAGCGGTTTACACGTTCCGTCTGACCATTAGTTTGTGGATGGTAGGCGGAACTGAACCGAAGTTTTGTGTCGTTTGCCCTAAAAAAGGATAACCAAAAGGAACTTAGAAAAATGGAGTCCCTGTCCGAAACTATGGATTCGGGCAGCCCATGTAACTTTCCACAGTAGTCCCAAAAAACTTGAGCTACTGTAGGGTCGGTATAATGGGAAGGTAATGGGGCAAAGTGGGCCCCCTTAGACAATCGGTCGACCATCACAAGAATTGTAGTGAAAGTCTTTGAAGAAGGAAGATATGTAATAAAATCTACGGTAATGTCAGCCCAAATTTGGGTCGGGATTGCCAAAGGTTGTAATGTCAGCCTTTTGACAGAGGTCACAATGTTGTATGTACTGGAGAACATCTTCATGTAAACCCGGCCAATAGAAGTGTTGGGATAGTCGTTTAGAAGTTGGTAGAATGCCAGAGTGACCACTTGTGCGCGTATCATGTGCTTCACTTATTAAAATAGTGCGTAACGAGCTTTGCGGTATATACAACTTGTGTTTAAAAAATAAACGTGTCCCGTGGAGAGACCAATTGGGAAGTTGAGCCGGTGTGGAACCAAGGGACTGTAAAATTTGTTTTGCCTTAGGGTCATTTTCATATAGGTCAGTAATATTCTCAAACAGATTTGAATATGTGAATGATATATTTTGAAAACTATTAATTGAGCTATGTTCTAATGAGTCATCGATGCGTGAGAGAGCGTCAGCCATAGGCGGACCCAAATGCAGACACGCCCGGGCACGTGCCCGGGCGTGTTTTTTAAAAATGTTGCATGGACTGATGGACCTTCTGCAAAAGCTAAAAGTGCTACCTGAAAGTCTGCTAAAAGCGCTGCAGACTGCAAAAAGTTAAAAGCATTTCCTGGAGTCCTAAACTGCCTTCAAAACCTAAAAGCTCAAGCTCTCCTCCTTTCCAAGGGGGCGAGAAGAAGAAGTTCCCGCTCCACCTTTTATCAGCTCCGGGAAACGAAAGTTCTTGAGCCATCTGCGACTAGCCACTACTCGCAACTCCCTTTCCTGTCTTGTGCTTCAAGTGTGATTTGAAACTTTAATCTTCCAGGTTTCTGAATCTAGTCCAGATCCCTTCTATGCAAATGCATACTTTTAATTTTTATTTTTATTTTTTCCGGATTCTCCATTTTTATCATTTTTTGTTTCTCTTCTAATGATTTTTTTATTGATTTGTCGTTTGCTTAATTATTAGAGTATGTTTATCAAACTAAAATTTTATGCGTTTCAAATATTTGATGAAATAACTAAGTTAAAGTTCTCTTTTCAAGTGTAGATTTCTTCCTTCGAGTCTAATGACATTCTAATTTTGATAGTCAAAATTGATTTTTTGCTGATTTTGTTGATTAAATTTTCAATGTTTTTTGCTGAATGTTTATGGACACTTAGATTTATCCAAGGCTTTAATATCCAATTTAATAAGTTCTCATTTTTTTTTGTTCTGTTTCAAAAAATAGGCCATTTCAACTATTATTTTTTAGTATGCATTTATTGTGCCCGAGCAGTGCTGAAATTCTAGTTCCGCCGCTGGCGTCAGCTACCCTATTATCTTTTCCCGGTTTATACTTAATAGTGTAATTAAAGCCCATCATTTTTGATAAAAATTTGTGTTGCTCCGGCATTGTAATTACTTGAGATTGAAGATTATGCAATGTTTTGTGGTCGGTTAGGATGCAAAAAGAAGATCTAACAAGATAATGTCTCCATTTGCTTACGGCTGATGTGATAGCCATCATTTCCCGAATGTATATTGACTTTGCCTAATCCTGGGCAGTTAACTTTTTACTATAAAAAGCAATAGGGTGGCCTTGTTGTTGTAACACAGCTCCTATACCGATACTAGATGTGTCACATTCAATTGTAAAGGGTAGAGAAAAGTCTGGTAAGGCCAGTGTTGGGGCAGAAGTAAGAAAAGTTTTTAAGTCTATAAAAGTTTTGTCCGTCTTTTTTGTCCAAGCGGATTTTTCTTTAGATAATAGATCCGTAAGGGGGCGGAAATATGTGCATAGTGATGAATAAAGCGACGGTAATAACCCGCTAGACCTAAAAACGACCGGAGTCGTTTTACATTTATCGATGTGGGCCAATTTTGTATCACCTCTATTTTTGATGGGTCAGGTTGGACCCCATTAGGAGTAATTTTGTGGCCTAAAAAATCTATGTTGGGCTTTGCAAAGGAACATTTTGAAGCTTTTAGAAATAGGTGATTTTGTGCTAGGACTGTGAAGATCTCTTGTAGATGAAGTAAATGCTCCTTTTTAGAATGACTATAGATTAGAATGTCGTCAAAAAAGATAACTACAAAACGCCGTAAATAAGGTTGGAACAGAACGTTCATCAACGCCTGAAATGTCGCTGGAGCATTAGTGAGGCCAAACGGCATTACTAAAAACTCGTAAAGTCCACGGTGAGTCTGAAATGCAGTTTTATGAATATCTGCGGGATGCATTCGGACTTGGTGGTAACCAGAATGTAAATCTAATTTTGAGTAAATTGTTGCACCATGTAGTTCGTATAATAGCTCGTCTATGGTGGGCATCGGGAAACTATCCTTGATGGTTAAAGTATTCAAAGCTCGATAATCGACGCAAAAGCGCCAAGTACCGTCACGTTTCTTAACTAACAAGACAGGGGAGTTAAATGTCGAATTACTAGGGCGGATGAGACCATTTTTTAACATTTCAGCTATAAGACGTTCGATTTCATTCTTCTGAAAATATGGGTATCGATAGGGTTTTACTTTAGCAATTTGTGATTCGTCTACTAAGGGGATTTTGTGATCAATGGACCTAGTCGGTGGTAGTCCGGACGGGTTTTGAAATAATAATGAGAATGTTGATAATAAAGCTTGAACCGATGATGACGAAGTGCTTGGAAGGTTGTCAGATAAATGTTGGGGATCTGTTGGGTTTGTTTGAAAACATAACAACATTGATTCCACAGCATCCTGCACCACCAGCTTGTGAAGCTGGGATGAAGAGACCGATGTCGAGCATAATTTTGAAGGTTGAAGTGCTTTAATAACACATTGTTTGTTTTGATATGGAAAGGACATTTCTAAGGTTTTATAATTGGTGGTAATGGGACCCAACATCTCAAACCAATGAAAGCCTAATATAACATCCGCTCCATGTAAATCTGTAATGAATAAATCTAATGTAAAAATAATTTCCTGAATTGTTAATGAAACCTTTGAGCATTTCACTCGACAAATCATAGTTTGACCATTTCCGACATGAATTTTAAAGGAAGGAATAGCGACAATAGGTAGTTTTAAAAACAGGACTGTGTGTTTTGTAATAAAATTGTGTGTACTTCCATTGTCCATAAAGATGTGAACTTCCGATTGTCCTATTCTTCCTTGAACACGTAATGATTTGGTTGAGAAGGTCCCCATTAAAGCATTGAAACTAATGGTAGAATTTTCTTCAGGATTCTCCATGATTTCGATTGGGTTCTCTATGGGTAATTCGTCCAGGTCATCATCATGATCTCCTTCTAGTATATACAAATTTGCACGATTTCTACATTTGTGGCCAGGTGTGTATTTGTCATCGCAAGTAAAGCATTGCCCCTTATCTCTTCTAATCTGAATTTCAGCTGGAGTTAAGCGTTTTAGTGGGATTTTATTTTGTTGATTTGATTCGTATTTTGTTCTGTGAGTGTTTTGACGAATCGTCCAGTTTTTTTGGGTTCGTGTCTCTTCATGAAATTGGTCTTCGAACAGGCGAGCCATTTTAAAAGCTTGATAAAGTGAATCAGGATAATGTGCTGTAACTTGACGGCGTATATGAGGTTTAAGACCAAATATAAAGTTACGTTTAAGAGTGTCTTGTGAAAAATGAGCAACATGACAAGAAAGTTCTTCAAAAGTTTCTTGGTACATAGAAACAGAGGAGGTTTGTGTAAGTTTCATAAATTTACCTATGGGGTCTTCATAATCTGATGGGCCGAAACGGTCCTGAATAGCTTTTGTAAATGTGTGCCAGTCGGGGCACAAGTTTTCACGTAACAACCCTTGGAACCACCGTGATGCTGCTCCTTCAAGATGCATAGAAGCAAAGAAGATGAAATCATATGGGTTAGTATTGTACCTGAAAAAGAGTTCGATTTTATAGATCCATTCAGTGGGGTCTCCGGATGTGAATCTTGGGCATGACATCTTTGCTGGGTAAGGATAAAAGCTATCTGGACTGTATTGCTGGACTGATGATTCCGGCTGATGTCGATTGGTTTGGTCCGGCGGAGCAGAGTATGAAGAAAACGGAGGATATGATGTTGTCAGCGAATTATTAAGAACTGGAGTGGGTTGACGTAATTGCTCGGGAGCTGCAGCTGCCTGTGGTGGAAAAGAACCAAGAATTCCAGGCTGTGATGACTCGGGTCCGCCCGTATTAATTATCTGAGCTCGGAACCGGGGAGGTCCTTCCGAGAGGGCTGCTGTCGAAGTTGAAGTTGAAAATGACGGAAATCTCCCATGGATGCCTGGCGATGAAGGACGTTGTAACACAGTTTGATCTGTATTTTGAGCTTGTGGAGGTTGTTTTTCCGCCATTGCCGTTGCAGACATCGAACGCATGAACGCTTGTAATTATCCTCTAAACTCTTTAAATTCTTGATATAACGTATTATGAGATTCCTAGAGTCGATCTTGAGTCTGCTTGATGTGTTCTTGCCGTCGTTCTGAATTCGATAAAGACATAGTAAATTGTTGTAGATCTTGTGCCACACGATCTTGGGTTGCCTGAAGGGTGTCGCAAACTGTGGAATGTTGCTCCATGTACAAAGCATGGCGCCTATCCATGTCTTGCCAAGTGACTGACCGTGATGATGGAAGTGGCGGGGGCTGAGCGACGGTGGCGGTATCTGGTGATGTCGTCTCCATTGGAGGCGATCTCAACGAGAGCACCAATGAAACAATTAATTAAGTAACAGAAGGGAAAACAGGGGAGAGAGAAGAACGGCCATGGCCAACAGAGGAGAGAGAGAGTACGGGGAAGAGAGAACTATTCATTAATAACCTCCTATCTTTATTACAATCAATAAGTCTATTTATATTATATTTTCTAGCCGTTGGCACATGCACCATTTATACTACTATTTACAATCTCTTTTAACTATAGCTGTTGTAGCTTTCTCTGTAGCCATGACCTGTTACCCGTAACAATCATCCTGCCAAGTATCCTAGGTCTCGTCAAGCCTAACCTTGGATCTTTCCGCCAAGTAGGATAGTGGTCTTGTGGACCAGCTGAGCTGGTGTCTTAGTGACGTTTTCCACTGTTATAACTATTAGGGTTTGCCATGAAATTTATCTAAGACAAAATGAAATCAATTTGCAAAAGTAAATGATATGATCTTGCTCGTCTTGCTGCTCAACTTTCCAACAGCCACAGTAGATGCAACAACCAAATGGAAGATAAAACTGAATTCATTCAACAAGCAGTAAACAGGGAAGGTTCTAACAAATAGGAACAAGATAGACAGGAATAAAAACGGCCTAAGGAAAAGCTCTCCTGAACAGCCGGACAGCAGGGGAGGGGAAACACCGAGCTCCACCAGCTTCACACACACATAAAGTTCTGGATCATTCACACCCAAACCCTACTAGAAAATACATTAAATACTAGAGCAAAAGTAAGGTAAAAAGACAGGAAAGACCCCAGCAGTAGGCGGGGCCACCATAACCCGATCGGATCATATCAAATACCCTCTCCTGTAAAGGTTCCTTGTCCACAAGGAATAAAGTGGGGGTACTTCTCCTGCAACAACCAAAGATCTTCCCACGTCGCGTCCGCTTTGGTGCCGTTGGCCCATTGCACGAGAAACTGGATGACGGCTCGACCATTCCTGTTGACAATGCGGCAGGCCAAGCTCTGCACCGGTTCGATCAGCACATTGCCCTCCTCCGTGACGGCTAAAGGCAACTCCCCTGGCTGAGTCGGGGTCGGGCCCTTGTGTTCCTTCAATTGAGAAATATGAAAAGTTGGATGAATTTTGGCAGTGGTCGGCAGCTCGAGCCAGTAAGCTACCGTCCCCACCCGTGCGAGCACGCGGAAGGGCCCAAAAAAACGTGGTGAAAGCTTCTGGCAGTCGTGCGCCCGCAAGCTGAGTTGGCGGTACGGCTGGAGACGGATATAGACCCATGAGCCCACCTCGAGTTCTCTTTCGCGGCGTCCTCGATCAGCAATAGTTTTCATCCGGTTTTGAGCCTGGGATAGGTTGAACTTGAGCAAGGAGAGAACCCTCTCCCGGGCTGCCAGGGAGCGGTCAACGGCGTCAACAGCCGCGGTACCGGCCACATAAGGGGCGGGGAGCTGGGGCTCTTGTCCGTAGACGGCTTTCGTATGGTGTCATCCGGATGGCACTTTGGAAAGAGGAGTTGTACCACCGTTCGGCTAACGGAAGCCATTCGGCCCAACTCCGGGGCCGCTCGTGGCACATGCAGCGTAAGTACCCCTCAACGCAGCGGTTGACGACCTCGGTTTGCCCGTCACTCTGCGGGTGGTAGGCGGTGGAGTGATGAAGTTGCACCTGCAAAATTTTGAAGAGCTCGAGCCCAAAATCACTTAAGAAAATAGTGTCGCGATCACTCACGATCGCCGTAGGCAGCCCATGTAAACGGAAAATGTTGTCGAGGAACATGCGGGCTACTCCCTCCGCGGTGTAAGGATGTGGGAGGGCCATGAAATGAGCCTGCTTGCTTAATCGGTCCACCACGACCAGAATCACCGACTTCCCTTGACTCGGGGGAAGTCCTTCGATAAAATCCATGGAGATTTCCTGCCAAATTCGCCCCGGAATTGGCAATGGCTGCAGCGAGCCGGACGGAAGCTGATTGGAGGTTTTACAAGTCTGGCAGGTGGGGCATTGTTGAATGTACTGGTAGACGGCAGCCTTCATGTCCTTCCAATAGTACGCATGCTTCAGACGGTGGTAAGTGGTGGAGATACCGGAGTGGCCACCCATGGCGCTGTCATGATAGAGGTGGAGGATGCGCTGCCGGAGTGCTGCGTCTTGGCCGACAACCAGCCGGCCCCGTCGGCGGAGTACGCCGTTGCTCCATTGGTACTTCGGCTCGCTAGAAGGATCGGCCTCCTTGGCCGCAATAACTTGCTGCAGGCGTTGGTCATGTCTCCACGACTGGCGGACTGCCTGGAGGAGTTCGGATTGGATGACGACGCACACCTGAAGCTCACCCGCGGGGGAGTCATATTTGCGGGAGAGGGCATCCGCGCAGGCATTGTCCTTTCCGCGTTTGTACTCGATGCGGAAGTCCTACCCCATGAGTTTGGTGATGTACCGCTGTTGGGCGGGAGTGGCGATCCGTTGTTCGAGCAGAAACTTGAGACTTTGATGGTCGGTGCGAATAATGAAGGGGGAACCCAGCAAATAGTGACGCCATTTTTGGACGGCCATGACAACTGCAAGAAGCTCCTTTTCATAAGTAGAAAGACGAGCATTTTTTGGACCGAGGGCCTTGCTAAAGTATGCCACCGGTTGAGAAGCTTGTAAGAGGACAGCCCCGACGCCGGCATCCGCCGCATCCGTCTCCACGATTAAGGTTTGCTGGAAATCAGGTAACCGCAGCACCGGCGGTTGCGACACCGCCCGTTTTAAGGCCTGGAAGGCGGCCTCCGCCTCCGCACCCCAGGAGAAATGATGGTGATGTAACATGGCTGTGAGTGGCTTGGCGAGGATGTCGTAGCCCTTGATGAAACGCCGGTAGTACCCGGTGAGGCCCAAGAACCCGCGTAGAAGCTTGAGGGTCGTGGGGGTCGGCCAATCGAGCATAGCTTGAATTTTGTCGGGGTCGGTAGTCACGCCACTGCAGGAAATCACGCGGCCCAAGTATTGAATTTGGGGAAGCCCAAAGAAACATTTGGAGAGTTTAAGGAAAAGGCGGTGATGACGTAAAATCTGGAATGTGGTGCGGAGATGCTCCAAATGAGCTTCCCAAGAAGTGCTGTACACCAGGATGTCGTCGAAGAAGACGAGGACGAAGCGGCGAAGGTGGGCGCAAAAAATGGAGTTCATCAAACTTTGAAAGGTCGACGGGGCGTTGGCTAACCCAAACGGCATGACGAGAAATTCGTAATGACCGTGGTGGGTGCGGAACGCCGTCTTAGAGATGTCATCGGGCGCCATGCGCACTTGGTGGAAACCCGCCCGCAGGTCAAGTTTGGAGAAGAAGGCTGCACCGTGGAGCTCCTCGAGTAATTCCTCAATGATGGGGATAGGAAATTTGTCCTTGATCGTGACCCGATTGAGTTGGCGGTAATCAACACACAACCGCCAAGTATTATCGCTCTTCTTGAAGAGCACCACCGGAGAGGCGAAAGGGCTACTGTTGTGGCGGATTAGCCCGGTATCTAATAATTCCTGCACCATCCTTTCGATGACTGCCTTCTGTAGAGGTGGATAACGGTACGGGCGCGAGTTGATGGGCGCGGTTCCCTCGCACACCGGGATGCGGTGTTCATGGTGGCGAAGAGGAGGAAGCGTGGTAGGTGTGGCAAAGTGCTCCGGGTAATCAGCTAAGACAAGCTGGAGCTGCTGCTGTGCTGCGGAATCCAGGGGAAAGGGGGCTGAGCCGGGCTGAACGCTGCCCGCTGGGTGGAAGGGAGGAGGACCCGGTGACTCCGGTTGGACATAGCAGAGGGCTAGCATGTTGCACTCGCCATCACGTGCAAGCAGTTTCAGTGGGCGACGTGGGGGCAACCATGTGTTGACAGCGTGCTTGGAGCCGCGTAAAGAGATCCGCCGGCCGTGGACGGTGATTTCCATTTTCAGGTTCTTAAAGTCCCAGGGGACTACGCCGAGGGTGATAAGCCATTGGACGCCCAAGACAACTTCACAGCCGCCCAAAGGCAATACCAACATATCCGAAGTAAACAAAACACCCTGCATTTTCCATTGGAAGTCCAACACCTTTGAAGAACTAGCGATGGTCTTCCCGTTGGCCACCGCCACATCGAAGCTCGGGATGGTGGTAAGGGAGCATTGCAGTCGTGTCGTCGTATCCAAATCAATAAAGTTATGGGTGCTACCTGAGTCGATCAGCACATGAAGCGGTGTGCCCCGGTAGGAAGCCGTGAGGCGCATGGTTTGAAAGTGGGTAGTGCCCTCCAAGGCATGTACCGAGACGTGAGGAGGGGTGTCCGGATCATAGTCCAGGTAGGCCAAAGGAGCGGGCTCTTCTAGAGGGGTGTCCGGCAGATCCTCCCCTTGCTCGACATTGGGGACAACATCCAAGGCATAGGATTTGCGGCGCTCGACACAACGATGCCCCGGGAAGTATTTGCTGTCGCACCAGAAGCACAGCCCTTTGCTGCGGCGTTCATCCATATCAGTAGAGGTGATCTTAGGACCGCCCCGCGGTGGAGGGGGGTTGGACTCGACAGGGACAGGGCTGGCAGAGGCGCCCGGCCGAAAGTCCCGAGAGGCAGAACGATCCCAGGTTGGCGGAGGCGTGCGGCGAGCGCTGAAAGCATTTTTCTGTTCCTGTAGGCGGGCGAGGGAATAGACGTCGCGGAGCGTTTTTGGTTGGAACATGCGCACGGAGTATTCGATGTCGCCCTTCAACCCGGCTAAGCATAAACTGATAGCATTCTCTTCAGGGATGGCGGCGCGGTGCAGGAGGATCTCAAACTCATCAATATAGCTTTGAACGGAGCCCTTCTGGCGTAAATTTTTCATGTCGCGGAGGGGATCATCATTCAACAGGGAGCCGAAACGGCCATTAATGGCCTGGCAATACTCCTCCCAAGAGGGCCATTGACGTGTGAGGCGATGCTTCATGAAGGTTTGGTGCCAATGGAGGGCTTGATCTTCCATGTGGATGGAGGCAATGCGGACCTTCATGTCATGGGATGTGTTGTCCACGTCGAAAAATTGATCACAGCGGTACATCCAGTCGAGAACCCCATCACCGGAAAACCGCGGGAAGTCCAAGCGGGCGAAACGCGTCTGCACGGGCTGGGAAGGAAAGGAGGGCGAGGGCGAGGTCGAGAACCCGCCGGAACCCCCAGGGCGGTCAGCCTTGAGAACGGAAAGGATCTCCCGCACTTCGTCGGAGGTACGGGCTTGCTGCTCCGACAGGGATTGCAGGTGGTGGTTGAGGGCTTCATGAGACAGGCGGAGGGCCTCCAGGTCGGGGACCGGATCTTTGGAGCGGGTGGCGTCGGAGACAGGCATGGTCGTGCTGGCTCTGATACCTTGATACGTTCTTGCTTGGCTTGCTGCTCAACTTTCCAACAATCACAGTAGATGCAACAACCAAATGGAAGATAAAACTGGATTCATTCAACAAGCAGTAAACAGGAAAGGTTCTAACAACAGGAACAAGATAAACAGGAATAAAACGGCCTAAGGAGAAGTTCTCCTGAACAGCCGGACAGCAGGGGAGGGAAAACACCGAGCTCCACCAGCTTCACGCACACATAAAGTTCTGGATCTTTCACACCCAAACCCTACTAGAAAATACATTAAATACTAGAGCAAAAGTAAGGTAAAAAGACAGGAAAGCCCCCAGCAGTAGGCGGGGCCACCACAACCCGGTCGGATCATATCAGCTGTATTGCTTACAAGCACACCCTGCAGAGAAACGAGATAAATTGGACAGAAAAACACAGAAGTGCATATTGATTGGATACCACCAAGTGTCCAAGGGGTATTGTCTATATCATCCTCCCACCCAACAGCTTCTCATCACCAGGGACGTAATGTTCAATGAGGATGATTAGTGGAGCTGGGCATCAGATTCTGGTCTTTCATCACCAGAAGTGGCGGTTCCTCTGGCATCTATTCAAACCCGAGCCATCCATACCACTCTTGTAAATGATGACATAACTACTCCAAGTCCAATTGCTTCAGAATCTTCATATCCTAAAACTGACCTATATTCATCATCGCCTCCTCCAAAAACCCAATCCCTCACTGATATTTACGCCACCTGCAACCTAGCTATCAACACCCTAAAAACTTACTCAGCTGCCAGCAAACTTGAAGAATGGCGCAATGCTATGGATGAGGAAATCACCATGATCGAAAAAAAATAGAACCTGTACTCTTGTCGACAGACCTTGCAACAGAGAAATTATAGGGCTTAAGTGGGTATACAAACTCAATACTGATGAAGATGCAAACCAGTTATACACAAGGTGCGTCTTGTTCCAAAGGGTATACTCAAATACCTGGCTGAGATTAGAATGAAACTTATCCCCTGTAGAAAACTATCGGTGGGCTGTGGAAAATCACGTGAACACAATGGTTTTGGTGGCAAGAAAGCTTGCATTCATTCTTATTAATCCTTTGCTTAAATAGAGATTTACAAGGAGGCCAAAAATGACACATACAACTTTACAAGGAAAGAGATAAAAACTGAAATTAAAAACCTCTTAATGAGGCCACCCCATGACACCTAATATTTCCTAACATCGCATAGAAAACAAGGAAACAAATTTATACTAATATTTTGGCAAGGATTTGGCAAGGATTCTTTCCAACATTCTCCTCCTAAGCCTTGCCATGCTTGCTGTTAATATTGATGAGGCCGATCTTTGACCTTAGTTCATGAAACTTGGTCTTACCGAGCGGCTTTGTGAGGATGTTGCCCCGTTGTTCCTCGCTCCTGATGAATTTCACACTGATCAGGCCCTCTTCAGCAGACTCCCGGACGAAATGGTATTTTACTCGAATATGCTTGCTTTGTCCATGGAGTACTGGATTCTTGATTAACGAAATGGCGGACTGGTTGTCCACCCGCAACATTGGTGCCTTCGGTGTTGTTCCCTGCACTTCTGCCAACACCCGACTGAGCCATAATGCTTGACTAGCAGCATTGGCAACTGCTATGGACTCCGCCTCACAGCTTGATTGAGGCACCACTTTCTGCTTCATGGACTGCCAAGTGATCGGACTGCTGTTAAGGAAGAAGATCACCCCCGTCGTGCTCTTGCTGGCGTCGACATCTCCAGCATAATCGTTGTCACTGAAACAAGTCAACTTGGCTTCGCCCTCCTTCTTCCTGCCGAACCAGAGTCCCCAATTTTGAGTCCCTGCCACATAGCGCAGGATGTGCTTTACCGCGGTGAAGTGGTCCTCCCGCGGATCCTCCAGGAACCGGCTAACGTATCCAACCGCAAATGCTAGATCCGGGCGAGTGTTAACCAGATACCTGAGGCTCCCCACAATGCTCCTGTACTTTGTTGCGTCGACCGACGGATGCGTACTAAGCTTGCTCAGCTTCAGGCGTGCCTCAATGGGCACTTGACAGGGATTGCACCCGGTCATGCCGCTCCTCTCCAAGATCTTGCCGGCATAGGCGCCTTGACTTAGAGAGATCCCCCCCGCGCCCTGCTTTACCTCAATGCCGAGGTAGTAGTGAAGCAGGCCGAGGTAGCTCATCTTGAAGACGGCCGCCATCTCCTTTTGAAAGTGTTGATGTCGCTGGGGCTTGAGCCGGTGATCACAAGGTCATCGACATAGACCCCGACTATCAGCTGAGCGTCGCCAATTCGCCTGACGTAGATGGTGTGCTCCGACGGACTCCTCCTGAAGTCGAGCGATACCAGCGTGTCGTCCAGCTTTGCATTCCAGGCGCGCGGAGCTTGATGCAGGTCGTACAGCGCCTTCCGAAGTTTGAGCACCATGTGCTCCTTGCCAGTGATTATGAAACCCGCCGGCTGCTGGACGTAGACCTCCTCCTGTAGATCGCCGTTCAGGAAGGCCGATTTGACGTCCATGTGGTGTACCTCCCACCCATCGTGTGTCGCAAGTGCGATGAGCAGACGCACGGAGTCGAGTCGGGCCACCGGCGTGAACACTTCGTCGTAGTCGATGCCGTGCCGTTGCGCGTAGCCCTTTACCACGAGACGCGCCTTGTGTTTGGACACCGCCCCATGCTCATCCCTCTTCACTTTGAACACCCATTTCACGCCGATCGCCTTGTGTCCGGGTGGGAGGTCGGCGAGGTGCCAAGTGTCATTCTCCTAGATGGACTCAATCTCCTCCATCATTGCCTTCCTCCAGCTGGGGCTGCCCTCAGCCTCGGCGAATGAGGCGGGCTCGTCGGCGCTTACTGCGTGCAGCTCTTCGACCGCCAGCACGCGCGGTGCGAAACCAGGCGGCGAGGCCGGTCCGATGATGTCGCTGACGTCGCGGAAGCAGAGAGGCCCGTCATCGTCGTGGTCCACGTCGAGGTTGTCGTCGTCGATGCCGTCCGGTGAGCCGGGCTCCAGTTCGCCACTGGCCGCGCCGGGGAGTGGCGACTGCTCTCCCGGTACACCTCCTCCAGCATCATCAGCCTCTTGCGCTGCCTGCTCCATGGTCGCATACTCCACCGTGAAGACATCATTGTCGCCGCTTGGCTCGATGTCAGTGCCCCAGTCCCACTGGGCTTGCTCGTCAAACACCACGTCGCGTGTCACATGGGCGTGCTTTGTAGTGGGATCATATGTGCGGTACGCCTTGGAGCCGCGCTCATAGCCAATGAAGATCATCTTGCGGCCGCGGTCGTCGAGCTTCTTCAAATTCGGCATCGTGTTCCGAACATATGCGATGCAGCCGAACGTCCTGAGGTGTTGCACCGCTGGTTTCTTCCCGTGCCATGCCTCGAACGGTGTCATCCCGTCCACGCTCTTTGTCGGGCACCGATTTAGTATGTAAATGGTAGTGCTTACTGCCTCACCCCAGAACCAACCGGGCAAGCCCTTTGCCTTCAGCATACTCCTTGCAGTTGCCACCACTGTGCCGTTCCGTCGCTCGACGACGCCATTTTGCTGTGGGCTGTATGGCGCGGTGTGTTGACGATGCACGCCCTCAGCCGCGCAGTACTCTGCGAACTCGGCCGAAGTGAACTCGCCGCCGCGGTCGGTCCGGAGCGCCTTCAGCTTGACGCCGGACTCGCCTTCCGCTCGCGCCTGGATCTCCTTGATGTCAGCTGCAGCATGATCTTTTGAAGGAATCGCGGCTACCGACATATACCTGATGAGGTCATCCACTAGCAGTAAGAAGTATTTGTTTCATCTAGGCGTCGCCGGCGTAATGGGCCCGCATAAGTCACCGTGCACCAACTCCAACCGCTGCTGAGCCCGGTATTGTGTCTGCGCCGGGAAGGAAGTGCGCCTCTGCTTCCCCGCTTGGCACGCCTCGCACAGCTGATCGACTTGCCCGAGCTCCGGGAGGCCGCGTACTAGCTCCTCCCGAGCCAGCTTCCTGAGCGCCGCTATGTTGACGTGGCCAAACCGTTCTTGCCAGCGCCACGCCAGCTCGTCCCCACGCCCGCACACCACCAGACATGACGGCGGCGCCACTTTGATGCGTAACAGGTATAGACGGTTTGCCGTCCGAGTCACCTTCACTAGCAGCTGTCCACCAGGCTTACGGATTCTCATCAACCCAGCGTCGAGATCCACCGTGTAGCCGCCCTCATCGAGCTGGCCGATGCTGAGGATGTTCGTCGTCAGTCGGGGGATGAAGTACACCCCAGAGAATGACCGAAGCTCGCCATTCTTGCACAGGAACGCGACGGTGCCCCGGGCTTCGATCCGCGCCGCCGAGTCGTCGTCGAACCGCACGGTGCCGAGCACCTCCGTGTCCAGCCTCGCGAAGGCGGCCCTGGATCCAGACATGTGGTTGGTGGCACCGGTGTCCAGGACCCAGGTTTCCGCCTCCCGCTCCTTCTCCTCTCCAAGTTGGGCGAACACCTTTTGCTCCCGGATCTCGACATTGCCGACCGATCCCATCGAGTCCTCCCCAGATCTGCTATCTCTTGAAAGATATGGTACCTAAACACCTAGAGGGGGGGTGAATAGGTGACCTAAACCTTATTAAAACTTTGTTGGCAGTAAAACAGTTATCTCACAGATTTCTACAGCTAACAGCAATAACAGAATATAAACAGTTAATGCACAGCACAGCACAGCAGACACACAAATTTATAGTGGTTCCCCAATCTTTGGGTACATCCACTTTCCCCCTTCGCCTATCTAGCAGTGTACTAGATTCGGCCAAACTTCTCCACTATCTCAGAACCCAACTAGGTTCCTACACCTCAGGCCCAAAGCCTTACACTCAGCCACAAAGGCCTACACTCAGCCACCCAGGCCTACACTCAGCCAATTAAGGCCTACACTCAGAGTTCTTCAACTCCTACACTCAGGCAACCAAGCCCTACCCTCAGCCTTTATAATATAGGCTTACAATTCTCTCAGATCCAATGGATCCTACAAGTTAAAATTGAACTACAATAATTAACTCTACAACTCAGAAAATAAGAGAGGAGTTGAGAGTTTCTTGAAGAGTTCTTGGAAGAACTCAGCTAGATCCAAACTGACTTAGCTTCCTTCAAAGCTTCTTGAGTTAGAACTGAATTAGTCTGAATCCTCTGCAGTTGATCCTTGACCTCTGCTTCTTGAGATCCAGATGATTCTGAATCCTTCTTCTCAGCCTTAGTTCCAAAGACTGAATTCTTGATTGGAGCTCTCTCTCTCCAACTTCTTAGATCTGCAGTTGGACTGCCAGATCTTCTTGTGTTGATCCTCTGTGTATCACTTTTTGATTTAATCTGATCAAACACTTCAATTATTCTCACTACTTGTAATAACAACAATCAATGAGTTTCTGTAAACTATGGGTGCCTATTTATAGGCTTCCTTCATGGTAACCGGCTGGTCCGGTTCATAACAGACTTCTGATTTCTCTGACAGTTGCTGTAGACCGGCTGGATCGGCAGCTGTCATGTCAACCAGTCACTTCTTGAAATTCTCTAACTGTCAGATAGTGTCGAGACTTTCTGTTCTTAAGTGTCGACACTTATAGACCAAGTGTCGACACATGTTGTGTAAGTGTCGACACAAGTCTACAAGGTGTCGACACAACTCCTTGTATGTCTCGACACAGATTCTTCTTCAAGTGTCGACACTGAAATTGAGTGTCGACACAAGTACTTGATCTTCTGTAACTTGTTGATTCTTCTAAGTGTCGACACATCTCCTTTGTGTCGACACATCTTCATGTGTTGAAACTGTCAAGTGTCGACACTGCTTCTTGGTGTCGACACAAGTCTTCAATTTTGTTTCTTCAGCTGAGTGTCGACACATTCCCTTAGTGTCGACACTTGTACTTAGAATATTTTGTAAACTTTTCTGTTCTTTGCTAAGTGTCGACACAGCTCCTTGTGTCGACACTTTCTTCAAGTGTAGAGTCTTCAACTAAGTGTCGACACATTGTGCTGGGTGTCGACACTTTCTTCAAGTGTTGACTCTTCTGGTTGTGTGTCGACACATTGTGCTGAGTGTCGACACATACTTCAAGTGTTGACTCCTTTGAGTGTGTGTCGACACATTGTGCTGAGTGTCGACACATTCTTCATATGTTGACTCTGCTGATTGAGTGTCGACACATTGTGTTGAGTGTCGACACTTGTCCTTAGTCTCTGCAGAATTTTGCTGAGTGTCGACACAATCCAAGTGTCGACACTTTCTGATGTAGACTCAGCTCTTCTAGGTGTCGACACTTCTGCTAAGTGTCGACACAGCTTTTCTGCATTCTTCTTCACTGAGTGTCGACACAGCTCCAAGTGTCGACACTTTCTGTCTGGTGTCGACTCTTCATCCCAGGTGTCGACACAATGACTCCAAGTGTCGACACTGCTTGTCTGGGTGTCGACACAAGCTTTCTCAAGTGTCGACACTTTCCCTCTGGGTGTCGACACATGGACTTAGAAACTTTTAGCTTCAGTCCAGTGAATACCTAACCTGCACAAGTAACTCAAACAAACATCAAATACATTATGATGTATATCATTGAGTTAGGTGAGGCTTCTTCAAATCAGGTACATTTGACCAATGTACCCAACAATCTCCCCCTATTTGGAGAAGTCATAACCCTTAGTCAATGATATACACCACTCATAATTAAAAATTACAAAATGATGAAAAGCAGATTATAATCAACAGGGTTAACATGAACATGTAAAACTTCACACATATACACATTCAACATTCCAGAACAAATAAGAAACAAACACATTTCAGAACAATCATACTATATTTATCACATATTGTTCTAACATTGTTCCTTATACATTTTCAATGTTGTACAAAAATGTTTTTCATTTAAAAGATTACAACAAGCTTCAAGTTTAATTCCTAATCTATTTCTGATCAGGTTCTTTGATAACAATTCCTTTTCCAGCTTTAACTTGAGCTTTGACAGCAGCAGCAGCAGGCTCAGCATCAGCAGGCTTCTTGCCTTTTGAGTCTTTCTTCTTTTGTTCTTCAGCCTTGATTTTCTGCCTCTCAAAGTAATGATAGGGCTTAGGAAAGTACTTGCTAGGCTCCACAGCTGTAGGAGGTAGCTTTCCTAACTTAGCCTTCCTTCTATACTGGACAATGGCTTCCTGCCTGATCTCATGCTTCCTCCATTCAGCTTCTGAGAACCACTTGTTTCTATCAGTAGCATTGTCTTTGGCAGCTTTCCAGGCAGTGAGAATGATATTTCTAGAAGTAGGGCTCCACTGTTCAAAATCTGGCTTTTGTTCAGCTAGTTCCCTAAACCTCTTCTTTGACAGCCTTGTCTCTTCTTCTTTGTCCAAAGCCTCTTGCATAGCTGCTGTTATAGGTTGAACAACCTTTTCTAAATGGACATTGTCCTTGCCCCCAGATGGGCTATACATAGTGCTCACCTCTGCATGAATCATTTCAAAATCTGGAGGTGGATAAATGACTTGAGCTACTTCTTGTGGCTCACCTCCAAAATAGGCAGGGTTCAGTCCAGATTCAGCAACTTCATTGTCATCACACAGGGGAGGATATCCAAGTGTAGCCCTGATTGAATTTGAAATCCATTTTGCATGCTCAGAACTGGCCTTGACTAACACTCTCTCCCCCTTTATGACTTCTTGGGCTACATGGTCTCTTACATCATCCTTCTGGAACCTGATTTGGCTGTCCAAGTACCTGATGCCATCCTTAAAATAAGGTCTAAGCTTTGTAAGCTGTTCAGAAATGACCTTCTGTGAATCCTTAATGGCAGTCTTGACAGCAGCAATTTCATCTTGAAAAGCTTTATCAAATTCAGCCTTTGCAGCAGCAGATGATGTTGAAGGTTCAGCAGTCTTATTCTTTAGTTCAGTGACTATAGCATTGTGGGAGGCAGTCAAATTATCATTCATTCTTAATTGATTCTCCAGCACATAGCCTTGCTTTAGTGCTATATCATCTACTTGAGTTTTGATCTTTTCCTGATGAGTTGCCAGAAATACCACTGCATTTCCACCCTTGTGGAAGCATTCATTCATCTCTTTCTTATTCAGGTTCATCTCAAACCTTATTGATTTGATATCTTGAGCTAAATCAAATTGTAAAGACTTGTGGCCTTCATCAATATACTTCTCTATAGCCCTCCTGTGCTCATCCAGCTTAACTTGCATTGCTACCATTAAGCCACTGTAATCAGTTGATGGAGCTTGTTGGACTAGGGAGTGTTGAGCAACAGTTTGTAGAGCCTTCTTGTAGCTCTGACTCCTTCTTTTGAATACAAAGAATTGCTTCTTCTTAGCTTGTTCAGTCTCATCTTCCTCAGACTCTGAAGTACTGGCTATATTCACCCTATCCTTAGGGCTTGATGGTTTGTCAGCTTGCACATCATGTGCTTTCTCATGTCCTGCCTTATAGGCTCTTCCTGAACTTGCAGTGTCTCCCCCTCAGCAGCAGCACCCTTCTCTTCAGCAGCAGCATGCTTGTCCATGTCAAAATCCTCTTGATCTAAATTAAGAAATAGATCTTCCATTGTGTATTCAGCTGGAGACTGTGCAGGAGAAGTACTGGGTTCATCAACTACTTTATCAGGAACAACTTCATGTACTACTGATGTGTCTTGGAGAACAACATCTGGTACTTGATTTGCTTGCTGAGTTTGCTGATGGACATCAGACAAATCAGAATCTATTATAGAAAAATCTAAAGTATTGAGGTCAGAAAGTACCTCTTGGATAATGAGGGTAGCTTGCTCACTCTCCAGAGTAGAGGGTTGTTCTACAGCTGGAGGCTCCCCCTGTTTTGGATCCTTATTCATGGGGCTAGCTGTAGGCAGCTCCCCCTGGATTTCAGCTGTCTCTAGAGGAGCAGGTGATTTTTCTGCAGCCACATCCTCATGACTATCAGGAGTGAAAACAACATGTTCTTCACTACCTGAACTGCTGGAGGACTCCTGAGTCACAGCAGCTATCTTCCTCTTCTTCTTTGGAGGGGAATCCTTCTTAGAAATTTGCTTCTCTGGGGTAGGAACTTCCTGATAGAGTACTCTTTCCCACCTGGAAAATATTCTTTGGTCCATCCTTCTCATGTGATTGATTTTAGTACCAGCAGCATTACTCATTACCTCTGGTATTGTACCAGCCAGGTAGAGACTAAGTATCCTGCCCAGATTGGGCTTCTTCAGACTTTCCTTAACTTTCTCAAACACAACCATTGACCAGTCTGTTTTGAGGTTGAAGATGATTCTGGTCATAACACTGAACATGGAGGCTGACACCCTGTCATGCCCTCCAGTCTTACTGAGTATTACTTTACCCACAATTTCTGACAGGAATTTTCCTTGGGTATTCATTCCTCTCCTGTTGAATACGATCCTATCTTCAGCTTAGGATCTAGACCACACCAGGTAAGTGCTTCTTTGGTCTTAGATGTAGTCACTTCCTCTTCTTCTTGAACTTTAGGTAGCTGAAGTACCTTTCTCAGAGATTTGGGTGAAATCTTGACCTTGGTGCCATGCACCCTTGATTTGATTCTGTAACCAGAGTCATCTACAGAAGCTCCAGTAAGGAATTCAATAACTTCCTTCTTCCAAATTTTGGTTGGTTCTGAAACCAAGTACTCCAATCCTGAATCGGTGACTAGGGTTACCACCGATTTGATTTCTTGATCGCCATCGTCGAACGCGCCACGAACCAGCTCATAGCCTTCATTGACATTCTCCTCGAGCTTGGGAGCCATTAGGGTTTGTAGAATTAGTCTTTAGAAGAGAGAAATGTCGACACAGTAGTTTGGTCTCGAAACTCTGAAAGCGTGTCGACAAACAAAGACAGAACCCTATTTATACCTTTCTGGTTTGAAGACGAACAGGCGGGATGGATTACTAAAGATGTGTCGACACTGGCAATAAGTGTCGACACTGACTTATAATGTCTCGACACTCATGTGTCGACACAAGTTTAGTCAACAGATTTTATGTGTCGACACTTGGTTAAGTGTCGACACCACACTACTCGACATGTAGTCGAGACTTTACTTAGAAAATTCTGAGTAAAACTTAAGTGTCGACACCTTATTGGATGTGTCGACACCAACTCGACATGTGTCGACACTAACATTCTGAAGTGTCGACACCAACTTCCTAGATGTGTCGACACCATTTCCTGAAGTGTCGACACTTACTATTCTGTGTCGACATAGACTTGTCTATGTGTCGACACCTTTTTACTTAGCCAATTTTTAGTTCTGTAAACTTAGTCTAAGTTTATCATACCTAGTTCAATTTTGAACCTATTGAACTTAGCTTCTTCTAAGGGCTTAGTAAACATATCAGCTATCTGATTATCAGTTTTAACATATTCAAGTGCAATATCATTTCTTTCTACATGCTCCCTAAGAAAGTGATATTTAATCTCAATATGTTTAGTTCTACTATGTGATACAGGATTATTAGCTATTGAAATAGCACTTGTAGAATCACAGAAAAGTGGAGTTCTACTTACCTGAAATCCATAGTCTTCTAGCTGATGTTGAATCCACAGAAGTTGAGCACAGCAACTTCCTGCAGCTACATATTCTGACTCAGCTGTGGAAATAGCCACACTGGTTTGCTTCTTACTACTCCATGAAATGAGTCTTCCACCTAGGAATTGACAGGATCCAGTAGTGCTCTTTCTATCTTCTTTGCATCCTGCAAAGTCTGCATCTGAATAGCCTGTTAGATCAAAATCTCCATTCCTAGGGTACCAGAGGCCTAGATAGGGTAGTGCCCTTTAGATATCTCAAAATTCTCTTGACTGCAGTCAAGTGAGACTCTTTAGGGCAGGCTTGATACCTGGCACAAACACATGTAGCATACATAATGTCAGGCCTACTTGCAGTCAAGTATAGTAGGGAGCCAACTATCCCTCTATACAAGGTTTCATCTACAGGTTTCCCTGCATCATCCTTGCTCAGAGACATACTTGACCCCATAGGAGTCTTCATGGTACTGGATGAATCCATACCATACTTCCTTATGAGTTCTAGGGTGAACTTGGACTGACATATGGATAGACCACTTCCAGTCTGTTTAACTTGGAGACCCAAGAAAAACTTCAGTTCTCCCATACTACTCATCTCAAATTGACTTTGCATAAGCTTTGCAAACTTTTTGCAAAGGCTACTTTCAGTAGACCCAAATATAATGTCATCTACATATATTTGGACAAGTATGACTTTGCCTCTAGATTCCCTAAGGAATAGAGTCTTATCTATTTTCCCCCTTGAGAACTTGTTCTCAATGAGGAAACTAGATAGGGTTTCATACCAAGCTCTAGGGCTTGCTTTAACCCATATAATGCTTTCCTAAGTCTATAGACATAATGTGGAAGAGTAGGATCAACAAAACCTGAAGGCTGCTCCACATATACTTCTTCTTAAGATTACCATTTAGGAATGCTGACTTCACATCCATTTGGTATACCTTGAATCCTTGATAGGTTGCATAGGCCAAGAACATCCTTATGGCCTCCAGTCTGGCTACTGGGGCAAAGGTTTGATCAAAATCAATACCTTCTTCTTGCCTATATCCTTTTGCAACCAGTCTTGCTTTATTCTTTATGATGACCCCTTGTTCATCTAACTTATTCCTGTAGATCCACTTAGTTCCTATAACATTGTGATCTTTAGGTTTAGGAACCAAGTCCCAAACCTTGCACCTTTTGAACTGATTAAGCTCTTCCTGCATTGCTTCAGTCCACTGTGGATCTTGTATTAGCTTCTTCAAATTTCTTTGGTTCTATTTGAGACAGAAAACTTGAATATACTACAGCATTCTGATTTCTGCTCCTTGTCTGAACACCTTGTCTTGGATCTCCAATTATCAGCTCTACTGGATGATCTCTTAGATGCCTGTTGGCTGGAGGCATCCTTACTTCTGGTTGAACTTCTTCAGCATCTTCATCAAACTGAGTTCCTTGTACTTCTTCAGCTCCTTGTACATGTAGTTCTCCCCCTGGACATAAGCCATCTCCTTCTACTTGCTGTCTTGCAGCAGGTACATCTTCTATGGTTAGCTTGTCCATCTTCTTAGTAAGACCTGTGGGGCTGCATACATTGCTAGACAACTCATTGTTAATTAGTTTTGTCTCATCAAAAACTACATGCACAGACTCCTCTACAACTTGTGTAGTCAAGTTGTAGACTCTATAAGCCTTACTATTATTGCTGTACCCAACAAACACTCCCTCTTGGGACTTGGCAGCAAACTTAGTTAAGTAAGACTTTCCATTGTTAAGTATGAAGCATTTGCAACCAAAAATCCTGAAATAGGATAGATTTGGTTTCCTGCCTTTCACAACTTCATAGGGGGTCTTGTTTAACCTTTTAGTGATGGTAGCCCTATTTATCACATGGCATGCAGTGTTAACTGCTTCAGCCCAGAAATACTCTGGCAGTGATGAATCACTTAATAGGGTTCTACCAGCCTCTATCAAGGTCCTATTCTTCCTCTCAGCAATGCCATTTTGCTGAGGTGTTCTAGGTGAAGAGAATTCTTGAAATATCCCAAAGTCTTCACACAGTTTTGTCATGCTTTCAGACTGAAACTCAGTACCATGGTCACTTCTAATTTTGACCACTGTACAGTTCAATTCATTCTGAATTTGCTTAACAAAGCTATAGAAGACACTAGGTGTTTCAGATTTCTGCCTTAAGAAGAACACCCAGGAAAACCTTGAGTAGTCATCAACAACTACAAAGGTATAGACCTTCCTACCTAAGCTGTGAACTGGCATTGGACCAAATAGATCCATATGCAAGAGGTATAAACACCTCACAGCATCTTTGTTGTCTAAGCTTCTAAAGGTGGATTTAGTCTGCTTGCCCTTTTGACAAGCTGAGCAAATGCCATCTTTGACACACTTAACTTGAGGACCATTCCTCACTAACTCTTTGCTAAAGAGTTTGCTAATAGTCTTGTAGTTAAGATGAGCTAGCCTCTTGTGCCACTTGACACAATGAGAGACTGTCTCATCAGCTACAAGACAAACAGGAGAACCATTGTTCTCAATCATAATGTCTAAGCAGTAGACATTCCTCTTTCTATATCCTGTCAAAATGATCTCTTGATCACTTGACCTCTTGATATGACAACCATTTTTAACAAATGAGATGTCATACCCTACATCACTTAACTGACTTATACTAATGAGGTTGTGTTTCAACCCTTTAACATAAGCCACTTGAGTAATGGTAACAAGGTTTGAAGAGATGTTACCAAACCCTTTGATGATTCCTTTTTCAGAACCACCAAAGGTCACTTTAGGACCATTTTTGATTGGAATGTAGTCCTTCAGTAGTCCCCTTGTTCCAGTCATATGTCTGGAACATCCACTATCCAAGTACCATGTTGGGGTATGGCCACTTGGATTCACCTGCAAAACAAATTAATGAACCTTAGAACCCAAAGTAAACTTGGGTCCTTGGTGATTGTTAGTTTGCAACTTGACATAGCTACCTGCTGGCTTTCCACCAGGTAACTTGCTACTCAACTTGGCACTGGCATTGTGCCAACAATCCAAGGCAAAGTGGCCAACCTTGCCACAACACCAGCATTCAAACTTGTTGTACCTTTGCTTAGGTACAGACTTGGCTGTCTTGACTACAGCAGGCTTATTGAATGTTGGGGCTTTGCCCTTGGACTTGGACTGATCCTGAACAGTCCTAGCTGGTTTAATAAAACCCAATCCAGCCTTTCCTTTATGATGAACAAATTCATCAATCAAGGGTAGCACTGATTTAGGTTTTGAAAACCTAGCAACTAGCTCTCTTTCCTTCTGGAGATTGATCTCCAGTAACTTAATTTGATCATTTTTATAAGTGATAGTTCCCATCTGAATCACAGTAATGTGTTTCAGCCTGGCTACCTCATTGAGCTTTTGATCAAATTCCTTCTCAAAGTCTGTTGCAGCTGCCTTTAGATCAGCAATTTCCTTTGCCTGACTTTTGGCAAGGGACTTGCTTTTCTTATAGGCTTGCAACAGTACTTTATATTCATCTAAGAGCTGATGAATATCTCCCTCAGATTCAGAAACACTTCCATCACTTGATGAAGATGAATCTGACTCTGAACTAGAACTGAAATCTGAACTTTGAGTTGGACTTTGTACCTGACTAGGTCCTGGCTGCTCCAGGATTTTGGTACTTTCAGTCAATGCCATCAGTCCTTGGCACTGACACTCTTCTTGTTCATAGATTGATTCCATGATCTGCATAAACTCCTCTTCTTCTTCAGCAAATAGCCCTATGTAGGCTTCAGCATCTGTCTCAGTGTCTGAAGAAGAAATGTCTGAAAGAGTCTTCTCATTCTTTGCAACAAAGGACTTCTCCTTCTTTCCTTTGAAGTGAGTCTTCTTTTTGTCACTGGATTCTTTTCTTCTCTCAGGACAATCTGCAATAACATGACCCTGTCTATTGCAGCAGTAACACACTATCTTAGACCCAGTTGCCTTGCTAGTCTTTGTCTTTTTCTTGTCCTTCTTTGAAGGCTTCTTCTCCTGATACTGAACTTCTTTCCCTTTGGAAAATGAAGGTCTGGACCTCCACTGTTTCTTCTTCAGGAATTTCTGAAAATGTCTGGTGAATGCAGCAAAGTCTTCATCACTTTCACTGCTTGTAGACTTTGTGCTAACAGACTCATCAGATTCTGATTCAACTACCTCTGGAGGAGGAGTTGATGACTTAGTCCTGCCCTTTCTAGGTACTTCTGACTTGAAGGCAACAGTCCTTTCCCTGTGCTCAGTCCTTGTTGATTTTTCCTCCTCTTTTCTCACAGACAGCTGCATCTCATAAGACAACAACTTGCCAAACAGTGTGGGAGGAGGAATTTCTCCCAACTTTGCCATTTCTCTGATGGCACAGATCTTAGTGTCCCAATCTTTGGTTAGGGACCTCAAGAACTTATCATTCAATTCATAGTTAGTGAACTCTCTTCCATAGGACATGAGTTCATTAACAATTCTATAGAACTTCTTGTAGCATTCAGTGATGCTATCTCCTCTTCCTTGCCTAAAGCTCTCATACTCTTGATTAAGCAAGGACTTTCTATCTTGCCTAACTTCTTCAGAACCTTCCATATAGACAATGAGGGTATCCCACATTTCTTTTGCTGTTTTACAGTGAATTAGGTTCTGAAAAGTTGCATCATCAATGGCACTTACTATAATGTTTTGTGCCCTTTTGTCCATAGTGGCTAGGACAATTTCATCCTTGGTCATCTCAGAGAAATCCTTTGGAGTCCTCTGATTTGCATCCAATACTGAAATCTTCATGGCACATAAGGCCCTTCCTTGACTGTGATGTAGATTCTAGGGTCTGAGGCCTCCATAAATAGCCTAACCCTTTCTTTCCAGATTCCAAAAATCTCCTTCCTGCATATGGGTAGTTTCATTGAACCCAACTCTTTGTGATTCTCATAAGAACCCATGTTTCTTGAAGTTCTTGAATTTCTTGAATCTGTTTTCTGACTTAGACTGTTTCTGCCAAACAGGATCTCCTCAGACAGTTAGTCCTTTTTTGAGGAACCTCGCTCTGATACCACTTGAAAGATATGGTACCTAAACACCTAGAGGGGGGGGGGGTGAATAGGTGACCTAAACCTTTTTAAAACTTTGTTGGCAGCAAAACAGTTATCTCACAGATTTCTACAGCTAACAGCAATAACAGAATATAAACAGTTAATGCACAGCACAGCACAGCACAGCAGACACACAAATTTATAGTGGTTCCCCAATCTTTGGGTACATCCACTTTCCCCCTTCGCCTATCTAGCAGTGTACTAGATTCGGCCAAACTTCTCCACTATCTCAGAACCCAACTAGGTTCCTACACCTCAGGCCCAAAGCCTTACACTCAGCCACAAAGGCCTACACTCAGCCACCCAGGCCTACACTCAGCCAATTAAGGCCTACACTCAGAGTTCTTCAACTCCTACACTCAGGCAACCAAGCCCTACCCTCAGCCTTTATAATATAGGCTTACAATTCTCTCAGATCCAATGGATCCTACAAGTTAAAATTGAAATACAATAATTAACTCTACAACTCAGAAAATAAGAGAGGAGTTGAGAGTTTCTTGAAGAGTTCTTGGAAGAACTCAGCTAGATCCAAACTGACTTAGCTTCCTTCAAAGCTTCTTGAGTTAGAACTGAATTAGTCTGAATCCTCTGCAGTTGATCCTTGACCTCTGCTTCTTGAGATCCAGATGATTCTGAATCCTTCTTCTCAGCCTTAGTTCCAAAGACTGAATTCTTGATTGGAGCTCTCTCTCTCCAACTTCTTAGATCTGCAGTTGGACTGCCAGATCTTCTTGTGTTGATCCTCTGTGTATCACTTTTCTGATTTAATCTGATCAAACACTTCAATTATTCTCACTACTTGTAATAACAACAATCAATGAGTTTCTGTAAACTATGGGTGCCTATTTATAGGCTTCCTTCATGGTAACCGGCTGGTCCGGTTCATAACAGACTTCTGATTTCTCTGACAGTTGCTGTAGACCGGCTGGATCGGCAGCTGTCATGTCAACCAGTCACTTCTTGAAATTCTCTAACTGTCAGATAGTGTCGAGACTTTCTGTTCTTAAGTGTCGACACTTATAGACCAAGTGTCGACACATGTTGTGTAAGTGTCGACACAAGTCTACAAGGTGTCGACACAACTCCTTGTATGTCTCGACACAGATTCTTCTTCAAGTGTCGACACTGAAATTAAGTGTCGACACAAGTACTTGATCTTCTGTAACTTGTTGATTTCTTCTAAGTGTCGACACATCTCCTTTGTGTCGACACATCTTCATGTGTTGAAACTGTCAAGTGTCGACACTGCTTCTTGGTGTCGACACAAGTCTTCAATTTTGTTTCTTCAGCTGAGTGTCGACACATTCCCTTAGTGTCGACACTTGTACTTAGAATATTTTGTAAACTTTTCTGTTCTTTGCTAAGTGTCGACACAGCTCCTTGTGTCGACACTTTCTTCAAGTGTAGAGTCTTCAACTAAGTGTCGACACATTGTGCTGGGTGTCGACACTTTCTTCAAGTGTTGACTCTTCTGGTTGTGTGTCGACACATTGTGCTGAGTGTCGACACATACTTCAAGTGTTGACTCCTTTGAGTGTGTGTCGACACATTGTGCTGAGTGTCGACACATTCTTCATATGTTGACTCTGCTGATTGAGTGTCGACACATTGTGTTGAGTGTCGACACTTGTCCTTAGTCTCTGCAGAATTTTGCTGAGTGTCGACACAATCCAAGTGTCGACACTTTCTGATGTAGACTCAGCTCTTCTAGGTGTCGACACTTCTGCTAAGTGTCGACACAGCTTTTCTGCATTCTTCTTCACTGAGTGTCGACACAGCTCCAAGTGTCGACACTTTCTGTCTGGTGTCGACTCTTCATCCCAGGTGTCGACACAATGACTCCAAGTGTCGACACTGCTTGTCTGGGTGTCGACACAAGCTTTCTCAAGTGTCGACACTTTCCCTCTGGGTGTCGACACATGGACTTAGAAACTTTTAGCTTCAGTCCAGTGAATACCTAACCTGCACAAGTAACTCAAACAAACATCAAATACATTATGATGTATATCATTGAGTTAGGTGAGGCTTCTTCAAATCAGGTACATTTGACCAATGTACCCAACATCCATGCTCACGGCTTGCCTCCTGCAGCAGCGGATCGATTCTCGGTGTGGTGTCTGGGTTTGGGGACGATTTTATTAACAGGAGAGAGGCCTCCTCTTCCTCGTATGCTACGTGGGCCTGCTCCCGCCTGGGCTTAGACCTGCATTCACGGGCCCAATGGCCCATCTTCTCGCAGCGTCTGCACTCGTCGCCGGTGGGCCGATTTGAATTAGGCGGCCTGCCCGAACCACTGCGCCCACGGCTGCGCCCGCGTCTTCCTCCTCCCCTGTTCGCGCTGCCGCCGCCTCTGGCACCGCCGCCGGAGTGGTTCTCCGCCTCGCGCTTCTTTCGCCGCGTGTCCACTCCTCCTCCGTGAGGTACAACTTCCCTTCATACTGCAGCGATGTTGGTGCTTCCTCGAACGTCTCCTCCGCCTCCTTGAGCCGCCCCACCAACTCAGCGACCGTCATGGTCGACACATCCAGCAGCGTCTTGATCGCGATTGTTATCTGCTTAAAGCTGGACGGCAGGCTACGGAGGATCTTTGCGACGATCTCGACCTCCGTCAGGTTTTCTCCGAGCGTGGCGAGGTGCGCCGCCATGTTGGTTAGGCGCAGCGCATAGTCCTCAACGGTCTCGCCGTCGTCGAACGTGGCGAGGTCGAACTTCCGGCGCATCTGCTGCGCTGTCGACTTCTTCACGCGATCATCCCCGACCCTCATGGTCGCGATTGCGTCCAAGGCTTCCTTAGCCGTTGCCTTCTTGGCGATTGTCGGCACCATCTCCGGTGGTACCGCGCCGCACAAGGCATCGAGCGCCATCATTTCCTCCTGCGGATCGGCGCCGGCTCCTTCAATGACGTGCCAGAGAGCCCGCTCCCTTAACTTCACCTTCATCAGGAGCACCCAATCGGAGTAATTGGTCTTGGTGAGGACGGGGTAGCTAGTCCCGCTGCCCACCTCACGAATCACCCTTTGGATCACGGCGCCGTCACTCGAGGTGCTCGCGTCGGCCTTCTTCCCCGTCATTTTCAGGTCACGATCGGAACCTGGCCGCTCTGATACCAGTTGTAGAAAACTATCAGTGGGCTGTGGAAAATCACGTGAACACAATGGTTTTGGTGGCAGGAAAACTTGCCTTCATTCTTATTAATCCTTTGCTTAAATAGAGATTTACAAGGAGGCCAAAAATGTCACATACAACTTTACAAGGAAAGAAATAAAAACTGAAATTAAAAACCTCTTAATGAGGCCACCCCATGACACCTAATATTTCCTAACATAGCATAGAAAACAAGGAAACAAATTTATACTAATATTTTGGCAAGGATTTGGTAAGGATTCTTTCCAACATCCCCCTGTTGCCCGCATGGTTACCATTCGTTATCTTCTTTCTCAAACTACTCAGTTTCAACTCCGTCTACCTACTTGATGTCAAGTCAGTCTATCTAAACGGCACGATAGAAGAAGAAAGCTATGTACAACAGCCTCAAGGATACAAAATCAGTAATTCCACCCAAGTCTACGAGCTCTCCAAGGCTCTATACAGTTTGAAGTAGGCTCCCAGGGGCTGAAATACCAATATAAACTGCTACCTTGTTGAATTTTCTCAAAGTGGTCAGCAAGATAGCCTAAAGCCAAATTAATATTCTCAGAACTATCCAGTTAACATTTTTATCATGCGGAAGCCCGAAGAGCAATCTTAACACCAAATGCAAATGGAAGAACAAGCATATCTTTTATTCATTAACACTTCTTTACAAGTCGAGGTATACATAGCGAGACATGATTTCACTAGCACACAAGATACAACAGAAAGCACAAAACAAGCCGGACGGACAGCACTGGAGACCGTCGAGACCGCCCAGTCCGCCAAGGTCGCCGAAGCCGCCCGAGCTAAAGTTGCTACACGCCGAATAAAGCACGGAGTCCGCCGAGACCGTGAGGTCGCGTGGATACACGTTATTCGCTGACAGCTGATGAACCGAAGAACAAACCGCCTACCCTCCTGAGACCGGCGGACAGGTTATTGGCACTTGCAAACGCTGAAGCAGAGAACCACTAACAAGCCGCAGAAGCGACCAGCTGAGACCGCAGAGACCGCACACTTCAATATACTTGACCGAAGTCAAAGCCCAACTCCTGCCTGCTTGAAGTTAGTCGCGCGACCTGCACACAGCAAACCGTCAGCTCTACTTAACCCGCGCGGACAGGAAAATCCAGACCGCAACAATTTCCCAAGCTCCACTTACTGTTCACTCAATTACTGTAGACGTGCCGGGGGGTCTATTTATATGCGAGGTGAGGAGTGTGGTCACCGCCCTAGTGAGTAGAGTCACCACCGTAGCTCGCGCACTAGCAAAGACCCGTCCGCTGAGTCCGCATGGACTTAGCCGGATTCCAAGAAAAACCGCCAGGAGCAAAAATGATGATGTTTACCAACAGGCGAACTCAGAACAGTCCGCCCATACTATGCGGACACGGCACCAGTCCGCATAGCCCGTAAACATCACACAAGGACAGCCACCACTGCGACAGTCCGCATACTATATGCGGATAAGGTGGCAGTCCATCAGCTCGAAAACAAAGCCACTATCCGCCACGAGTCCACGACCAATAGGCAGTCCGCCTGATCACCAGCGGACTCGGCGGATACCGCAGACACACTGATTTTGTCACTGAATGTGACCAAGTCCAGAAAATCACCAAGATCAAGCGCGAGCTCGGCGGACAAGGCCCAGTCCGCCTGCCCCAAAACAAATCGCCAACCACACCACCAGAAGGCAGATCTCGCAAGCCCTACTCGCATAGCTGCCAAGACATCAGCCACTTGCCGGACTTCAACACCAGTCCGCGCAGTCCTCCACAGCAGCTAACACCCGCTGCAGCACCAGAGCACGACAAAGGACACAGCCGAACTCCAGGCCAGTCCGCAACAGCGGACACCGCGGACTCGCCAGTCCGCAAAACCTCCCGCAGATAGAACACTCAATCTGCCGGTTAACACAAGCTTGCAAATCTTCAAGGCTGCAGATAAAACCAAGCACTTCCTACAGCCCGCGAACTGCAGTCCGCTCAAGCCACTTCACAAGAAGCCCACCATCCTTGACCATAGGCCAACCAGGCCGCACAGCAGACCGCTCAGGCCGCACACCAGGCTGCTTAAGCCGCACAGGCTGCTCAACAGCCAAGCCACCAAGACAGCCAACACCCAGGCCGCAACCAGCAGTCCGCCCAGACCACGAACTCAGACCGCTCAGGCCACACAGTCCGCCTGGCATGCCCATCACCCACTTCCACTTCACAAATTTCAACACTCCCCCTCGAAGTAAGAAGTGGTGATCCAGCCCAGCAAGCTTCGTAACCGCTGAAATGGACCCTTTGACAGTGGCTTCGTGATGATGTCAGCAAGATTATCTTCACTCCGAACATGCTCGACCAGAAGAGATCCCTCCAACACCTTCTCCCTTATGAAGTGGTGCTCGATCTCAATATGCTTGGTCCTTGCGTGACACACTAGATTGTTTACCAGTTTGAGAGCACTCTCATTGTCACCCCAGAGCAAAGTAGGTCCTTGCACTTCTTCATGAACATACTCTACAAGCCTCCAAAACCAGATGGCTTCCCGAGCAGCCAAGGCCGAAGCCTTATACTCAGCTTCTGTAGTAAACACGGACACTGAGTCCTGATTCTTGCTACACCACGAAATGCAAGCTAATCCACAAGTGAACACATAACGCGAAGTTGATCTCCGATCATCCGAGTCACCACCATAGTCAGCATCCGTGTATCCAAGCAAAGCAAAGTCCGCATCCCGACTATAGAGGAGTCCCATATCAAAAGTTCTCTTGACATACTTCAAGATGTTCTTAGCCACTACCAGATAAGACTTCCTTGGTTCATCCATAAACCGACTTACTCAGCCAACAACATAAGCAATGTCTGGCCTTGTAATCGTCAGGTAGATCAAGCTCCCAACTAGAGCTCTGAACACCAAAGGATCAGGAAGAATCCTTCCTTCATCTCGTCGAAGCTTCAGCCCATGTTCTAGTGGAGTGGAGCAACTCTTCCCTTCGCCCATGCCAAATTGACTCACAATGCGATCCGCATATCACTTCTAGCAAATGAGAATCCCGCTCTCCTTCCTCTCCACTTCAAGACCAAGAAAGTGATGAAGCTCTCCCAAGTCCTTCATCTCAAAGCGTATAGCAAGCTCAGCCCTGAGCCTCGCTACTTCCTCCTCTAAATTCCCTATGATGATCATATCATCCATATACAGCAGGACCAAGACTTGAAGCTCCCCCTTCTTCTTGACGAACAAGCTTGAATCCGAGTTGGAATCAAGAGAACCGCAGAATTGAAGATACTCTGCTATCTTCCCATACCAAGCTCTAGGAGCTTGCTTCAAACCCGTAGAGAGCCTTCCTGAGCTTACAGACATAGTCCGGATGAACTTCAGAAACAAATCCAAGTGGTTGATCCATGAAGATGTCCTTATCAATTTCTCCGTAAAGAAAAGCGTTCTTCACATCAAGCTGCCACATCCTCCATCACCTTTCAAGAAGCCAAGGCGATCACCACCCGAACCGAAGTCATCTTTGCAACTGGACTAAATGTCTCCTCATATTCTTCTCCATACTGCTGTGAGAATCCTCGAGCAACCAGGCGAGCCTTGTATCTTTCAATGCTCCCATCATCCTTCTTCTTCAACTTAAATACCCACTTTCAAGTCACCGGAGTAATGCCACAAACCTTGGGCACAAGGTCCTAGGTTTCATTCTTCTTGAGAGCAGCAATCTCTTCCTTCATGGCATCATCCCACTCCTTTACTCCAGTGGCCTCATTGAAGTTTGCAGGCTCTCGCTCATCAAGAGGACCTGCAAAGAAGAAGGAGACAAAACTCATTACATTCCCATCACAGTACCGAGCTGGTGGCTTAATAACCCTCTTTGATCTCCGAAGGGGATTTTCCTTGCTCACTACATCTGTTGCTTCTTCAGGCTCAACTCCACCTTCAGGCAAGCTCTGAGCAATGCTCCCCCTACTTCCTGATCCAGAAGCCTCAGCACCAGAACTTGAAGCAACAGGAGCTGCTGGTGAAACAGTAAGCTCCTCTTCCATAACTTCAGCAGCTACCTTCTGCTCTTCATCAACCTTGCTTTCTGGTAGATCAACCGACCCACCTCCATACGACGTCAGCTCGTCAAAGACTACATCTCTTGACACAACAAACTTCTTCGTCGCAGGATCCATGCATTTCCATCCTTTCTTCCGCTCATCATAGCCAACAAAGACAAGTTTCCTTGCATTTGCATCCAGCTTGGTCCTTGAGGCATCCGGGACATGCACATAGCAAATTGATCCGAACACCCGAAGGTGTTCCACACTGGGCTTCTCCTTCAGCAACATCTCAAAAGGAGTCTTTATGTTGATCGGGCTGAGCGGCATCCGATTGATGACATAAGAAGCACAAGACATCCCCTCTGCCTAGAAGGACCTAGGAATATCTTTAGCATGAAGCCAGCATTTGCAAGTATCCGTCAGATGATGAATCTTCCGCTCCGCTACTCCGTTTTGTTGTGGAGTATGAGCACAAGTGAGATCTCTTTGGATCTCGTACTTCCTGGAGAAGTTAGAAAACTCGGAGGTGATAAACTCACCACCGTTGTCTGTCCTAATCTTCTTAATCCACAAGCCAAGTCGGCCCACTACGAACTCCTTGAACTCTACAAACATCGGAAGGTTCCAGACTTCTCCTTCAAGAAATAAACCCAAGTGTATCTTGAGTAGTCATCAATCAGCTCAAGCATGTATCTGCTTCCACCAAGGCTAGTAGTGGTGGTTGGTCCCATCAAGTCTCCATGGATACCTTCCAATGTTCTCTTGATCCTCGTTTGTGATTTATCAAATGGAAGGCGATGAGCCTTGCCATACTGACATCCCGCACAAACGTGACCATCGCCAAATGAAGATAGCTTAGGCAAGCCTCTTACAAGGCTTCTGTTAGCCATAGCCTTCAGCTTATTCATTCCTACATTCCCTAGCCTTTTATGCCATATAGAAGCGCTATCGTTTTCTCACATCCGATCAACATAAGAGTTAGTTGCAAGAACAAACAAGTTCTTCACTCTCCTCCCAACATGAGCAACATCAGCCTTAACCGCTGATACGTTGCGAAGGAACTTCACTTCTGTTGGCCCAAACAGAATGTGATAACCCGCATCTACCGCATTGGTCACAGAGAAGAGGTTCTTCTTCATGCCCGGTACGTGATACACACTCCTTAACGTGAGTGGCCCCTTATTACTAACCAAAGACACAACCCCTCTTTCTCTACTACATAAACATTATTATCAGCAGTTATGATAGCTTCGTTACCTGAGTAAGCTTGCAAGGAAGAGAACTTCGACTTCTCTCCGGTGAGGTGATGACCACACCCAGAGTCCACGATCCACTCATCATTGAAGTCGACAGCAGACAAAGCACGTACACAAGTGCCCATCATGAAAGCTCTGCCCCATCCAGCTTCCTCACTCTTAGAGCAAGCTTCCTTCTTGCCTGCAGCATGCCAAGGCTGCAGTTTGAACTTGCAGTCACGCTTGAAGTGCCCCCGCTGATGACACCTGTAGCACTTCAAGTTCTTCTTCCAATCCTTCTTAGGAGCAGCGCTCCTCTCTGGTTGATGAGAAGTTGAAGGCTTATTTTCAGCAGCAGTCTTCTTCTTCTTCCCTTCTCATCCCTTCTTCTTCTTGCCTGAGTAGAGAGCTTCACTGCATTCCTGATTGACATTGACTCCAGCCATCTGCCTTGCCAAACTTTCCTGCGAAGCAAGCAGGTTCTCAAGCTCCAGTAGAGATGGCTGAGTAGCCTAGCCTTGAACAGATGTCACAAAGGCAACATACTCCTTCCGCAAGCCGTGGATTATGTGTCTTTTCATCTTAGCCTCAGAGATAGGCTCATCAGGATCAAGTGTTGATAGCTCAGCACACAAGCTCTTCATCTTCAGAAAGAACTTTGAGATGGTCAGGTCTCCTTAAGTTGTTCTAGCCAACTCATTATCCAGAAACTGAAGTCTAGCTACATTCTTCCTATTGAACAACTCATCAATAGTTGTCCAAATATCAGCGGTAGACTCACATCCAATGATGTGATCAAACAGTTCTGATGACACGGACCTCTTGAGAACAAACTCCACCTTTGCATTTGTTTTTCTCCAAAGCCTCACCTGCTCAGCAGTACCAAACACAGCAGTAACTTCCTATCTGTCGTCACCACCGATGACCTCTCATAGCTCCTCACCCAGAAGGTAACTCTTCATGCACGAATTCCACTTCTTAAAGTTAGTCGGCATTAAAAGTTCAATACCAAGACCTCTTGCGTAGCTTACTTCCATTGCAACAACCTATGGTTAAGCTTCCATAAGCACAGAGCAACAATAGAGCAACAGCAACCGTTGATCCCCGCTCAAGCAACTGAACCTGGCTCTGATACAATGTTGAATTTTCTCAAAGTGGTCAGCAAGATAGCCTAAAGCCAAATTAATATTCTCAGAACTATCCAGTTAACACCTTGATCATGCGAAAGCCCAAAGAGCAAGCTTAACACCAAATGCAAATGGAAAAACAAGCAGATCTTATACTCATTAACACTTATTTACAAGGCGAGGTATACATAGCGAGACATGATTTCGCTAGTACACAAGCTACCACAGAAAGCACAAAACAAGCCGGGCGGACAACACTGGAGACCGCCGAGACTGCCCAGTCTGCCAAGGTCGCCGAAGCCGCCTGAGCTGAAGTGCTACACGCCGACTAAAGCACGAAGTCCGCCGAGACCGCGAGGTCGCGCGGACACACCGTTATTCACTGACAACTGATGAACTGAAGAATAGACCACCTACCCGCCCGAGACCGGCGAACAGGTTATTGGCACTTGTAAATGCTGAAGAAGAGAACCACTGACAAGCCACAGAAGCAACCAGCTGAGACCGCAGAGACCGCACACTTCAATGTACTTGACCGAAGTCAAAGCCAAACTCCTGGCTCCTTGAAGCTAGCTGCGCGACCTGCACACAACAAACCATCAGCTCTACTCAACCCACGCGGAGAGGAAAATCCAGTCTGCAACAATTGCCCAAGCCCCACTTACTGTTCACTCAATTACTGTAGACGTGTCGGGGGGATCTATTTATAGGCGAGGTGAGGAGTGTGGTCACCACCCTAGTGAATAGAGTCACCACCCCACCTCGCGCACTAGCAATGACTCGTCCGCTGAGTCCGCATGGACTTAGCCGGATTCCAAGAAAACTAGCTAGGAGCAAAAATGATGATGTTTACCAACAGGCGAACTCACATCAGTCCGCCCATACTATGCGGACACGGCACCAGTTCGCATAGCCCGTAAACATCACACAAGGACAACCACCACTGCGACAGTCCGCATACTATATGCGGACAGGAGACAGTCCGCTCAGCTCGAAAACAAAGCCACCATCCGCCACGAGTCCTCGACTAATAGGAAGTCCGCCCAGTCACCATCGGACTCGGCGGATACGCGGACACACTGATCTTGTCACTGAATGTGACCATGTCCAGAAAACCACCAAGAGCAAGCACTAGCTCGGCGGACAAGTCCCAGTCCGCCTGCCCCAAAGCAGATCGCCAACCACAACACCAGAAGGCATATCTCGCAAGCCCTACTCGCACAGCTGCCAATACATCGGCCACATGTCGAACTTCAACACCAGTCCGCGCAGTGCTCCACAGCAGCTAACGCCCACTGCACCACCAGAGCACGGCAAAGGCTACAGCCGAACTCCAGGCCAGTCCGCAACAGCGGACACCGCAGATTCGTCAGTCTGCAAAGCCTCCCACTGATAGAACACCCAATCTGCCGGTTAACACAAGCTTGCAAATCTTCAAGCCGCAGATCAAACCAAGTACTGCCTACAGCCCGCGAACTGCAGTCCACTTAGGCCGCTTCACAAGAAGCCCACCATCCTTGCCATAGGCCAACCAGGCCGCACAGCAGACAACTCAGGCCGCACACCAGGCTGCTTAGGCCGCACAGGTTGCTCAACAGCTAAGCCACCAAGACAGCCAACACCCAGGCCGCAACCAGTAGTCCACCCAGGCCGCGGACTCAGACTGCTCAGGCCACACAATTCGCCCTGGCTGCCCATCACCCACTTCCACCTCACAAATTTCAACATACCTCTACAGTAAGGAGAAATTTCAACAATGTCCAAATGAGACTTCTTTGTACATCAAACACCAATAGGGCAATATTTTGATTCTTTTCATATATGTGGATGACCTCATTGTCACCGACAACAATCAATACATGATCGAAGAATTCAAATGCAGTATGAAAAATAAATATGAAATGACAGATCTTGATCAACTCAAATACTTTTTGGGTCTTCAAATTAAGCACAGCCCTGTGGAGATATTCATCTCCCGGGAATAATATGCCATGGAACTCCTAAAAAAATTCAGACTGGAGAACTGTAATCCCTCTACAACTCCTATACCAACTGGAGAAAAGCTGGAAAAGAAGGAAGAAGAAGAGGATGTTGATCCAAAATTGTATCGAAGCCTTGTTGGATCCCTCATATACCTTACCAACACAAGGCTAGGCATTGAATTCGTAGTTGTATTAATCTCCCGATTTGTCAGCGAACAAAAAACAAGTCATCTTTTGGATGCCAAAAGGATTCTGCGCTACATCAAAGGAACAAAGGGTAATGATCTCTTGTATCAGAAAGAGGATACCAACAAACTCCGCAGATACAACGACTTGGATTGGGGAGGTTCCACTGACGATCGTAGGAGCACCAGTAGATACCTCTTCTACATTGGAACAAAACCAGTTTCCTGGAGTTCCAAAAAGCAAAAAATGGTAGTGTTGAATTTTTTGAACTGAAAGTGGCAGCCTAGGCGGAATATCCGCATGGTCTGTGCGGACAGTATTGGCGGTTTGGATCAGACTGTGCAGTCTGTGCGGACAGAGCTGGAGAATAGCCATGTTGGCCAATGTTCTGCAAGTCATTCACCAAAAGTTCTACGAGGATAGGCCTTGCTTCCGCAATAAGTGCGTTATGGTGGAGTTTGCCATGCTGGGCGGACTGGTGTTGGAGTCCGCTTGTTCCAGCGGTCTGTTGGTGAACTTGATGTTGGTTCCAAGTCCAGGCGATCTCGGTCTGATGTAAAATATGTTGACCTTAGTTTGTGTGGACTGGAGTTGTGTTCGCGTAATTGTGCGGACTATGGTGATATCCACAGAGGTTGTTGGTTGCGACCCCCTGGCTTGGGTATTGGCGACAAGTCAGATAGATTTCTCTATATGCCCTTGTTGATATTAGGCGGTTTGTTTGACCCGCTTGTTGCAGCGGACTGATTTTGCATTCGTGGGGCTTGCGTATTCACTCTGTTCACGCCACGAGCTCGGGTGGTGTTCCAATCATTAAGGTGGTGACTACACTCCTCTTCGTGCCTATAAATAGGACCTCCTGGCACATATACAGTAACTGAATAAACAGTAAGTCTACTCGCGATTAGTTGTTGCGTCCTGGATTTTCTATCCATGCGGGTTGAAGAGGTTAAATGATTTTTGTTGTGCAGGTTGTGCGGATAGCACCGAAGAGCCAGGGATTTGGTTTTAAGGAAGTGTGGACTATGCGGATTGCAACAGGCGGTTTACTGTAGGTCTCTTGCGACCAGGCAGTTTCTCTTCTGAAACTTTTCATAGTTCAGCAGCAGCAGATCGACGAACAGAGTTCAGCCTTGGAATAACGGCAGTCCGCTTGGCAAGGTTGCGGTTTAAACGACCTGTCAGTTTGAATGGACTCCGTAGCAGCTAGCAACAAAGTCGACGGCTTCTTTCCTAGTCTGCACGACCTATTTCGTCTTGTTTTTTCTTCTCTTGTTGTTCTCAGGTACATCGGTGAAGCATGTCTTGCCATGTATGCCTTGTTTTATAAAGAAAAGTTTCTTGATAATACAAGATTCTTACTCTGCTTTGTGCATTTGGTTTATTTGAATTAAGAGGGTTGAGTGTTCCTGTGCCTGCTTTCTCATTTTTCGCATCTATCAAAATTTTTTCATGGTATCAGAGGGAATAGAGGCCTGAGCAGTGTTCAACCATCAGCTAGTTTTTTGCTTATGTGAGCCTAAATAAACCTAGGGAAGTGAAATGGAAGCTGGGTATGCAAGGGGTCTTGGTATTGAGCTTCTCACACCAACTAACTTCAAGAAGTGGAAGTCGTGTATGCAGAGCTATATTTTGGGTGAGGATTTGTGGGAAGTTGTTGGTGGAGTCGATAAGCAAGAAGTTACTGCTGCTGCAGGTGCTGGTGCTGATGCAGTGAGAGCTTGGAGAAAGAACATAGTGAAAGTAGAGTTTGCTCTCAAGCGGGCTATCTCACCTGAACTCTTTGATCACATCTTAGGATGTCAATCTGCTGCAAAAATATGTACTTCCCTTGATGGGTTGTTCAACATGAAGAACGTAGCAAGACTACAGTTCCTGGAAAATGAGTTGGCTAGAGCAACCCAAGGAGATCTACCCATCTCTACTTACGTCTTGAGAATGAAGAACTTGTGTGGTGAGATCTCAGCGCTGGACCCTGATGAGCCCATTTTTGAAGCAAGTTAAAGAGGCGCATAATCTATGGTTTGTGAAAGGAATATGTGGCCTTCGTGACTTCTGTTCAAGGCTGGGCTACTCAGCCACCCTTGCTGGAGTTGGAGAACCTGCTAGCTTCGCAGAGAGCCAGGCCAGGCAGATGGCTGGGGTTACTATCTTTGAAGGAGGTAATGAGGCGCTATTCACAGGAAAGAAGAAGAAGGGATGAGAAGAGAAGAAGAAGAAGACAGCTGCTGAGTATGGGCCTTCAACTTATTATCAACAATAGAGGAGCACTGCTCCCAAGAATGGTTGGAAGGAGTTGAAGTGCTACAGGTGCAATCAGTCGGGTCACTTCAAGAAGGACTGCAAGGTCAAGCTGCAATCTGGGAACGTTGCAGATAAGGAGGGAGTTGATTTCAGTGTTGAGGGAGCCGGGTGGGGAGGTGCTTTTCTGATAGGCACATGTGTCCGTGCTCTTTCCACCGTCGACTACCAAGATGACTGGATCATTGACTCTGGGTGTGGTCACCATCTCACTGGAGATGAGTCGAAGTTCTCATTGCTGCAAACATTCTCAGTTAACGAAGCTATTATAACCGCTGATGATACTGTTCATATATTATAGAAGGAGGATATATTGTCTTTGGATAGTGATAATGGTCCACTCACGTTAAGAAGTGTCTATTAAGTACCGAGCATGAAGAAGAACCTCTTCTCTGTGACAAATACGGTTGACAAGGGCTATAACGTTCTGTTCGGTCTGACAGAAGTAAATTTTCTCTACAATGTATCAGCGGTGAAGGCTGATGTTGGTCAGGTTCGAAGAAGGGTTAAGGACTTGTTTGTTTTATCAACAAGTTCCTATGTTTATCGGATGAGGGCCAACGATAGCACTGCTATGTGGCATGAAAGACCGAGGCATGTTGGGATGGACAAATTAAAGGCCATGTCGATTAGGAGTCTTGTTAAAGGCTTTCCTAAGTTGTCATCCTTTGGTGATGCCATGTCTGTGCGGGATGTCAATACAGAAATACTCATCGCCTTCTGTTTGACAAGTCTCAGAGTAGGTGTAAAGCACCATTGGAGTGTATCCATGGTGATCTGATGGGGCCGACCATCAGTATCAGTCTTGGTGGAAGCAGATATATGTTGGAGTTGATTGATGACTATTCAAGATACACTTGGGTGTATTTCATGAAAAAGTCATATGCTTTCCGGTTGTTTGTGGAGTTCAAGGAGCTGGTGGAGGGCCAGCTTGGTCTGCGGATCAAGAAGTTGAGAACGGACAACGGAGGTGAGTTTGTTTCTTCAGTGTTATCTAACTTCTATAGGAACCGTGGAATCTAGAAAGAGCTCACTTTTGCTCATACTCCATAACAAAATGGAGTAGCTGAGCGAAAGATTCGTCATCTGATGGAGAACTGCTAGTGCTGGCTTTATGCAAAAGGCATTCCTAGGGCCTTCTGGGCAGAGTGAATGTCTTGTGCATCTTATGTAATCAATCAGATGCCTCTGAGTCCGATCAACATGAAGTCTCTCTTTGAGATGATGTTTAAGGAGAAGCCTAGCGTAGAACACCTTCAGGTGTTTGGCTCAACCTGCTACGTACACGTCCTGGATGCTCTGAGGACTAAGATGGATGCAAAGGCAAGGAAGCTTCTCTTCGTGGGATATGATGAACAAAGAAGGGATGGAAGTGTATGGATCCAGTGACAAAGAAGTTCATCATCTCTATGGATGTGGTCTTCGACAAATTGACGTTATATGGAGGTAGCTCATCTTTGGAGCTATAGGATAGCAGGTATGATGGAGGATAGAAAGAGGCTGCTGAAGATCTTATTGTGGAGTGCCTGTATCACCAGGAGCTCCAAGTGTTTCTAGATCCAAGGTAGAGGCTTCTAGTTCAAGAAGCAAGGGGATCGATGCTCCAGGTTTTCCCTGGAATGGAGCTAATTCAGAAGAAGCAGCGGAGGTGGTTAGCAAGGGTCAGGCTCTTCAGAGATCAAAGAGGACCATTAAGCCACCAGCTCAGTAATGCAAAGGAAACACGGTGAGCTTTGATTCTTGTTTCTTCGCAGGCCTTCTAGATAAGAAAGAGCCTTCTAGATTTAATGAAGCCACTGGAGTTAAAAAGTGGGAAGATGTCATGGATGAGGAGATGACTGCTCTCAAGAAACATTAGACCTGTGATCTTTTTCCTAAGGTTGATGACATTAATCTTGTGATCTGAAGTGGGTATATAAGTGAAAGAAGGAGGATAGGAACAATGAGCGATACAAGGCTCGCCTTGTAGCTCGAGGGTTTTCTCAGAAGTATGACGAAGAATACGAGGTGACGTTTAGCACTGTTGCTAGAATGACTTCAGTTCATGTGGTGATGGCCTTGGCAGGTTGCCAAGGTTGGAAGATGTGGCAGCTAGACGTAAAGAATGCTTTTCTTTACTGGGAAATCGACAAAGACGTCTTCATGGATCAGTCATAGGGATACGTGTCTAAAGATCATCCAGGCTATGTCTGCAAGCTCTGGAAGGACATTTAGGGTTTGAAGCAGGCTCCTCGAAGTTGGTATGGAAAGATCGCAGAATACCTCCAGTTCTATGGTTATCTTGTTTCTAACTCAGACTTGAGTTTGTTCAATAAGAAGAAGGGGGAGCTTCTGGTCTTGGTGCTGTTGTACGTGGATGATATGATCATCACGGGTAACTCTAAGGAGGAGGTTGTAACGCCCCCACTCATCACATGGAATATAACGGTGGGTCCAGCCGGGGCCCCACGCCATATTTCACATACAAGCGGTGGAATTACGTGTGGAAACCAAAATCTACTTGTACCCTAACACAAACCATTCTAGCGCAGCATTTTATGTTGAATGAACTCAGCTCAATGAATGTCCACTAATATACAAACTCCACATTTATATATCAAAACCAGGAATGTATACAACACACACCCATGGCCTTATGGCCTTACAAGTTTCTCTTTATACAAATATATTTTCGTACATCGGAACGCAGGCCGGCCACACATGAAATCCAAACACACTTCTTCACACGGCCTTCAAGGGACTTTAGCAGCAAGCCTCCATTCCACTCAATTCCATTCAAGCATCAACACCTGCAATTCATTATCCACCCAAGAGAGGCAAACAAAGTAACAATCAGCTTTAGCTGACCACTTATAACGACCCTACCCATTATCCGGGGCAGTGGTTCCTTCCCTGTATGCATTGCCATCACAAGCTATCAATCTACCAATCACAAACATATCATGAACATCGGTATTCACCATACTCTTCGTGCACTCAGGGCACCTTATTAGTGTACCGGATATAACAGTCGTACACCGCCAATCAGAGGTTCTTCACTTGTTGGTTGGCCGGTTCCATCCTAGTTTGGCGACATTCCGTCCATACCACTCAGAGGTACTACCTCACGGCATCCACAAACAACCAGAGTAGATCGACCCACACCATGTAGTGTAGCATCCAGGTCTATCGAGGCTCCCCCAGCATTACTACCCATCGACCCCTCACCTATTTTCGATCTACCCACCCTTGTGGTGCAGCAAGCTGGGTTTAACTCGGCTCCCCAAGCACTACCACCAATCGATCCCTCATCTATCCAGATCAACCCACCCTAGTGGTGTAACAGATCGAGTTTATCCGCGCTCCCCAGGCGTGCTGCCAATTGATCTCTCATCACAACTAGGAGCTTATTCAAAGCTTCCGTACATTCATTCATCAACATCCATACAAGCATACAGCCATAGTACAAAGCATAAACCTTCCATATCATCAAATTCACGGAGTCTTCTTCGGTTTACTCATAATCATCACCAATCCAGACTACCCGTCCAGATTGGCTTCACACAGCATACCTATGCCGTACTCCACACTTCCGGCTCTAGATGCAGACTCAACCAAGGAATCACTTTCGACATCCACCTCTTGGTGGAGGATTCCATGCACATGCATAAAAAAGGACTTCGATGTCCAAGAAAGAGATCGTTACCCTTGAAGATCATTTTGGAGCCATGAACTAGCCGGATGAAAATCACCGTCTCGGCTTAGCATTCACGAATCTGCTCTCGGACCTTCAATCCGCACTCCGCAGCTCCTTCAGCAGCTGGTTTCCTTCCTCCTTTCCTTCCCTTGGCCTCTCTCTCTCTTTCTTACTCTTGGAAATGAGAAGAAGAAGAAGGAGATGAAAATGAGGGATTTACACCTCATTCTCGGCCTTATAACCACATGGAAGGAGCCTGACCATTGATCCAGGATAAGTTCAACGAACGGCTCAGATTTGCCCACAAATAAACTAAACACGGCCTGACACGCCCGTGTCACAGGCCGTGTCACTTAAGCGGCAGGCAACCGACTCAAAGCCAACCAGTACACGACCGTGTCACACGCCTGCGTCACACCCTACACGCTCGTGTCATACCCGACACGCCCGTGCCTACCAACCATGGACAACACCCAACACAAGCTTCACTCAACCTGAGAAGGACACGGCCATGAGACACGCTCGTGTCCCAGGCCGTGTTCACCAGGACACACCCGTGTCCAGCAACACACACAATGCCGCCTGAAACCCACAAGGGACATGCCCTGTGACACGCTCGTGTCACAGGCCGTGTACTCCATTTGCTCGACACTCGACGATCGTCAAGCATATTTCGTCGACCGGGAGGGGGGACATGCCCTCTGACACGCCCGTATTGCCGGGCGTGTTCCCTCCAAAAACTTTGTTGACCGAATTTCGTCGAACACTCGACCAACTATTCAACCCAAGCACGACACGCCCTGGGACACGCCCGTGTCCCAGGCCGTATCACCCAAGCTTTACCTAAACTGGGCTTTGGGGTGTTACAATCCTCCCCTCCTTCAAAAACATTTCGTCCCCCAAAATTTGGCTCAACTCCAACCAGCAGCATAACCACTCGCGTTGCACCATACACAACCGCGCACTCAAATAAAGCGAGCTGGTTCGAGCTCAGAGGCCGTAACTTGTCTCGCCCCACGACCTTGCACAACCCAAACACAAACAACACATGCAGTAACATCCACACAGACATCACCTCACTCACGTGCACAATCATCATCACATCGAAAATTTCAAGTGCACCAAACACATCATAGATATACATCACGTTCGATCGATCACTTTAATTACATCAAGTGTGCACCAATATTACATAACATATACGTACAATCGTATCATGATTTAGATTCACATCATCACATATATATACCATAGTCGTTAGCATACATACCACACAATCACACATCCAAGTGACGCAAATCACTATTCTAACGTTTCCTTCCGCTGCTCAGCCGCCTGGTTTTACAGATATCATTTTATCGGCTCTTGAAGTCCCAAATTGAACACTCGCAGCTGAATTTCACCAACTGAGCTCTACGGCACTTGCAATTCCAAATTATGCAATCGAGGTTGCACCCAGGATGCAGATGACTCGGCCACTGCTTTACCCTTTTCTTCATAAGACGCACCTATCTTCTTCTCACTGCCGAAAGGGGCATTCCAACAAAATTTTGCAATATGTCCTTGCTTCCCACATTTATAACATATACATGTATCAATGTCCTTGCCCATAGGTCGCCCCCGAAGAAACAGTCGACGGAGCTGAGTCAACAGGCCTAAACCTTTTCTTCTCTCGTCTTCTAAACTCCGATTGCTCTGACTGTGGCACTTTGAATTCTGGCTTCTCCACTGCCAGTCTCTTCTTCTCTTGTACCCGTTTCAAATCTTTTTCCAACGTTCGGCTGTATCGACAATTCTTGGAAGCCTTGATTCACTGAACCCGGGAGTACTAACCTCAATTTATCCCGCAGTCCCTCATAAAAGCAATTTGTCTTTCGCACTTCCTCTGCAAAGGTAGACCCCGCATATCACCCCAGTCTGGTAAACTCATGCAGGTATGTATCAATATCCATCTCACCCTGCACCAGACGTTGAAACTCGTTCTCCATTGCAGACGTTTGCGACACTGACAAATACTTGGCTAAAAACAAGCGGGAGA
>CM077153.1:217352547-217605239 GCA_039583875.1 Platanthera guangdongensis
TTTCTCTCTTGCTACATTTAAAGTTAAGCTCTAATGCATGTCACGTGTTGTTTGACAGAGTGCTTAGTAGTACATATGAGGTCTCCTGGTAGATAAAAATCTATGTTTTGTTTTTAATATTCTAATGTGTTAAATCCTGTTTTATCATTTACTGTGTGGATTCATTTTGTTTCCCGCAGATAAGAATGTATATTTTCCAAATAATAATTTCAGATCCGATCATTCATTGCTCCAAATTGATATTTATTGTACGTGATCTTCATTAGCCAATTCCATAAAATAGGTACATTTAATCTTATTATTTTCCTGTCCATCGGATCCCAACCCAACAAAGCATTCATGTTAAATCATTAAGACATCTCTCCTCATTCTTGATCTAGCCCGGCCGAAGGCGGTCGCACTTTGATTCTTCTTCATGACATCTCCCTATCTCGCCCCACTCCTTTCCCAATCTCATCAGTTTTTTATTGATCCAATTCTTGCGTTAGGAGGTAAGATCGAGGAAATGTGTTTATAAACTAATTTCAATTCCCATTGAATTAGTTGGGATTCTAATGGAGTTATGGTGACATGCAAAGGGAGTTGATGGTGGTCATACACAAAGTTCAGGGGTGGCGTCTTCCATAGGTTAGCAGTGTACGACACAGGGGGTTGTCAACGTATGTAAGTTGCATATGGACCGAAGGTGGGGATACGAGCGGAACTCCATACCTATTCAGTCGGCACATGGGCTATGCCCCATATTGTTTCAACATGAGCAAACCTGTTGATTATGCGAGCAAAGGGTGTGTCATCAAACCGGAACATTATTGCGGCCGGGGTACTGTCACGCGGTGCACGAGGGAGCACCCATGTTTTTCATTGATGGATCGACTATGGGAAACAGTAGAGTATAACCTCCAAACGCCGACAAGGATGTTTAAGTTTTTGTATGATATGATCATCTTCCTCAGATCTTGTGTGGAATGACGTCCACATCTTATTAACATATAGTTGAAGAAGGTTCTTTATAATATGATATGTTTTTCTTCTTGATTCACTAAGATAATTGTAGTATTTTTTGCTTCAAGTATCTTTGCTGCTAACCTAACTCGTACTATATTGAAATCTATGTTGTTAAGGCGCGCCTAAGGCTCAAGGCTCACCAGGCTCAGAGGTATGCACCTATGTGCGCCTTATTTGCGCCTTAGGAACATAAAAGGTGCGACTGAGTGAGATTTTTCTCGTAATTTTTTTTTCAAAAATAAAGAAAAAATAATGTAAGAACTCAATAATTTTTTATTTATTTAGTGTTTTTGAAAGATAATTGTGCATTGCGACTTAGATATGATGCAAGTGAGCACATTGATTCTATTTTAAAGAGATATAAACGATAGTAATGAATGATTTATTAGTGGAATAGATGAAGAATTTGATCGAGTTGATGAAATGATGTTTGATGCTGATTATCTAAAATGGATGTGGTTGCACCTTGCCTTCGTCAGACCTTTCGTCAGGCGCGCGCCTGCGCCTTGAGTCTAAGCTCCAAGACCCCTTTGCGCCTTGGTGTGCCTTTAATAACCAAAATTGGAATGCATTCTAGCTGATTGATGAAATGCATCAATGAAGGAGGGTAATTAATTTTGTTCATTTATTCAATCTAAGAGTGCACAATTATGGGCCTCCACATCGTCTCCTCAACCACAGGTTAGACATTATTCATACACCCACTTATATTCCATTTATTATATTTTCCCTATTTCACACAAATACAAACTGATTTCCCCTTTTCCTAATGGTTTACTCTCGCAAACTGATTTCATTCTGACTTAGATAAATTTCATGGCAAATCGTGATAGCTATAAAAACGTAGTTTGCAGACTTTACTAAGCTTCACTGCCCAACAAAAAAAACTCACTTTGTTATTCAGTACATATATTAGTGTCGTTCTACCTTTTCACAACATGAGAGTTGATTACTTCATCAAAAGTAATAATCACTTTGATTAAATTGAAATTCTTACACTTATTATTTATTAGCTTTTAAGGGCTACTGTCTCTTCGAGCTGATTACTCTTTCTTTGTAGCCAACTCGACCTAAACACATTCATTTATAATTTGGTTTTAGTAATGTTGTACTAATTTGTTATCAATACTACATGGATGTTTCAATAAGTTTATGGTTATTATGGTTCCAACAAAAATTACCATAACATATATGCTCTTCAACATAATTACCTTACATCTATATGCATTATTATTGTTCCAGAATGTGCTCATCATTGAAAAAATTCTTGCTTTTAGTTCACTGTTTTGGATATATCGCCATTCTCACCTTTCTCAACTCCATCTATTCATAAATTTTTGACAATATATGTTATGTCAAACCTATCTTTATAGTTTGCAGAAACTTACGAATTCCACCGAACACTGTGATGTCCACTGTTTTAAAATGCGTCTTAAAGATGAAGTTTCTCGGACCATAACACGTCTGTCTAATGAACGATTTATACACGTTTCCTAATATCATTCGCTATATTGCCCATTTTTGCTTCTTTCTGTAGTTTTGAGCTCACAATTCAATGAAGAGTTGAACTAAAACGTTGGATTCAAACTCAAATAAGGTAGGAAATTGTGCTAGTTTTTTTTCTATTTCACCTCTATTTACACTCAAAACTTTTGCAATTTTTTACTTATTTCTATGTTTCTCATCCTTTTTTTTAAACTCCTCTTTGTTTTTACGACAAATGAAACTATCTACTGTTAACATTGGAAATCAAATTATCTAATTGGAAATCAGTTGAATTCAATTCTGCTTTGAATATAAAATGTCAAGGACGATGCAAAGATTCAAATACAACTAAAAAGAAACTAATACTATTTTAAAATATTAAAAATTTAATGTATTGTAGGACCACAAAATATTCATTTCCCAGATGCTCAGGTCTATATTTTGTTTTATACATTTCATTTTGTACACTCTTCTATCTCAGTCCTAACAACATACCCCCTCATAATTGTCGCCTCCTCCAAGTGTTGCCGCCCTTGCCGAATGATGGCTCTCATGCTAAATGATGTCGCCCCGCTGAATATCACCACTCCTGACGAATGACGCCTCCCCCCGCCGAATGTTATCGTCCCCAACGAATGTCGCTGCCCCAGACGAATATCGCCACCCCTCGACGAATGTCGCCACCTCCGACGTATGCCCCCTCCCCCGACAAATGTCCCTACCCCCGACGAATGTCCCTGCCCCCGACGAATGTCGCAGCTCTTGACAATGTCTCCGTCCTCGCCAGATGTCTCCGCCCTCAGAATGAATTTCCAGTTTATTCTCATCATGCAACTTCTATCAATAGGATATTGCTACCTATGAAATATAAATGTCCAGACAAACTGAATTTGACTTTATGTTTTTTATGAAACACGATAATTTTTTTTTTAAAAAATCTATATTCTAAATTTTTTCGCACTTTTTTTTGTTTAAAGTGTCAATTTATCGTCCGGGCGCACATTTTTTCTCCCCGGAATGCATTTTTTCGTCTGACATTCAGTTATTTGCCGGGCACGCTTTTTTCTCACCAGTGTACATTTTTAGTCTAGGCGCACATTGTTTTGCACGAATGCTCGCTTTTTTGCCCAGGCGCGTGCTTTCCACAGTCATGTTTTTTCTGCCGAGTGTGTTTTTCTCCCAGGCACATGTTTTTTCGCCTGAATGCTCGCTTTTTCGCCCAGGCGCGCGCTCTTTCGCCCAGGCACACACTCTTTCACCCAGACGCTCGTTTTGTGCACGAGCATGCATTTTGCGCCCAGATGTGTGCTTTGTGCCTCAGCGCGCATTTTCTCTCTAGGGCGCACGTTTTTTCGCCTGATAGCGCATTTTTTCCAGGGAGCGTGTTTTTTGATCGGGCGCGCATTTTTCATCGTGTCACGCATTGTTTGCTTGAGCAAGTATTTTTTCCCTGAAGCTCCCATATTTTTCCCGGGCGCGCGTATTTCGCCTGGATGCGCGCTTCTTTGCTCGGGCGCCCATTTTTTTCCCGAGCATGCATTTTGCATAGGGCGCACATTTTTTCTCCTGGGTGCGCATATTTTTTTCCCGGCGCGCGTTTTTGTCTGACCTCAAGTTTTTCGTCCTGGTACGCGTTTTTCAGCATGATGCGCATTGTTTTGACCAGACACTCATTTTTTGTACGGTCAAAAATGTTAGGTTCTTATTCAATGCTTTATGTTATAATTAATGTCAATATATGTGAGATAATGTTATGTTATTCATAATATATGTGAGTGAATGCTAGGTTTTTCATAATATATGAGAGAAAATATTTGGTTTTTATCGCAAATGATAAAAATAATGATTTTTAGATTGAATTTTATCGAACAAACGAACAACAAAATTGTTCATTTCCACAATATTATCCGATTCCTAAAGTAATATTACTTTTTTTGCCCTTTTGATGCACCTTTTTCTTGGAAAGCAGAGGTAGTCAAGGACTCATCTGCGTTTCCTTTTTTCGTGTTCGCGTTTAATGACTACCGCGCGACAAAGATCGTTGGATGGTTGGCATTGGTCGGCGCCGTTTTTTGTCGATTGACCATGGATTGATCTTGTAGCGTCATTCTCAACTTCCGACGAGCCCTGATGAATTTGGGATGCGCATTATTTTTCAAAAAATTGGTTGTGAGACCTCCATTGGAATATTCAATAGGTTTATTGTCTATTTTTTGACTCTATACAGTAAAGTTGTTAAAGCTAATTGGCGACTGCTTGTGCAAGATTGTGTTTGTATAAACATATCTTCCGCCTTTCTTACTTGAGAGGGGGCATTAATGAAGGCTCATTAGCTCTTATTTGAAATGTATTGCAGATTATAATTTTGGAAGATACAAAATCTATTTTCATTAGAGAATAATATGACTCGTGTAAATTTATGCCGTTATTATCTCTTGATTAAGTCTCTGTTTGGGAAATCGGTGCCGGTTTGAAAGGGAGCAGTATGAAACTGAGAGTTTAAAACTATATCTTTAAAACTGAGAACTGTTTGGATAACCTCTGTTTGTAGTCATTTTTAAAACTGAAAAACAATATATTTGTTTGGGAAACTACCGTTTCGGTGGCGGTTTAAAATGAAACATTTCAAAATATTCAATAAATTTAATAAAATATTTTAAATTGACAACATTAAACAATGCAGCTTTTTAATACTACCCGAACCTTTAGTAGATAGGAAGAGTTCCAAGTTCCTATTATTATACATAATAACCATCACAGGAACACAAAATAATGGTATAAATTGCGAAAATATAAAACCTAATCAATATATAAAGACAAGAAGCTTACAAATTTCTATATAGATCCAGCATATGTGCTCATAAAATGAGCACCTAGTTAAATATAACATCTATATAACTACACATAATGATCCCAATCTGGATCTCCAGCACATGTAGTATCTTATATGCTCAAAAGAGGGCTGCCAACATGATTTCAAACCAATTTAAAGGAATAACAGAATATAAATGTTTCGGGCTCCTTTGATGCAATACTGTCAACAACTTTCTCCTAAATGTTCAGGTTCTTTTGATTCAGCGTTAATGTCCGACAACCTCATATAGCTGTCTCGCAATGGAGTCACGCAGTGCAACCTTTTGACTCGATTGGCTCCTTGCACCCTAATAATCTCATTGTCCTCCCTCCTTGTGTTGTTTGCCATTCGTACTCCTTGTTTAATCATGTGTCTGAGGGTATACAAAAGTCTCATCATGATCACATCGGTAGAAATCCTTGTCTAAACGTGAAGGATTCCTGCGTATAAAATTATGCAGCGTCATTGCAAAGACCATAATATTTCGTTGTTTTTAACGCTATACGGTGGCATATCGCAAAGGATTTGCCATTTCTTCTTCCATACGCCAAACATACGTTCTATAACACTATACAATGATGAGTGTGCCTGATTGAACATTTCCTTTTTTCCTTCAATCAGATGCTGACCACATGCAAAGTCTAGCAAGTGATAGCTCATTTCTGCATAAGGTTTAATATACCCTTCTTGCAAGGGGTATCCAATATCAATTAAGTAGTACTTTCCTGCATGTTGAAAATTATTTTAGTAACATATAAATTGTTACTTATGCAGTAGAAAATATTTTTTTTAGAAGTTACCTGGCGGTGGGTGAGGGAAGTTCCATTGATGATTTGTAATTGCGCTCTGAAAAATACAGCTATCAAGTGTTGAACCCTCCCAACCAGCCATGACAAAAGTGAATGTTATATCAAAGTCACATACATCCATAACATTCTGAGTTGGAAAGCCATGACATCCAATGTATGGAACCTGCTTCGCCACTGGGATGTGAGCATCAACATGTGCTCATCAATTGCTCCAATGCAGTCTTTAAAGTGGGGCATGTATCGATCATCATTTAGAATCTTTGTGGGGATATGTGTAAATTGATCGTCAACAGGTGCAATAATGTCCTGCGATAGTCGTATTAAAGCTTCTAGTCCTCGTGAAAAATATCGGGTTATTATTTTTGTCAAATGTTGAAAACGTTCCAAACATTCCCTCATTATTTGATTGTGTGCCATAATATAAATTGTAATCGCGAGTACCTCTTTTGTAGTGGTACTTATGGATCTTTCTAGCCCATAATTAGAAACCAATGTTTCAAGCAAATCTAAGAAAATTTGCTTTGACATACGAAAGTTATAATGAAATCTGGTCGGATGCCCATCCGACAGTTTTCTAACCCACTTATCTCTTAGTGTTTGAAGACGTTGTGCAAGGTGTCCTGTTTTCATAGTGAGAGTTGTAATCAAGCATCATACAAACACTTGTGTTAACCATCATAAGATGATACGCCGCTTTCCGACGTCTGTCATTAATCTCAATATCATTTTCCAAGGACATCATATAATTAATGCTCACACCTGCAATAGAAATGCAATAGAAATACAAGGATAAAGCAAGTCCTAATCAACAAATACATCACAAAGAGCTGTGTAAAATCACATTGGATAAGATACTGCCATGTATTTCAAAAGTTAGAGGGGGTGCAACCAATAATTTAGCACCGTTTTGAACAGCACAACCCTTTCCAACAGGGCTACACATTAAACATTACATCAGGTGACTTAGATAAAAGATTTGTTGAAATACATTTGAAAATAAAATTCACAATGATTGAAGAAAACATATTGGAGAAATTCCGGAGATAGCTATAAATTGTTACATTTGCAGTATAAAATATTTTTTTAGAAGTTACCTGGCGGTGGGTGAGGGGAGTTCCATCGATGATTTGTAATTGCGCTCTGGAAAATACGGCTCTCAAGTGTTGAACCCTCCCAACCAGCTATGACAAAAGTGAATGTCATATCAAAGTCACATACATCCATAACATTCTGTGTTGGAAAGTCATGACATCCAATGTATGGAACCTGCTCCGCCACCGGGATGCGAGCATCAACAGATGTCTCATCAATTGCTCCAATGCAGTCTTTAAAGTAGTGCATGTATCGATCATCATTTAGAATCTTTGTGGGGATATGTGTAAATCGATCGTCAACAGGTGCAATAATGTCGTGCGATAGTCGTATTAAAGCTTCTAGTCCTCGTGAAAAATATCGGGTTATTGTTTTTGTCAAATATTGAAAACGTTCCAAACATTCCCTCATTCTTTGATTGTGTGGCATAATATAAATTGTAATCGTGGATACCTCTTTTGTAGTGGTACTCCTGGATCTTTCTAGCCCATAATTAGAAACCAATGTTTCAAGCAAATCTAAGAAAATTTGCTTTGACATACGAAAGTTATAATGAAATCTGGTCGGATGCCCATCCAACAGTTTTCTAACCCACTTATCTCTTAGGCTCAGTTCATTTCGCAGGAATTGAGATGCAGGAATTGAAATTGACTTCAATTCCAATTCTCATAGAAATTGGAATTGAAGTCAATTTCAATTCTGCCGTTCGATTAAATGTAGGAATTCTGTCATGGGAATTGGAATAAATAATTCCACTGTTCGGCTCCATATTAGAATTTCCGTCCAAGCGCGCATTTTTCGCCCGGGAGCACATTTTTTTGTCCGGGCGCATATTTTTTTTCCTGGGAACACAATTTTTGCCCAGATGCACATTTTTTGCCAGGACGCACAGTTTTCGCCCGACCGCGTATTTTTCGCCTATGTGCGTTTTTTTTAGTTCGGGTGCGCAATTTTGCCGTTTGGCAAAAATGCGCGTCACTGTGGAAAATACGCGCCCGCCAGTCGAAAAATGCGCACCCGGGCGAAAAATATGCGTCAGGCGAAAAATTCAGGACCGAGCGAAAATTCGCGCTCGGCAAAAAAATCGCGCCCGTCCAGAAAATACGCGGTCGGGCGAAAAATTCGCGCTCGAGGGAAAATTGCGCGCCCGGATGAAAATTGCGCGCCCGGGCGAAAATGCGCGCCCAAGCGAAAATGCGTGCCCGAACGAAAAATGCGCGCCCGAACAAAAAATGGGTGCTCGGGAGGAAAAATGGGCGCCCGGCCGAAAAATGCGTGCCTGACCGAAAAATTTGCGCCTGGGCGAAAAATTCGCGCCCGAGCGAAAAATGCGTGCCCGACGAAAAATGGGCATCCGGGCGAATACAATCGCATCTGGACGAAAAATTCACGCAAGGGCGAAAAATTCGCCCCCGAGCGAAAATTTAGCGCCCGGGCAAAAAATAGACGCACGGGACGAAAAATGCTTGCCCGGTCGAAAAAATTTCCGTTTTTGGCGAAAAAATCGCTCGGGCGAAAAATGCGCGCCCGGGCAAATTATGCGGGCCCGTTCGAACGAAAAATACGCTCCCGGGCGAAAATATGCCCTGACTGAAAAATATGGCCCCAGCCAAAAAATGCACCCCGGCCGAAAAATGCGAGCCCGGGCGAAAAATGCGCGCACGGGCAAAAAATGCGCGATCGACCGAAAAATTCGCGGCTGGGCGAAAAATTCGCATCCGGACAAATACGCGCCCAAGTGAAAAATTCGCGTTTGAGCGAAAAATGTATATCTGGGCGAAAAATGAGATCCCGGGCGAAAAATACGTGCATTGGCACTAAAATGCGCGCTGGGGCAAAAAATACGCTCCCGAAGGTGTAATACGAGCCCCGGCGGAAAATGCGCACATGTGTGGAAAATGCGCGCCCAGGAGGAAAATTCACGTCCGTGCGAAAAATTCGCTCCCTGGCGTAAAATTCGCTCCCGAGCGAATTTAAATTGCGCCCAGGTGAAAAATGCGCCCGGGCGAAAAATGTGCTCGGGCGAAAAATGCGTATCCGTGGAAAAAATGCGCGCCCGGGCGAAAAATGCGCGCCACGACGAAAAATAGTCACTGTGGCGGAAAAATGCGCGCCTGCCCGAAAAATGCGGGCTCTGTCGGAAAATACGCTCCCGGGCAGAAAAATGTGCGCCCCATCGAAAAATTTGCTGCTCGGCAAAAAAATGCTAGTTGCGGCCGGACGAGGATGGGTGCCCAAATGGCCGCCCGTCCTGGGTGAAAAGGAGGCCGCCCCATGCTAATGGCGGCCGCTGACAAAGGACGGGGGGCCAATTGGCCGCACATCCCCGACGAAAAGGAGGCTGCAACCCTTGCTTAAGGGCGGCGACCTGGCAGGGAACACGAGCGGCCAAATGGCCGCCTGTCCTGGGTGAAGAGAAGGTCGCCACCCCGGTTAGGGGCGGCTGCAAGCAGAGGACGGGCGGCCATATCGGCCGCCCCTCCAGGGCATTAGAAAAGAGGAGTAGGAGGGAGGCGAGAAGGCCGCCCTCCTCCTAGAACTGTCGCGGCCTAGGCGCGGCAGAAACCACGCGCCCTGCGCGCGGCAGAAACCACGCGCCCTGCGCGGCAGAAACCGCGCGCATGGCAATCTACGCACAGGTGTGCGCGGCTGAAACCCCGCGCGGGTTTATCGCGGGCGCGCACGATTTATCATTGCTATGCGCGTACCCGAGCGCGGCTGGAAGCTCAAGCTGGTCGGAGCGGGCACACGTGACCTCGTGAGTGCGTGATAGTGCTCGCACGAGGTGGTTCTGGATTTACGTGATTGCAAATGTCGGCTTGGACCAAGCCTTTTGATTCTGCGGGTCGATCGAACCTATTCAGGGGTGCCCCATCAGATTCCCCTGAAGTGCTCGCAGCTTCGAGCTGAAGCGAATGAAGGGCGGGGACTTTTACTCAGAAGTCTGTTTTGGCGTATAATAGTTGACAGTGGCGTGCACATGGCAAGACACGCGTGAGGTGTGAAGGGCAGAATGTGAATGGTGAGTGTTATGCGTTGATATGTGTGGTGGGCGCAGTACGCGTGCGGTGCACTTTTGGACTTTATACGCGCATTGCGCGATATGCACAGGTGTAAGATGTGTGTCATGTACACGAGGTGTGACGTGCACATCGCGTAAGGTGCGTGATGTGTAACAGGTGTTGCGTGCAGCGTGCGTGATGTGCGCAAGGTGCAATATGTATGGTGCATTGTGCGCTCATTTGTGGAGGAGAAGAGGTTGTTGAGATGCGGAGTTTCTGGTGCACCCGAGTTTGCCACCGGGGTACCTTGTGCACATGGTTGGAGGAGGAAACCTGTTGTTGCGAGATGTAGGGATGTGGATGCGGCGTCTTCACTTCATTGAGGCAGAATGGTTCCTTAGTTGGCGAGTTCTTGCTGTTTCTCTTGATGTTACTGCCCCAGCCGATCCAGATGTTGCGGTATTGGGATCTTCTTCTCCCTACTTTTGCACAAATGTTGTTTTCGTAAGTTTGGTTTGCGACATCGTTTTGCGCGGGTTGTATTCGCGGTTTGGTTTGCGCGAGGCTGGCTCATGGCTTGGTTTGCACGACATAGTAGGACTATGAACTGAAGAGGTCAGGATCCCTTTTGCGGCGACCTGAACACTCTGTAAGGGAAGAAGTCGGAGTCCCTTGTTGGGAGAACCGAACGCTCCGTAAGGGGAGAGGTCGGAGTCCCTTGTTGGGAACAACAAACACTCTGTAAGGGGAGAGGCCGGAGTCCCTTGTTGGGAACACCGAACACTCTGTAAGGGGAGAGGTCGGAGTCCCCAATTGGGAACACCGAACACCCTATAAGGGGAGAGACCGGAGTCCCTTGTTGGGATCACCGAACACTCTGTAAAGGGAGGGCCAGAGTTCCTTTTTGGGAACACCGAACACTCTATAAGGGGAGAGACCGAAGTCCCTTGTTGGGATCGCCGAACACTCTGTAAGGGGAGAGACCAGAGTCCCTTATTGGGAATACTGAACACTCTGTAAGGGAAGTCATCAATAAGATTGGAGATAACACTTGTTTTGGAGAGAACTCTCGAGGTACCCGAGGCGAATGAATCGTTCAATTTCTGTCTTCAATCGCAAACAATCTTCTGTCTTATGTTCGTGACATTGATGGAAGTCGCAATACTTAAATTGATCTCCTGAGTTTGGGGTAAGAGACTTTGGCCTTTGGAGAGATGAATGGTTTCGTATGGAGAGCAACACTTTCGCTCGTAAAGTATTGAGGGGAGTGATGGTTTGATGTTGGTGATGCCCCCAGCTCGTCGAGAGTTAACACGACATGAGTTTCTCGTTTTGGGAACCAACAATGGTGTCAACCCCTGCTCTCGCTGTCTCTTTGAGTTGCTTTTGAACTATTGGCGGTGTGCTTCAGTTGCATCATCAGCAACAATCTGAGCATCGATCCGTTGAACAAGATCGGAATAGCTGGGTATAGTCTGTCGTACTACTGCGGAGTGGAAGCCACCAGGGCGAAGCCCTCCAAGAAGAAATCTGTGTAGGGGCTCTGATTTTATCCCAGGGATTCGTCGTGCCTCAATGGCGAAATGACGGAAAAAATCTTTAAGGCTTCGTTCGTTTCGCAGGAATTGAAATGCAGGAATTGGAATTGACTTCAATTCCAATTCCCGCAGAAATTGGAATTGAAGTCAATTCCAATTCCGTCGTTCGGCTACATGCAAGAATTCTGTCATGGGAATTGAAATTATTAATTCCAATGTTCCGCTCAATATTAGAATTTTTCCGTCCGAACGAGCATTTTTCTCCCGACCGTGCATTTTTTCGCCCGGACGCATATTTTTTCGCCCGGTCGCTCATTTTTTGCCTCAGCGCGCATTTTTCGCAGGGCGCGTAGTTTTCGCCTGACCGAACATTTTTTTGCCCGGACGCGCATTTTTCGCCGGCCAAAAAATGTGCACCCGGGTGAAAAATGCGTGCCCAGGCGAAAAATTCGGGACTGAGTGAAAAAATCGCGCCCGGCCGGAAAATGCACGGCCGACCGGAAAATGTGCACCAGGGCGAAAAATTCACTCCCGGGCAAAAAATGGGCACCCGGGCAAATAAAATCGCATCCGGGCGAAAAATGGGCACCCGGGCGAAAAATTCGCATCCAGGCGAAAAATTTGCGGTCGGGCGAAATATTCGCGCCCTGGCGAAAAATACGTGCACGTGCCGAACAATGCGCTCCCGATCGAAAAATTCATGTGCGGCCGAAAAATGCGCGCTCAGGTGAAAAATGTGCGTCCGGACGAAAAATACGCTCCCGCACGAAAAATACACCCCGACCGAAAAATAAGCCCAGACCGAAAAATGCGCCCCGACCGAAAAATGCAATCTTGGGTGTAAAATGCGCGTCCGGGCAAAAAATACGCGCACAGGCCTTAAAATGAGTGCCCGGTCGAAAAATTCATGTCCGGGCGAAAAATTCGCCCACGGGCGAAAAATGCGTGCCCGAGCGAAAAATGCTCGTCCGGACGAAAACTACGTTCTCAGGCGAAAAATGTGCGGCCGGACAAAAAATGCGCTTCATGGCGAAAAATGGTCGCCCGGGCGAAAAAATGTGTGCTCGGTCGAAAAGTGCGGGTTCGGGCGAAAAATGCGCGCTCGGGCGAAAAATGCGATCCCGGGCAGAAAAATGTGTGCCCTGTCGAAAAATTCGCTCTTTGGCGAAAAATGCGGTCATGGGCGAACAACAAAATTTGCGTTGATATTTTTTTGATAGTCGGGGACACGCTAGTAGGGGTGGGAATCGCGAATGAAGACCTCGTGAGGTAAGAATTGAGGGAGCCGTGTTTCTTCTATAATCAATTCTCATGGGAATTGAAATGAATTCCAATTCCGATGCAATATTATGGTTGCCGAACAGTCACAATTGGAATTGACAATTGAATGCCAATTCCAAAGCCCCAATTCCATCGAAACGAACGGAGCCTAAGGGTTTCCCCTTCACTTTGACGGATACCGAACATGTGGGAAGGATCGTTGAATCTCCAGCGGCTGGTGATGAACTGATCCGTGAATTGTTGTGTTAGTTCTGAGAAATCCTTAATTTCTCCTTCCTTCAAAGAAAGGAACCAGGTGCGAGCTTGCCCTTTTAGGGTCGCCGGGAAAACTTGACACAACATTTGATCGGGGGCATTGCAAAGTTGCATCATGATTTTGAATTGTCTGACATGCTCTGACGGGTCACTTGTACCATCATATGTCGCGATCTTTGTGAGCTTGAAACTGTGAGGGATTGAGTATGCTCGAACTTCAGGTGCGAACAACGAGCATTGATGGAGAGGGCGACTTGCCAAAGTGGCACACTACCTGGCTTGCTCGCGCTCTTCTGTGATTAAGTTGAGAACTTCTTCGCATGTGAGACTTTCATCTTCTGCTAGTCTGATGTCTGCTGCTTCTGAGTGATTGCAGTGATTCTGAACTTCAGATCCTTTGTCTAAACGGGCTCTGCGGCCGTGGACATCCGCACTGGGGAGTTCTCCTTTTGGTATGCTGATAGACAAGTGAAGGGGAACTGGACCGACGTGCCCCCCAAGCGTCATCCCTTATGTAGTGCAGGTAAATTTTTCCAAAATAGTCTCTAATCACGAGTACCGCTGTTTTGAGGATACTGTCTTCTGAGGATGCGGAGAACTTGCTTACCACAGACGGCGCCAAACTGTTGCGGTCTAACTCGACGTCCCGGTTGGACCGGAATGACCTGGAACGCCTTAGCTCTCGGAACGGTCGAGCGCGCACGCAATCAATGAAATTAAAAAACTGACAAGACAATTTTTTTGACATGGAAACCCCCCAAAAGAGGTGAAAAACCACGTGGTCAGATCTGTGCCGACCAAACTTCCACTATATCTGAGTGTTGTTACAAGACTTTTTCAAGAACTAAGGCCGCCTCTCGTTACAATTATTAGGGAGAGAGAGAACCTTGAGGGTGACATGACACAACTCACAGGGCTAATTATTTCCTCGTGTGTTGCGGGGAGCGATGCCCTCGTTTTATTCTCGAGTCTTCTAATAATTCTTGGAGGCGGGAACAGCTTGCTGTACTCGTTTCTGATGTCTGGTTCTTGAAGCACGAAAGTGCGCTCGGTGCGCCTTATCCCCTGCTTCCTATCTCTGATTGTCTTTTGGAAAAGCGTGGTTCGATTGTCTTATCAGTAGATGGAGTGCTAGCTCTGGAGTACGTGGGGCGCTTGTTGGCAAAGAGTGTGCTGGGTGCTTATTGGAGGAGAGCGCGCAGAGCAGTTGCGGGTAGAGAGAGAGAGAGAGTGCGAGAGAGAGTAGGGCGCTTGTATAAGGAGAGCGCACTGGACGCTTGTTTAAGGAGAGTGCGTGGAGCGCGGGGGGAAGGGGCCCGCGTAAGGGAGTGACGTGCGCGAGAGCACGCATGAGCATTCAGGGGGGCGGGGGGGGGGGGGGGGGGGACACATGCAAGGAGGCGTGAGGGAGACGCACATGCGAGAGCGTGCACGGAAGTGACCAGCGGAAGAGCGTGTAAGGAGGTGGCGAGCAAAAGAGTGTGCAAGGAGGCGGTAAGGGAGTGACGTGCGCGAGAGCACACATGAGCATGCAGGGGGGACACATGCAAGGACGCGTGAGGGAGACGCACATGCGAGAGCGTGCACAGAAGTGACGAGCGAAAGAGCGTGTAAGGAGGCGGCGAGCAGAAGAGTGTGCAAGGAGACGGCGAGCGGAAGAACTTGCAAGGAAACGGCGCGCGCGGGAGCGCGTAAAAGGGAGGTGCACGCGATAACGTGCACGGAGAAATGTGCGTGATAGAGCGCAAGGAGGCGGCGCGTGTGGGAGCACGCAAGGGAGAAATGCGCGCGAGAGCGCACAAGAGGACGACACGCCCGGGAGCGCGCAAGGAAGAGACGTGTGCGATAGCGCACAAGGAAGAGGGATGGAGGAAAGATAAATCCCGGGCGGAGAAGATGAAGATCCTCAAAGGAGGCTTCAAAGACAAATGAGATCTTTAAAGAATGCTTGAAGATATTCGAAGAGGGAGGATGAGATGAAGGAGGGAGGAGAGAGAAAATCTGTAGGAGGATTTTCCGGTAAAGGAGAGAATGAGAATTATATGGAGATCTGGAGTCCTATTTATAAGGTTCATTGGTGGTTATGGAGGTTACGCGGTTATCCGCAGCCCATAACCACCATGATCGATATTAATAGGCCGAAATTTTATAATTATTTTTACAGGACTATGGTTTAATGTGCACATTAATTTTACAATTTATGTTAAACGTAGACCAATTCTTTTTTTGACAATGCACTTCCCCCATTACGGGAGATCATGTGAGGTTACGTGGGTGGTTACCCACGTAACCGACGACAGCGATCGTGGGAGCGTGATCGGACGACAGAGAATACACATAATGGACAACGGGCGGCGGCGGCGGCGAGGGGGAAGATTGCTCGTCGGCGACGACTGCGGGAGAGAAGCGACGACGACGGCCGTGGGGGACCGGCGAAGGCGAACCCCACACTTGCTCGGAGGGACATGGACGACTGCCAGAGGAAGGCCGGTCGGCCGAGGGGAAGGGGAGGCTGCCACAAAATAGGGGCCGCCGGCATAGGACGGGAGATCAAATGTCCGCTCGTCCTGGGTGAAGAGAAGGCCGCCCCATGCTAGGGGAGGCCGACAGAGGATGGGCGGCCATATCGGTCGCCCATCCTGGGCATTAGAAAAGAGGAGGAGGAGAAAGGCAGCGGGAAGGCCGCACTCCTCCTGGAACTGCCGCGCCCTGCGCACGATAGAAACCACGCGCCCTACGCGCGACAGAAACCGCGCGCACGCGCGCGTGACAGAAATCGCGCGCAAGCGGTCGTGGCAAGCCGCGCACAGGTGTGCGCGGCTGAAACCGCGTGCGGCTTTACCGCGGGCACACACGATTTAGCATTGCTATGCGCGTTCCCGTGCGCGGCTGGAAGCTCAAGCCGGTTGGAGCGGGCACGCGTGACCTCGCGAGTGCGCGACAGTGCTCGCACGAGGTGGTTCTAGATTTACGTGATTGCGACTGGCGGCTTGGACCGCGCCTTTTGATTTTGCGGGTCGGTCGAACTTATTCAGGGTGCCCCATTAAGGATCATGATATGATGTTGGTTAGAGTCCTATGGTATTTACCAAGTGGTGATGTGAGATAGTGTACATGGACTATAAGGGGAGTAGTTAAGCTCAGAGATCGACGAAAGGTCGTCGCTCCCCTATAAGAGGTATAACCCACTATAGGATAGATCATGTGTAACTTGAGAGAATGGTAGCATAGAAAGCATGGACACCAATAACAGTAAATATTTTGAGAAATGGAGATTTGGGATTCAGCCCATCATATTTTCTAGTATTGTTGCGAGCCCTTCACCGGGTAGAGCTCGGGAAGTCCAAGATTCACCTAAGTCCTATGTATATTTAACAAAGACAAGAGTAGTCTAAGTAGGAGAGTAAAGATACAATGAATCTCGTCCCTTGTTATGGGATGGAGTGGACAAGGACTTGTTAGTCATGCGAGCTGGTGTCACGGTATGGTTGTTTATAAGGACTTGTTAGTCCTGCGAGCTCGAGACTTGGATAGATGTGAGTGATACTTTGTCTGTGCATTTGATGTGGTAGGCCCTCTGTACTAGCCTAGTCGTCACACCGACGGTAGTACGTGGACCTGGCAAGTCGATAAGGTCTAGAGGGTCAGCTTAGTCGAGAGTGTGACACTTTCCCTAATGACTTATCACTTAGCTGTTAAGACTGGATATACCAACAATGGGTACACAAAGACTATAGAGTATACCAGAGATGGGTAGAGAGGCGTACAGAGGGCTTAGGCCGGGTAGTGTGTATACCCGCCTAGGAGTGGAGAGGTGCCCGATCCCCAGCCACCATTTGACCACGGCGGGGTGCCCAAGAGGTTAGCTATCTCCAAAGAGTGGGAACAAATTGTCTGTGCGCATAGAGTCGACATGTATGTGTGAGTTGCACTATGAATCATAAGCATTGCATTGCATATCTAGACATTCATTCCTAGCAGATGATCATATAAATTAGTATGAGTTATTTTATGGGTATTGTTATTTATACACCTATTTTGGATATTTGACACCCAAAATATGTCAAATTTAAAGTATTTTTTTTAAAACGGGAACTGATATTTATACCCCAAACGTAATCCGCCGAACCCTAAACCCATTTTCCCGCATACCCGGCCGCTCGCAGGCTCGCAGCGGTGATCTTCCCCGACCGTCTGCCCCAGGCTCGCCTCCTTCCTCCCTCGCATCCGCTCCTCCCTCGCATCCGCTCCCTTGCCGACAACCTCTCACCGAAACTCCTGGAACCGAGCTCTCGCCGCTAACTCCCTTGCACCTCCCGTAATGGTATTTGATCACCGACCTTCCTTCCACCCTCACGGCCGTTCGCTCTCCGTCAACTCCTCTTCTAGAACCTTTATAGGTAACTTTCGTGTCTTCCCAAAGAGCCTTCAAAAAAATAGCATAGATTTGAAGAGCATTGTCAAGCAGTTTTACATGGCAAGAAGTGAAGATCATTCAAATAATAGCATTGTTACAACAATCTTTCATCTCCTTTTTTTGATAATGCAATAGATATTAAGAACCAAAAAATCACATAACTCATGAAATATTTATGAAAACAAGAGAAGGCAAATGAACCTCACTCACTTGAAGTGAATTTTAGAGTATCTATTTGATATTTTTTACCTCCTCTTGATTAGCATGAGCCCGAGGGTGAGAGGACTATGTGAATCTTATCTATCAATAGAGGGGGAAACAAACAAGCAAGCCACATAGAACACATTATGCACATTTTGGAAATGTTTTTTTTGAAGTTATACATGCAAAAAAAATATTCTCATGTTTTGGTACGATTATCATATATGGGTACAAATATCAATTTTGGGTACAAATATCAATGGTTACAAATATCCATTTATGTGGTATAAATAACAATACCCTATTTTATATGATGAGTTATTTTAATTGAAAACCTTAACTTATAAGTGTGTATGTGCATTCATATAAGTTAAGGTGCGTTTTTGTGATGGTAATGTAGTTGTTCATGTTTACTTACTGCCTATCATTTACTTATTTACTGCTTCCACTATTACTATGCTATTTACTGCATAATATATAAACTGTTAGATAGTGTCACTTCACCTGCTTTTCTATTCTGTTTTGTTGCCCTTCGCTTACTTCCTCACGCGCGATGCTTAGGAGTCGCGGGGGTGAGGCGAGGATGATAATTACTTAGTCTTTTGACTAACGGTCAGTGGACCATGTAACACCCCAAATTGAACAGCAGAACTTTTGGTTGTTATCGCCAGACGATAGTGGGTATCGCCGATGGAGATAACATTAGCACTCGATGTCATGAAGTGTTGAGTGAGCTCCTCACAGTCGATGCCTTTCGACGAATCGTTGAGTAAAAGTCTATCGCATGACGATAGTGGGTATCGCGCGGTGATAGCCCCAGCTCTCAACTCCTTCAAGCGTTGAGTAAACTCAATGCACTCGATGCCGTAAAGCGTTGAGTGAGCTATCAGAACAACGACAGTAGATATCGCCAGGCGATAGTGCCACGTCTGCTAGACACGTGTCGGATGGCCGGGCTGCGGCCGATGAGTGGTGGTTGACTAGGGTCAAGGCGGTTACTGTCGCTGTCGCCAGGCGATAGCCGAAATCGCTCGGCAATATCCTTTTGTTTGACTTTTCAACCAAAATCGTGGCCTTTACTTCCTTGTTATGAGATGATCATGTGGCTGGGATTAATCCCGAGACCACATATCCAGAGGAGAGGTAGAAAGAAGTTTCATTTTACTTTTCCCTCTCTCTGTCTTCATCTTCTATTGCTCTTTTGAAAGAAGAGCTAAGTTAGAAGGCTAAGACTGAGCTTAGCAACACTTGTTAAAGGAGATCCTGTGATCGGAAGCAAGAACCGAGGCTAGATCCGTAGAGAGGAAAGCAATGTGCTCCTTTCCAACCAGACAGAAAAGCATTCATGGCTTTGAAGAAAACTACAAGGGTAACGATCTTCATTGTTGGACTAGTGAAGTCCCTCTTTTGACATATGCATGAAATCCCCCACCAAAAGGTGGAAAAGCGAAGGGAATTCCTTTGGGTTATTCATGAAATCCCCGATGAGTCTTGCATATAGATCTGAAAATGTGTAGTACATAATAGACATGCTGTGTGAAGCCCATCTGGACAGGTTGGTCTGGATTGGTGATGTTTATTTTGCGTGCCGGAGAAGACTCCGAGTATAAACGAGTAGTTTACGGGGTCTGCAGGGTTGTACCAGTGAACTGAAAGTAGCAGGAAGTACTGGAGTTGCACTCCAGGAAAATACCCCCAAAATACCACAGTTCGAATAACTGTAGGATATCATCGGGCGACAGTGAGTATCGCCAACGACGATAGCTCTTGGTGAGCTATTTGTGTTGTGTGCTGTGAAAGTCCAGTGTTTCTGGCACTGAAGGATGCTGCAGGGTTTTGGGTTGTGTTTGAGCGCCGAAAGAGAACTTATGTTGGTCCCGCCAAGTGATCGTGACGAGCGCTGGCGATAACTCCCTTTTGATTATAAAGCCTGTCTCTGGGAGACTGTGAGGCTAATCTGTGAGCTGCAAGCTCCTAAAGGCCAGGGAGCCAAACAGACAAGGGAAAGCCGACCCGCATCAGTCTAGACATTGAATTGACGATTTGAGCAACAAGCTATGGCTGAACTGTATCTGTGTTATGGTTGTCTAACTCAAGTGCCTAGGTTATTGACTTTCGTTAGGATCAAATAATAAGAGTCTTAGGTTGTATGCCGTCACGACTAAAGTCTCAGGTCGGGGGCCTTAAAGACTATAAATGCTCAAAATTAACCGTTATGTCTGAGACCTGTGAACGGTGGTGGGACCCTGGCAACAGGTACACCGAAAATGTGTCCCGAGTGCACGGAACGTTTGACCGTTGAAGCATTCATTTGTGATATATGGAACTGTGCGTGAGTGCACGCTTTTGTGACATATCTGTTTGTGATCATGCTATGCCTGCAGGGAAGGAATACCTCTGCCCCAGGAAAGGGGTAGGACCGTTATAAATTAGTCAGCTGAATGCTGACCGTTGCCTTGTTTGCAACCCTTGTGGTGGATTGCCCTTGTGCAGGTGATAGAGAGCCGAGCGGGAAATAGCGGACTGAAACCCTTGCTGCTATGCTGGCTCTCGAAGGTCGAGCGAAGACAGTTTTACTGTTTTCATGTGTGGTCGGCCTACGTGCCGATGTTTGTAAACTACACTTGTGAAGTATAACTGTAAGATCTTAAAGTCATAACTTTTGTGTATTTGTAGTTGACATTCCTATTATATATAATTGATATTATTTATATATAGTGGACATTCAATTAGTATGAGTTCATGCAACCCCAAAACTTCCGCTAGAATGCTCTGAGTTAGGATGCGAGTAGTCTTTTGATATTAACATGCAATCCCGCTGTCTGTCCGTGGAATATGGTGTGGGGCCCCGACCGGACCCTCTATTATATTTCATGTGACGGATGGAGGTGTTACAATTTGGTATCAGCTTGTCTTGGTCTTCCTCCTGCGAATTCATTGACGAATTCTTTTGAGCGGTGGTGAGCACGTGTAAGTGCAGACCGTTATAACATAAATGAACTCCAGAATGTCCACTTAGGAATGCAAATACACCTGTTTGAGGAATATGTGCATTCCTACTAGTTGTTGCTTTTGCGAAGTCGCTAAAGTGTTTTTTATATGTATAGGTGACTCGAAGTGGTGCGGGGCAGCTTGAGCCCCAGCTTTCTGTTGAGAGTGCTGCACCAGCTGAGGTGCCCACACCTCCTCCTTCTGCGGAGACAGTGCGCTTAGTTGCTGAGACATTGTTTGCAAGGATACAAGCACAACCTACTGGGCACACAGCCTGCAATCGTGCCAGTACAAGTTGGTGTGAGGCCAGAACCTGTTGCAGCTGTGGTAGATATACGAGCAACGGAACGACAACTGAAGCAGTTCATGAGTTTCAGTCCTCCTACGTTCGTCGGGGCAGGGTCCCCAACACAGGCAGAGGACTGGCTTGCGCTAGTCAAAAGAATTCTGACGGCAAAAAGAACTGAGGAGGGACAGAAAGTCACCTTGGCCACTTTCCTGTTGGAAGGAGAGACTCGGTTTTGGTGAGACGAAATGGAGTTGCACCACTTAGCACACAACTATCGGAGGTCTCGATAGAGGAGTTTTCGAGACTGTTCTTGGCAAAGCATATGTCGTCGTCGCAGCGCATAGCCATGAAAAATGAGTTTCAGCATCTGACATAGGGAGAAAGTAGTGTTGACACCTATTTGCATGAGTTACTAGATTGGGACGCTATGCAGGGTCTATCTTCGCTAAAGAAGAGTGTAAGATCAGTCAGTTCTACAAGGGACTGCGGGATGAGCTGAGGATGCTGCTCCCGAGTTCAGTGATTCAAGAGTTTCAAGCATTGGTGGATACAGCCCGTGCGTTGGAGAAAGATATGAAAAGGGTGCAGGGCAAGAGAGACTTGACAGTGACAAAGTCCGAGTTTAAAGTGCCGCATCCTGGGAAATCTGGTTACCGCAAAAGATGGAGTAAGAAGTCCAAGTCTTCTGGATAGGCTCTCTCTACTGTTGCTTCTGGAGCAACTTCTGGGCAAGGCCCGCATACATGTTATACCTGTGGCAAGTCAGGACACTTTGCCCGTGACTGTCAGAGTGGTCCTCCAAAGGGTGATAAGAAGGCAAGAGCAACATATGCTGAAAAGGGAAAGACGGTGGAGTCCACTGCATCCCAGTATGCTCCAGCTCAACCGAGGGTATACAACCTTGGCCAACAGGAGTCCATAAAGCAGAGTGACGTCGTCACAGGTACGAGTTAAGATACTGTTGTACTGTTTTTTATACTTCATACCTTGTGTGTTGCTTGTGTATGATTTGTTTATATTATGCTCTGTCCTTATTCGGGACTGTCCGACGAGAGCACTGTTCGATACGACTGATGTGGCCCGCCGACCGATGCCGTCCGCCAACTGATGCTGCCCACCCAATATTGTTGTTCGCCAAATGCTCGCTGCACGGGGGAACCCGTGCACTGTCACTCGTATATATAATGCCAATACTAATTCCCTCGTGCATTGTCACTCGTATTGATAATGCCAATACTAATTCCCTCGTGCATTGTCACTCGTATAGATAATGCCAATAATAAGATTTTTGATAATCATTACTATTCACAATATAATGAGGATTATTTATTAGTTTATTGGAAAATATTTTTTAACTTTGTTAAAAAAGTAGTTCACTAATAAAATGCTGGCTAAATGATTTTTTTCTGCCTTAGATGTGTATATTATTATCTCTCGAAATTTAAGTTTTATCTTGACTTACATTGAATGCGCTTGAATTGTTTTTGCAGGTTCTCAGTATTCTTTGTTCTCTATCCTCTATTATGGCAACTCGTAAGTTTTCATATGCTTTATACATCTATCCTTTCTGGTTTTGCAAATGATAATAATTTTTTTTTTCTTTTTTACTTAGAGTTTATTATTTTTGAGACATTTAATAATTTGAGTTAGGGTTGTGGCTACAAGAATGCAAAATTGCATGCCACCAGTTTTTTAAATACTGGTGTAGTTCGTGAACCACATCATATTGCACATGTTATAGAGATTTCTAAGTGAAAGTCAAATGATTTTTGAAATGAATTACTCCACAAGTTTGTGGGGGAAATACATAAATCTTGTTTTATGTGTCGCAAAAATGTTTCACTTACAAGTTATTTGCAGCGTTTTAAGAACCGGACCGGACCGGCCGGTTCGACCGGTCGGACCGCCGACTGGTCACCCGGGCGGTCCGGTCAAGCCTCTAAAACCGGCCCCGCTCAGAACCGGGTAAAACCCGGAAAACCGGCTGGTTGAACCGCCCAACCGTAAACCGGACCGGTTTTCCTAAAACCGGGCGGGCCATGACTCCCAAAATTTACTACCAAAAATGAGGGGGGCGACAGGTTTTGAACCTATACCACTTCAAAATCAAGCAAGGAAACAAACCACTCAGCCATTTGATCATTGATAAACATTTTTAAAATATATTATATACATATAGATTAATACATATTTATAAAAAATAATCTATATAATAAAAACACATGCATATTAATGTATAATTGACAGCCAAGTCAGACATGTGACGATCATATTTATCAAATATTATCTCATTCTTTATTATTTAATTAGTACATATTTTTTCAAGTAGTTATAAAAATTGATAAAGATTGCGTAAAAAATGACTAAATATGACGAATGTTCTCATTTTTATTTCTTTTTCAAGTATATTTTTGTGTATAAAATAAAAATTATGTTATTATATATTTATTTCATGTCCGGCGAGTCTCGCACGTACATTTTAAAATACGTGTTACGCGTATTTCCCTTATTCCGATATATATTATATATATACCGGTTCAACCCTGGTTGAACCGGTTGGACCGGTTCAACCTTGAACCTCTCCCTCTGCCGGTTCCATGTCCGGTCCGGTTTTCAAAACCTTGGTTATTTGAGTATGAACCAAATCAGTTAAATTTGGCCAGTCAAATTTAATGGGTGGACCAATATATCATGTGGACCTTTAGAAAATTAGTAAACTAGAACCATGTCTTATTATGATGAATGCTTATTCATTGTGTTTTTTTGAAAGAAAGTAGCTTCATTTTTGTTTATTTAGAACAACAACATCACTCTAAGCCTTTATCCCACTATAGTGGGGTCGGCTATATGGATCCTTTGTCTTCATTGTGCTCTATCTTTAGTCATAACCTCACTAATGCCCGAAAAAGTTGTCTAAAAAATGAAGCTCTTTCTCGTACTTTTTTCCTTAATTGCTTCAATATTGTAAACTTATATAGTTGAAAACATGTAAGATTTTTGACAATGACTGTGAAAATTTTCGTCCCAATCTAATATGATTTAAATATTTAGTGTTCGAGGATCTGTTTAGGAGAATAGTCTAAAAGCGGTTGTGTTTGTGAATGCAGTTATAAAAAGTACAGGTAGCATTTTGATTGGTGTGGTCACATTATTTTAAATAAATGATGTTTTAGGCTGACACACCAACTTCAATCATGTATATGTGGTCAAGCTTTAGGTTAACCACCAACATTTAGTTTACTAACACAATTTCACACCACCACCCCTCAAACACAACAACCATCCCAAACATAGCCTAAGCTAAGATAGTCTGAGCCTTTACCTCACAAACAAGTTAAACTGCCAACCTATCTATACACAAGATATATTATTGAATGCTATTGTTGAATTGTCCTTAGTTTGGTTGTATCAAGGATTTGCCTATACACTTATAATGTTTCTAATATATACATATCGTATGAACATCAGGTCATCAGTATGAATGCTGTGTTGATATCGGTCATTTTTCCATGCTTACAAATGCCTATTGCTTGGTTACTAATGAAGCATCAGAGAACTTCTACAGGTTTGTTCCTTGAGTATTGGTTCTTCTTTCTATTTTTATACTTACCCAAAACCTCCTTTTACTTTCATTGTGGATGTTGACCATATGAATGGCTTGTTAGTGTGTTCGAAAGTAAGCTTGCCGGTGATATTCCTATGGTGAAAACCTCTCTTGCAAACACTAAAATAATAATTGGTCTTCTGTGTGCGGGTAAGATTTAGGGCCCTAAATCTCTACAGTCTTTTATGTGTTGTTCATTCATTCCATTTCTTTTCAATAGGGAATAAGAATGGGCTTCTTGTGCCTCAGTGTACCAATGATCAAGGTAAACTTTTCTTTTTAGTCAATTATTATTGCTAGATAATAGATTATCTTAGTCAATTTTTTTGCGCAGTGTTTGGCAAAACTTGAGATTCTATACATGTATTATTTTAAAAAAAATATATCTTTCTATATTCATCTGCTATTTAAAAATAAAAACTCATTTAGAATTAAATTAAAAAGAATATTCAGACAAAAAATTGGCATTCATAAAAGGCCTGATACTGCTGCTGCTGCAAATTATGCTCCAAGAGGCTTCTAATTATATAACAACACGCATTTCTCATATTAATATCACCCTAATATTTACGAGCATGTATGTCATTAATATCAATTCCAATACCCTGTGCGAAATGAAAATAAACTTGTTTTTACAGCTCAACCTAAAAAACCAGAAAATTATTATATTTTAACTGTCATTTGAACACATATAAAATTACATATGATTGCTAAATGTTGCGCAGTCAAAATTTTTTAATTTTCTTTATTTGTGAGAATATATATTTATACAAACTATATTAAAGGAGATTCATTTTGATAAAACATTCATAATCTCCTTACTATCACTATATTTCCACAAGTTTGATCAAAATTTTTTATCTAGTTTCATCTCGAGTGAAATACATGTCGTATCTTGATAGGAAGAGGAAGGGGGAGAGAGATCTAAAGAAAAAGAACTAGAGAATTAGGGTTGAGTGGGAGAGAAGAGAGAGTACCTTGGAAATAATCTTGCCTATCCACCACGAGAGCCTCCCCAGGTTATTTATACCCCGGGATGAGAGGGGCCGACCGGCCCCTCTCCATATGGGGGCTGAACCGGTCTGGTTCGGCTCCCATACCGCCGATCTTCAGATAGAGGGAGGGGGCTGAACCGGTTGGTTCAACCCCGTTGTCGCCTTCGGGTTCCTTCCACCTTCGCGTGTACTGACGCCCAAATAGCCGGGCTTCGTCCGGGGGCGTAACATTCCCTTCCCCATCAAAAACCAACTTGTCCCCAAGGTGGTAATCAGGGTAAAGCTCCCGGAACTCCAGCAAGTCCACCCATGTGTTGTGCGCCGCGGTCATATTCTTCCACTTGACGAGTAGCTCAGGACAGTACTCAGCGCCGCGGTGCTTCCACTTGATCATCAGAATCTCCTCAGGTATCGGACGCAGCTCGCCCATGCTTGTGGCCTCGGGAAGGAGAGGACTGGCTCGAACAATGTCGCCGATCTTTTGCTTCAACAAGGAGACATGAAAGGTCAGATATATCCTCGATCCTTCGGGCAACGCCAACGTGTAAGCAACATGGCCCACTTGCCAGACAATCCGGAAGGGACCATAGTAACGAGGTGCCAACTTCTGGTTTGACCGCTGGGCCACGGATAACTGCCTGTAGGGGCGGAGTATGAGAAAGACCTCATCCCCCACCTGGAACTCCCGCTCTTTCTAATGCTTGTCAGCTTGCGCCTTCATGCAGTCTTGTGCTGTCCGGAGATTCTCGCGCAAAGCGGCGAGTGTGCGATCACGATCACAAAGTGCACGGTCAACGACGGGCAACGCCGTACTGCCGGCCTCATAACTGCTCAAGGAAGAAGGATGACGACCGTACATGACCTCGAACGAAGTCATCTTGCTGGCAGAGTGGTAGGAAGTGTTGTAACAGTACTCGGCCCAATGCAACCAACTCGTCCAAGTGCGCGGCTCGTCCATAACATAGCAACGGAGGTATGTTTGCATGCCTCGATTGAGTAACTCTGTCTGCCCATCTCTTTGCGGGTGGTGAGCTGTGCAAAAATGTAAAGAGGTCCTTTGTAAGGGAAAGAGCTCCGTCCAAAAGTTGCCGACGAACGTCGGGACACGATTTGAGATGATCGCCCGTGGTATGCCATGAAGCCGGACAATCTCGCAGGCAAAAAGAGCGACGACAGATTCGCCGGTGTAAGGATGGCTCAGCGCTATGAAATGCCCGTACTTGGACAACTTATCGACCACCACCAGGATGACTGACTTGCCCTGAGACTTGGGCAGCCCATCAATGAAGTCCATGGAAACAACATCCCAAATCTGGTGAGGAATCTCCAATGGTGTGAGTAAACCGTCTGGGGACGTGGTTTCATACTTCTAGCGCTGGTAAGTCTCACACTGCTGAACAAATAACTGGATCTCCCGGCGCATCCCCTTCCAGAAAACATTGGCCCGTGCCCGCTGGAGAGTGCGGAGAACACCGACATGACCACCCATCGGAGAGGAGTGGAACTCATGCATCATAACTGCCCTCCAGGCCGACTTCGAAGGAATGACCACGCGGCCCTGATAGAACAACCTGTCATTCTGAAGATGGTAGCCTGGAGCTGTCTCACGTGCCTGTCGAAGAGCCTCTACAATAGGTTGCAACTCTGAATCACGCTGTACCTTGTCCTGTATCTCATCAATGGAGTCAAACAGTGGTGTAGAAATCTGAGCGAGGGCGCCCTCAGGTAAGCGGGACAAAGCATCAGCAACCCGATTGTCCTTGCCGTGCCGGTGAACAATCTCATAATCATACCCTAGAAGTTTGGTCACACTTCTATTGGAGAGGAGAAGAGACCCGCTGTTCCAAGAAATGTTTTAGACTCTGATGGTCCGTCCAGATCTTAAAATGTCTTCCCAAAAAATATGGCCGCCACAGGGCCACTGCATGAATGACCGCCAACATTTCCTTCTTGTAGGTGGACAACCCCAGCGTCTGAGGGGCCAACGCCTTGCTGTAGAAGGCTATGGGCCGGCCCTCCTGCATCAATACAGCACCGAGCCCCACTCCTGAAGCATCAGTCTCCACTACAAACTCCTTGGTGAAATCGGGAAGCGCAAGGACCGGCATAGTCATCATGGCCTTCTTGAGTGCTTGGAAGGCCTCCTCCCCCTCATCCTGCCAGAGGAATGCGTACTTCTGCAACAACTGGGTAAGAGGCCGGACGATCTTGCCGTAGTCCTTCACAAATCGACGGTAGTATTCGGTGAGGCCTAAGAAGCCCCGTAGTGCCAGTATAGTCTGGGGCTGCGGCCAGGACAACATACTCTCACTCTTCCGGGGGTCGGCCTTGACGCCCTGAGCCGAGACTAAATGTCCCAAGTATTCCACCTCCTCCTGACTGAAAGAACACTTGGACTATTTGGCGTAGAGCTGGTTCTGGCGGAGGATGGAAAAGAGTTCTTCAACATGAGCTAAGTGCTCCTCCCAACTGGGACTGTATATGAGAATGTCATCGAAGAAGATCAACACAAAATGACTAAGGAGCGGACAAAAAATATCGTTCATGTTGGCCTGAAAGGTGGACGGCCCACCGGTCAGCCCGTTGGCCATTACTAGAAACTCATAGTAGCCGTCGTGTGTCTGGAAAGCTGTTTTGTGGATGTCTCCCTCTCGCATAAGGATCTGATAGTAACCGGATCGCAAGTCCAGCTTGGTGAACCGCTGTGCGCCGTGCAGTTCGTCCAACAATTCTTCAATCAAATGAATAAAAAATTTGTTCTTTATAGTGACACTGTTCAGCATGCGATAGTCTATGCAGAACCGCCACGAACCATCCTTCTTCTTGACCAAAATGATCGGGGCGGAAAATGAGCTCGTACCGGGGCGGATGATCCCCGCATCTAGCATCTCCCGAACACTGCGCTCGATCTCAGCCTTCTGCATGTGCGGATATCGATATGGCCGGATGTTGGTAGGTTTCGCCCCCGCCTTGAGGACGATCTGATGATCCCGAAAGCGCGGTGGTGGAAGAGTGCGGAGCTCCTGGAATATGTCGGCATACTGATCTAGGAGAGAATGCATCTCGACGGGTACCTCAGATGGCCCAGTGTCGGCCGATTTCACCCCCAAAAGCACTGCCATCATGTTGCCTTCTTCCCGAATACGCTGTAGGCTTCGGACAGAGACCTCCTTCACTGGAGATTATTTTAGGTCCCTCATACAAAACTGCTTCCCATGCTGTAAGAACTGCTCTGTCAAGTCCGGCTCGGGGACCATGTCCACCTCCTCCTCGACATCCTCATGTAGCATGAACACCTGAACCTTTTGACATTTGTGCCCCGGAGCGAACTTCTCATCACAGTTGAAGCACAACCCTTTTTCCTTCCGCGCCTCAAATTCCGGCCAAGTCAGCCGAGTGACAACCGTCTTGCTTGGACCCTGGGATACCCTTCTCACCACCGCCGCGGTGGTAGTAGTACGTGATGTGCTGCTAGAGCGTTGCCTGTTGTAGCGTTCCTCCTGTATCCGAGCTAAACTGATCACATGGTTCAAGCTGCGGGGCATGTAGGACTGGATCTCATCCCGCAAATAATCCTTGAGGCCCGACACAAAACAACTGAGTACTGTCTTTGCTTCCCACTGTACTCGGTTATCCAACTTCTCGAACTATGTTCGGTACTCCATAACTGTACCCTTCTGGCGCAGCTTCTGTAGGAGTGCCTCAAAGTCTTCGTACTCTAATGACCCAAAACGAGCGGTGAATCCATCCACAAAGTCGGTCCAGGGCACGTAGTCCTTGCGCCTCAGGAACCACTGCACCCACTGGAAAGCATCATCCTCCAGGTGGAATGATGCTAACTGCACCCACTGCCCTTCGGGAATCTCCTGATAACTGAAAAACAGTCCCGCCTTCTGCAACTACTCCAGGGCGTCACCCCCATTGAACTTGGGAAAATTCATCCGCATCAACATTGGCGGCATGTATGGCTGCGGGCCGGCCTGTCCACGCCACTCCACTTCTTGTCCATACTCCGTCGGCCTTCTTGGTTCCCCGGGTTCAAAAGGCATGCCCGGGAACCCTTGACGAAACGGCCCCGCCGCTGGAACAACTTGACCACCCCACTGCACGCCTCCCCCGAACCCCACGGGCTGCCCCCTTCCGGTCGGGTGAGGCAGCAGACCCTCTCCCCCTCCATATGGGGGAATCGACCACCCCGACGTCCTCCCGGCTCCCCCCCCCATTCTTCGCCGACCCGCCTCCAAGGCGGCTGCCCCGTCCGTGACTCACCGCCAGCGCCACCTGCGTCGGATCCCCCTGCGCCAAACTCGCCGCCTGGGCCCAAGCCGCCGTCAGCCCCTGCGCCGAACCCGCCTGCGCCGAACCCGCCTGCACCGAACCCGCCTGCACCGAACCCGCTTGCGCCAAATCCGCCGCCCTGGCAAGATCTGCCGCCTGCTGCGAGTCCCGCGCCCCGATCCTTGGCCGTGCCTTACCCTTTGACCCCCGTTTCCGCCGCTCCTGTGCGGATCGGACCGTGGAACGGTAGATCCGCCTCTATCCTCTTCCGACACGGCCTTACCCTTCAGATTTTGTGCCAACAACGCCATGATCTCCTCCATTCGGGTGTCGATCCGTTCTTATAGCCTTTTCGTGGATGTTTTCACGTTTTCCTTGATGGCGGCCATCGAATCCGTCAACCCCATCAGATTTTCTTCTAGGGTTTCCAAGCGGCCGATTTTGTCTTGCGTTCGAGTAGTCACCATGGTGGAGAAAAGAGCCTCTGATACCAAATGATAGGAAGAAGAAGGGAGAGAGAGAGATCTAAAGGAAAAGAACTAGAGAATTAGGGTTGAGTGGGAGACAAGAGAGACTATCTTGGAAATAATCTTGCCTATCCACCAAGAGAGCCACCCGGGTTATTTATACTCGGCGATGAGAGGGGCGGCCGGCCCCTCCCCATATGGGGCTGAACCGGTCTGGTTCGGCCCCCATACCGCCGCTCTTCAGATAGAGGGAGAGGGGGCTGAACCGGTTGGTTCAACCCCGTTGTCGCCTTCAGGTTCCTTCCGCCTTCGCGCGTACTGACGCCCAAATAGCCGGGCTCCGTCCGGGGACGTAACATATCTCATGGTTCAAAATCTCATATTTTCAATGGTTGCTCCGTGTTGAAATTTTTCTAGAATATTGTGGTGATTTCTCCGTCTAGTTTTAGGATTTTAATCTAAATTTAGTTTTATGCCGTGTGATCAATCCTCTTTGTATGAATAATCGAGTGCATGACGTTTCAATTGAATGCTGAGTTTGTATAACTATTTGCGTAAAAAGCACCTCTTCTACACCCACAGTCTTTGTCCTGGAATCCAATTTCAAATCTCTAAATGTCATTAGTGACAATTAACAATTACTCACATAGTTCATTTTGTTGTGTCAATATGACACATCAATTTGTCAAGCAAAGTGTTTATGAATTGGACTTATTGTATCTAATACCTAGTATTACTCAACGTATTCATTTTTTTTGGGTTTTTCATTTATTTTGAATGGGGATTGTTAAAAGCAGACTAGAAATGGCTATTCCTCGATTCACAATAGCCATTTCCCAAAAAAGCTTTAATGCAAAGTTGCATATGAAAATTCAAAATTATTAGATCCATTAGGATTTAGGATTTATGGTTTAGGGTGGGATAAAAGCTTGAGTGTTGTTGTTTATTAGATCCATTTGGAAAAGAAGTTGGAGAGAAACCCATATGAATTCTAGAGACATCGTCATTGCTCCTTTTTTGAGTTAAATTGTATTGAAAATTTATTTAAAAAAATTCATATGAAATGGATTCAGTTTTTTGTTCTTCGGATTGTCATTTTTAATTTGTTTTTAATATTTTTTATTTGGATATTTGCATAATAGTTGCGATCTATCCTTGATTCAAAACAGAGATTCAGCACCTGAGGAATGCTCTGCCAGACAAAGTGGTTGTCCAACGGATTGACGTGGGGCCATTACATCTCGCCAGCTGCATATCCTGCAACGACCACATTGCTCTCATGCATCCCAATCTTGAACGGGTAAGCCTCTTGTCATTCAATATCACAAGATATTAATGGCTTAATGCGCATGCGGCCAGTGCCGTCCATAAAAAGTATCTTAAAATTTTAGTAAACTTGCAATAAGTGCTCATATTGTCTATAAAAATGACAATAAATGCGTATCGAATAAAAAAGTATATCATCTCTCCGCATTCGTACTTGGTTGAACTTTACGGGTCACATGCACCTTTTTGTACACGCCATGTACCGTAATTTGTTTGGCATTATAATTCAACATGACCATTGTGTTTGGTCAATTTGCTTTGGTTGACTACTCTTGTTTTAGGGAACTGAAGAGCTCATAGCAGATGTTCTGGGAGTCGATGTGTTCAGGAGAACGGTCAAAGGTGAAAATTGTGTCGGTGACTTTTGTGTGTTCAATAATAAAGGCGGAATGGTAAGAATCTGCACTTTTCTTCTGGTTTCTCATATGATGAAAGGGAGTTTTACTATCTCAACCTTGATGAATCTGCAAGGTTCCTCGGCACACATCTCCCGTGGAAATGAACGGGCTCTCGACGCTTCTTGAAGTGCCGCTTGTTGCCGGAACAGTGAATAAGAGAAGGCGTACTATTTCCGCGGGCTTGATTGTGAACGACTGGACTGCTTTTTGTGGTTCGGACACCACGACCACCGAGCTCTCGGTTATCGAGAGTGTGTTTAAGCTTAGAAAGGATCAACCTAGTATGATCATGAGTTAGATGAGGAAGTTGTTCATCGACAGTTACATGTGAATCTTTAGTCGAAAGGGAAAGTTTGGTTGTGATGTGCACGAATTATATGTTGTTTTAAGGATTTTATTAAGCACATGAGCTGTTTGGAATACTAGGTTATTAAGTATTTAAGTGTTTTGATTTTTTATTTTATGAACATTTTGGGCATCATAGTGAAACACTAAATTATGAAGAAGAAACTATTATGATGGAAGCAAGTAGCAGGTGGTGTTTAGAAGTCTTCTAATGAAATTGATTTTGAATTTGTTGTGACAGGTTATACCTGCAATTCCAAAATAATATTTCTTATTTTTTTTGCCCTTTTGTTGCCACCTTTTTTCTTGGAAGGTGGTAATCAAGAGTTCATCTATTTTTTTTTTCGTGTTCATATTTAATAGCTAGCATGCGACAGAGAACATTGGATACTTGGCATTTGTTGGCGCTGCCTTTTGCCATTCTCAAATTCATGTTTTAGTGTCATTCTCAATTTGATGAGCCATGTGAAACTTGGGATGTGCGTTTTTTTTTTCAAAAGATGGTTGTGAGACGGAAGTTTGAAAATTCAATTTGTTTATCGTCTATTTGATGACTACAATAAAAGCTGTTAAAAGCTAATTGGCAAATTCTGCAAGATTGTGTTTGGATGAGCATCTCTTCTGCTTGAGATGGGCATTAGTGAAGGAAGGCTCATAGCTCCTTATTGAAATATATTGTAGATTATAATGTTGGTAGATACAAAATCTGTTTTCATTAGAGAAGATTATAATGCGTGTAGCTTTGGCCCAAACGAGTCATCCGCCATCTGCTTCCTCCTTCCGATTCTCCCCCTCCAGAGCTTCCGCTCGTCGCTCTGCATCTTCTCCATGTCGCTCTGATTGGGCTTGTCAAGGTGGCTGCCAGGGATTTGCAATTTCCAACTGGTACGAGAGCTCTCAAAAATGATTCTTCCTTCATGACCGTAAAAAACAAAATTCTTCAAACATAACTCAGTTCAAAAACTATAGTTGACGACCACGACATTCACAAACCGCAGTTTATGATCGATGACGGCCAACGCCGTGCTAAACTAGCCTCTATTGCTTACCTGGAACGAGAGCTCTCTACGGTTTTCCACGGCACACCACTCGGGATCGACAGTTGTAACAATCTAAAATATGTGAAAACAAAAATACAGGAAAATGGCTAAGGGTAGAAGACCTAGTTGAGAGAGAAGAAGACTGGCTGTGAGGTTGGCCCGAGATAAGAGAGATGAAGGGGCTGAGAAGAGATGCAGAAACAAACCAAAACTTTATTAAACTTTTCATTATCCCATATTACGAGCAATGACTCATAATATAACACTAATTTGACAATTACACATCATTTAATCCCTAATATTTGGACATGTGTCCCACTGGCTGTTACAACAACCCACTGCCGACCACCTAGGAATGATCAAGGTCTTCTACTACGAGCTCCTCCACACATATTAACCTCTGCTAATCCATCGACAGGTATGCTCCCCTCCTCACCAGGCGTGATCCGTGTCTTCGAATTTCTATCGCCAAACCTGTTTCCTAGCATCGCTTCCCCCTCTGGCCCCTTGGTTTTCTTCATTAGGGATTTATCTTAGGCCCCGTTCGTTACTTTATCCCAAAGAAAAATTTTTGTACTTACTTTATCCCAAAGAAATAGAAATGTAGACCAATAGATAGACCATTTAATGATAATTGGTGATGTCAACTTCTCATTTTTTGTTGATCACTAGGTCAAAGTAAAGTCTGCAAACCCATTTTTTGTGTGTGAAAATAACAATTTATGATATACTAATAACATTTCTCATGCATTAAACTAGAATCATATAATATTAATTTTACTTTAAAATTTACTGATTTATATTAATCTTTTTTTATGAATCATATTTCTCATCATGATATTCATAAATTCTGTCCACTATTTTTGTAAATTTGAGAAAATCATTTTACAAACGTACATAAGTTTTCGTTTTGACTCAAAATTTGCCTGAAAATCATTATGCAAACAAACAAATTTTTCGGGCTCAAAACAAAAACGTATGATTTATTCGTTTTGGACCAAAACAAAAACCTTCCAACGAAAACACTCCAAACGAACACAGCCTTATACTTTCGGCCGATGAAAATTTCCCGAGGGAAAAATCTCCCGGCTTATGCATTTTCACATGTGATGGAGACTACGGCGCGCAACACCTTGAAGACGGCGCACTGACAAATGACCGTGAAGAGCATCGCCATAATAGGCGTCCGGATCGCAAGCCGATTTATTAATAATTAATAATAATTGTTATCAAATTATTATTAATTATTAATTCATGCTTTGTGTGTTTTATTTTTAATAATTGCACTTTTATTTCATGTAATATGTACATTATGGTTATGATATAAAATCATGATGTATGTGTGCGTTTTATTTTCATGTTTTCATGTTTGGGCTGCATGTAGCCAGTTGGAGTGTTGTTGTTGTTGTAGCCTATATATAGGCATGTCCTCCCCTCTATTTGGAGGAGATTGAATGAAACGGAAATTTGAAACCCTTACATCTTGAAGCTTCCTCCTTCCTCATCTCTTGGCCGAACTTTCTCTTGCTCCCCCTTCTCTCTCCTTGGCCGCCGGCCACCTCTCATTCCCTCTCTCAAATCTCGGCTTTCCTCCTCCCTCCCTCTTTCTCCAACCCGGCCACCACTCCTCTCCTACCCGAGCCACCATCCCCAACTCCCAAGGCCGCCTCCTCTTCCTTTTCCCTCCAACAAGAGCCGACCACCCTCCTCCTTCCTCCTACCCGAAACACCACCATCAGGGCCAACCCAAGCCGCCTCCGCCTCCACCAAGACAAGCCGCCACCTCCACTACAAAAACAAAACCGACCCCTCCCTCATAAATTCCTTCCTAAATCCAAAAGATACCCTTCGAAGCTCATTCCAAAATCATTCCATATTCTCCCTCCTCTTACCATAACCAAAATATCACCTAGCATAAATTCCCTTAACCATCCATATTGGGAATATCACTTTCCATTAATATCTCCAACCCACCACCTTTTTCTCTCTTGCCATACTTGAAGATATTTATTTCCATATTAAGAAGATTTCGACGGGACTTTCCATTTCCAGCGTAACGCGACGAAGGCGGACGAACTTCACTCCTACCGACGTGATTCCGGTGGAGCAGTTGAAGAACGATCCTCGCCGAGTGAATCAGAATCACCCATTCCGGTTGGGTAACGAACCTTTCCACTTTCGTGTGTTTCTTTCCTTAAATAATCTTGTGGTGGAATTTCTGGCATTAAATTTTGAAATCATTTGAAATTTCGTGATTAACTTTAATTGTTTTGCGTTGTTCTCTTGATCAACTTAATTTCGTAAAGGGTTTGACGAACCCTCGTTTTCTTTTGTTGGTAGAGATCTACCTTTTCCAAATTCGTGATTATTTTCGGTAGATCTCTTTGGGTACAACCTTCGCTCGTCCGGATCCAATATTGGTCCTTTTACCTCGATCGGATACCGGCCTATCGCCCTTATTTGATCTCGAAACGGTTTAGCTACCCGTACGGTAGCGTGAAATTGAATGAATGTAATAGCGTGGAGCGGCATAGAACAACTATGTGATCGTAGAATTAGTCGTGAAGAGATAGTCGTGCGCGTCCGTAGTTATAATTCGGCTCTAACGCGTACGTCTACATCAACTTGCTTCCTTATTATGCCTGGCTCAATTTTTCTCAATTCTACCTGGCATGCCCTTCATTTCCTGCTAGCTTTTATATGTTTTTGACAGCTGCACTGCTCTACAAGAATTCCCATTCACGTCTCTCCCTCTCTTCGTCCTCAGACGCTGAAGCAGAATTGGCCCTTCTTCTTGGTATGTTTTTCTTTTCTTTTCTATTCGACTGCTACACTACACTTAATAATTACCATCCATGATTTATCATTCCTTCTCTTCTTTATTTATTTGTTCACATTAATGCAATAAAATAATAATTAAATATAGTTTTATCATTATGTTCACATGCGCTCTGGGCAAACAAAATATAATATTAAATTGTTTTTCATTTAGTATAACCTCCAAACGCCGACGAGGATGTTTAAGTTTTTGAATGATATGATCAACTTCTTCCCCGATTTATGTATGAAATAACGTCCACATCATATTAACATATAGTTGAAGAAGGTTCTTTATAATTTGATATGATTTTTTCTTGATTCACTGAGATAATTGTCGTATTATCTGCCTTCTTCAAGTATTCTGCTGCTAACCTAACTCACACTATATTTAAATGCATTCTAGCTGTTTGATAAAATGTATCAACGAAGAAGGTAATTAATTTTGTTCATTTACTCAATCTAAGAGTGCACAATTATGGAGCTCAACAGTCTCGTCAACCACATGTTACTGGTTAGGTATTATGCAGACACACTTATATTTCATCAATTATATTTTCCCTATTTCATGACAAATGCAAACTGATTTCCCCTTATTCTTAATGGTTTACTGATATGATCCGATCGGGTTATGGTGGCCCCGCCTACTGCTGGGTGCTTTCCTGTCTTTTTACCTTACTTTTGCTCTAGTATTTAATGTATTTTCTAGTAGGGTTTGGGTGTGAATGATCCAGAACTTTATGTGTGTGTGAAGCTGGTGGAGCTCGGTGTTTCCCCTCCCCTGCTGTCCGGCTGTTCAGGAGAGCTTTTCCTTAGGCCGTTTTTATTCCTGTTTATCTTGTTCCTGTTTGTTAGAACCTTCCCTGTTTACTGCTTGTTGAATGAATTCAGTTTTATCTTCCATTTGGTTGTTGCATCTACTGTGGCTGTTGGAAAGTTGAGCAGCAAGCCGAGCAAGATCATATCAAGGTATCAGAGCCAGCACGACCATGCCCGTCTCCGACGCGACCCGCTCCAAAGATCCGGTGGCCAACCTGGAGGCCCTACGCCTGTCTCACGAAACCCTCAACCACCACCTGCAATCCCTGTCGGAGCAGCAAGCCCGTACCTCCGACGAAGTGCGGGAGATCCTTTCCGTTCTCAAGGCTGACCGTCCCGGGGGTTCCGGCGGGTTCTCGACCTCGCCCTCGCCCACCTTTCCTTCCCAGACCGTGCAGACGCGTTTCGCCCGCTTGGAGTTTCCGCGGTTTTCCGGTGATGGGGTTCTCGACTGGATATACCGCTGTGATCAATTTTTCAAAGTGGACAACACATCCCATGACATGAAGGTCCGCATTGCCTCCATCCACATGGAAGACCAAGCACTCCATTGGCACCAAAACTTCATGAAGCACCGCCTCACGCGTCAATGGCCCTCTTGGGAGGAGTATTGCCAGACCGTTAACGGCCGCTTCGGCTCCCTGTTGAATGATGATCCCCTCCGCGACATGAAAAATTTACACCAGAAGGGCTCCGTTCAAAGCTATATTGATGAGTTTGAGATTCTCCTGCACCGCGCCGCCATCCCTGAAGAGAATGCTGTCAGTTTATGCTTAGCCGGGTTGAAGGGCGACATCGAGTACTCTGTGCGCATGTTCCAACCAAAAACATTCTGTGACGTTTATTCCCTCGCCCGCCTACAGGAACATAAAAATTCTTTCAGGGCTCGCCGCACGCCTCCGCCAACCTGGGATCGTTCTACCTCTCGGGACCTTCGCCCCGGCAACTCTGCTAGTCCTGTCCCTGCCGAGTCCAACCCCCCTCCACCGCGAGGCGGTCCTAAGGTCACCTCTACTGATATGGATGAACGCCGCAACAAAGGGCTGTGCTTCTGGTGCGACAGCAAATACTTCCCGGGGCATCGTTGTGTCGAGCGCCGCAAATCCTATGCCTTGGACGTTGTCCCCAATGTCGAGCAAGGGGAGGATCTGCAGGACACACCTCTAGAAGAGCCAGCTCCTTTGGCCGACCTGGACGATGATCCGGACACCCCTCCTCACATCTCGGTCCATGCCTTGGAGGGCACTACCCACTTTCAAACCATGCGCATCACGGCTTCCTACCAGGGTGCACCGATTCATGTGCTGATCGACTCAGGTAGCACCCACAACTTTATTGATTTGGATACGGCAGCACGGCTGAAATGCTCCCTTACAACCATCCCGAGCTTCGATGTGGCTGTGGCCAACGGGAAGACCATCGCTAGTTCTTCCAAGGTGATGGACTTCCAATGGAAAATGCAGGGCGTTTTGTTTACTTCGGACATGTTGGTCTTGACTTTGGGCGGCTGTGAAGTTGTCTTGGGCGTCCAATGGCTTGTCACCCTCGGCATAGTCCACTGGGATTTTAAGAACCTGAAAATGGAAATCACCGTCCACGGCCGGCGGATCTCCTTGCGTGGCTCCAAGCACGCGGTCAACACATGGTTGCCCCCACGTCGAACACCAAAACTGCTTGCACGAGATGACGATTGCAACATGCTAGCCCTATGCTATGTCCAACCGGAGTCCCCGGGTCCTCCTCCCTTCCACCCAGCGGGCAGCGTTCAACCCGGATCAACTCCCTTTCCCCTGGATTCCGCAGCCCAGCAGCAGCTCCAGCTTGTCTTAGCTGATTACCCGGAGGTCTTTGCTACACCCACCGCGCTTCCTCCTCTTCGCCACCATGAACACCACATCCCGGTGTGCGAGGGAACCACCCCAATCAACTCGCGCCCATACCGTTACCCCCCTCTACAGAAGGCGGTCATAGAAAGGATGGTGCAAGAATTATTAGATACCGGGCTAATCCGCCACAGCAGGAGCCCTTTCGCCTCTCCGGTGGTGCTCGTCAAGAAGAGCGATAATACTTGGCGGTTGTGTGTTGATTACCGCCAACTCAATCGGGCCATGACCAAGGACAAATTTCCTATCCCCATCATTGAGGAATTACTCGAGGAGCTCCACGGTGCAGCCTTCTTCTCCAAACTTGACCCGCGGGCGGGTTTCCACCAAGTGCGCATGGCGCCCGATGACATCTCTAAGACGGCGTTCCGCACCCACCACGGCCATTACGAATTTCTCGTCATGCCATTTGGGTTAGCCAACGCCCCGTCGACATTTCAAAGTTTGATGAACTCCATTTTTTGCGCACACCTTCGCCGCTTCGTCCTCGTCTTCTTCGACGACATCTTGGTGTAGAACACTTCTTGGGAGGCTCATTTGGAGCATCTCCGCACCACATCTCAGATTTTACGTCATCACCGCCTTTTCCTTAAACTCTCCAAATGTTTCTTTGGGCTTCCACAAATTCGATACTTGGGCCACGTGATTTCCTGCCGTGGCGTGGCTACCGACCCCGACAAAATTCAAGCTATGCTAGATTGGCCTACCCCCACGAACCTCAAGCGTCTACGCGGGTTCTTGGGCCTCACCGGGTACTACCAGCGTTTCATCAAGGGCTACGACATCCTCGCCAAGCTGCTAACAGCCATGTTACATCACCATCATTTCTCCTGGGGTGCGGAGGCGGAGGCAGCCTTCCAGGCCTTAAAAAGGGCGGTGTCGCAACCGCCGGTGCTGCGGTTACCTGATTTCCAGCAAACCTTCATAGTGGAGACGGATGCGGCGGATGCCGACATCGGGGCTGTCCTATTACAAGCTTCTCAACCGGTGGCATACTTTAGCAAGGCCCTCGGTCCGAAAAATGCTCGCCTTTCTACTTATGAAAAGGAGCTTCTTGCAGTTGTCATGGCCGTCCAAAAATGGCGTCACTATTTGCTGGGTTCCTCCTTCATTATTCGCACTGACCATCAAAGTCTCAAGTTTCTGCTCGAACAACGGATCGCCACTCCCTCCCAACAGCGGTACATCACCAAACTCATGGGGTACGACTTCCGCATCGAGTACAAACGCGGAAAGGACAACGCCTGCGCAGATGCCCTCTCCCGCAAATATGACTCCACCACGAGTGAGATCCAGGTGCGCGTCGTCATCCAATCCGAACTCTTCCAGGCAGTCCGCCAGTCGTGGGGACATGACCACCGCCTGCAGCAAGTTATTGCGGCCAAAGAGGCCGATCCTTCCAGCGAGCCGAAGTACCAATGGAGCAACGACGTACTCCGCCGACGGGGCCGGCTGGTTGTCGGCCAAGACGCAGCACTCCGACAGCGCATCCTCCACCTCTACTGAAAGTTCACCTAGTGTCCACTATCTTCACCTATGGGGGGGGGGGGAATAGGTGACGTGCAGCGTTTTTGCGGAATTTAAGATTGTACCTGCACAATAAAAATAAACAACACAGCACACAGAATACACATGCAATTTATAGTGGTTCCCCGACATCCACTTTCCCCCTTCGACCTATCTCCCAACAAGGGACGACTCGGTCACTTCTCCAACAGGATTGAAATACAATCCTTGCACTATCGGAAGGAACCCTTCCTCACGTAGGAGTCAACACTCCCACAAACTGGGTTGCACCCAACCCTTACAACACGGAACAAACGTTCCTTTACAACAAAAGTAAAATTAGAATGTACACGAGATACAAACTTCGTTTGGAGACTAAGGTGTCCCTCTTTGTTGACGACGTGTTCTTGAAGTCCACAAAGAGTCCACAACCCTAGATCTCTCTTGGAGAGGATCTCCCCGGAACCGGCGGCGGCAAGATGGGCGGCGACAAGGTTCACGGGATCGGCGGCGATGACGATGTGCGGCTGCACTTCTTTAGAGATCCAAACTTCGTAGCGAAGCTAGCTAGGTCTACCAACGGTCACACTAGGATCAATCGTCTCGATCGATTCGGATGGGGAATACTTTCCCGATCTACAAATCGAGAGACAAGAGATCTCCGGTTAGACACGTGAGACGCTGAGCTTAGCTAGGCTTCTGTCGCAGGAGGATCTGGGCGAGACCACGATCAATCCGGCGAACAACTTGTCGCGAGCGGCGGCGGCGGCGTCGGAGCGGAAACGGCGATCTAGGTCACGTCGCGTCTCGCGTGTTTCTATTTTTCTTCGCTACTCTACTGTTCAAAAATACCCATGTATTTATACACTGTAGACACTTACAATATGACCATTGTGGGTCCCATACGTAGAAACCCGAAAACCGGTTCAAAATAGTCCAGCGGCAGAATCCGGTCCAGCAGCTTACAGAGAAAACACCAAGTAAAAATCGGCGAGAATCGCAGGTGATTCTCGACGAATCGGCGAGAATCAGTTAGTGATTCTCGACGATTCGTCGAGAATCACTAGTGATTCTCGCCGAATCACTTAGTGATTCTCAACGAATATTACTTGGTATTCATGATCTGCTCAGCGATGGGTTCGGCGAGAATCATTAGTGATTCTCGCCGAATCTTACTTGGCACCGTTTTGAGGTAGCCGGAAAGAGTCGGCGAGAATCACTAATGATTCTCGACGATTCGGCGAGAATCACTAGTGATTCTCGCCGAATCGGCGAGAATCACTTGGTGATTCTCGTCAAATTATACTTAGACGGATTTTCGTCTTTCCACCCAAGAGCTATCTGGGCCTGGGTCTCTATCTGCACAAGAAAAAGGCCGAGGTTAACACCATATAATGAGGGAAGAAGTGAAGAAAAGATTCTCCACAACGAGTCAGGGCACTTACCGCATCGCTCAATGCCTCACGGAAGAGGACATCCGCGGGGCCGCTGCCTCCGAAGACGCCTGGGGAACTGGGACGCGAGTATCTGCACCTCGAGGGTCGACTCAGGACAGGCATCAGAAGGAGCCACCACCATCACCATATCAAGGTCGCCAAAGGGGCAGCCACAGCTTTCCTCTTTCGACCCCCTCCCTGAGAAGTCCCAACAATCTGGACTGCATCCGAAGAGATACCACATTGCAGCAGACACTTCTCCTCCACGTAGACGAAAATATTAAAGAGACGGTTGGCTAGTTCACGAGGCTCTGAAAACCCAAGCACCGGAGAAAATTCTCGTTCCTTCCCCCTCACGTGGAGACAGCGGTCGGGCAGTGTGTCCCATGCCTTGGGAAGGCCCCATAAATTCCTGACATACCAAAACAGAGTGTTTCCATGTCGACGATCTTTTCAAGCCTCAAACTCCAACCAACTTTTGTTGCTGCGGACCTCCACCTGCTCGCCTCCATCGGAGCGAACATCGCACCAATCTCGAAATTTGTCCAAGGAAAACCGTTCCAGATGCTCGCGAAAAAGGCAACTAAGCCCATAATTCGTGCAATTCCAACCGCGATAAACTGGGAAATTAGCACCCCACAGAACTTCAAGATCTCGGTCACCTCCTCACATGGGGAAAGCGAAAGCCGGACCTCTGGGAAACTTCGCAAATCGTCAATCAGTCACGAGGAGGATTCTGGACTCACTCCTCAGAGCGTGGGATCCTCACCTCCAAATCAGCATGAAGCTCATATTTCTTCCTCCAAATTTCCACACCGTCGTAGGTTAAAGAGGACCGCAGGCACATCAGACCAGAAGAGCACCTCGAGACATGCACAACACAAGAATAAAAAGATCAGTTTTGCCTAAAAAGTGAAGGCTTAGAATCACGCATCAAAGCACATGCGGCCTAAGCCACGCGCAGAAACGAGCATGCACCCGCATGCAAGAACACACACGAACAAAGAGAGGGACCGCTCGAAGGCACCCGCACGTGCACGGCCCGATGCCCACGCGGACTGCCGCGGGCGCGCGACCTGCTGCGCGCGCGGTCTGTCGTGGGCGCGCGCTGCCTAGGCCCGCGTGGCCTGCCGCGCACGAGTGACCTGGGCGCACACAGCCTGGGCGAGCGCGGCCTGCCGCACTTACGCGACCTTGGCGCACGCGACCTGCCATGTGCGGGGATGGGGTACACGCGCGCGTGGCCGCGTTCGGCGTCTTCTCCAGCTGACTCTCCTTCGGCAAATTTGCTCTGGGTACCTTTGAAGCACCGCCCTTCGCCGCCTCCACCTTCTCACCGGACGTTGTCATGACAGCGGGAAAGAGAATGGCAGCAGGAAAATGCTTCTTTTCTCGCTCGCTTCACTCTCCAACAATAAGGATTTGGGGGACAATTGATGGGTTGTACCACCATTTATAAGGAGAATTCCCCCATAATCTCCTCCTAAAGTGGAGATCATGGGGTTGACTAGTCAACCCCACGTCCCATGAACTCCCCATAATGAGGGAAACATGGGGGGTGGGGCCCACTCCCTCTCCCCACTTGGGAAAACCTCCCACTTTCGGGGAAGGGGCCGACCGGGCCGCCGCCGGCCGGGCCGCCGCCGGCCGGGAAGTCAGGCCGCGGCTATCGGCCAAGCCGCTGGCGCCCAGGGCGCAGCCCGCCAGGCCGCGACCGGCCTGGCCGCCGACCAGGCCGCCACCTGGCCACTAGCCGGCCGCTGCCGCCGCTCGGGCGGCCCACCACCGTCAACGGCTTGCCCGCCGTCCTATCGTGGCGGGCTCTCCTCGCCGTCCGATCCTGTGGGTAACCACCCACTAACCCACTAAGTTAGTGGTGGGGCCCGCCATAATTCTCTCCAGGAGGGTAAAAGGAGCCTCATGGCCTCCTCAAAATTCACCTTTTGGCTCCCGGTCATCTTCTTCCTCAAGCGAGAGCTCTGCCGGACTCCTCCCGCGGATCATCCTCCAGCCACTTCGAGCCACTAGCGCACCACCAGCAGGAAAACGCCTAAGTCCCAGAGCGAGCAAAAAGTGGAAGACGACCCCAGCAGGCAGACGCACGCCGAGGCCGCACTGCAAACTTCCAAGAACCAGAGCCACACCTCGGATTCCAGTGTCCAAGTTGCTCCCGCAGGGTATCCTGTTGCCTGCTGGAAGCTGAAGTCTTTCTCTCTCCCCCAAGTTGTAACAGGGTGCGGCAAGTCGCCCCCGATTCTCCGAACACATTATAATCACGCACAACTAGTGGACTTTGACCGACACAGACCCGGTCACGTGATTTTTTACCCAGTTGAGGCGTTTTTCCATGTCATCACATCCTGAGTCAACCTTTCATTTTCTCTGACTGTGTGTGCACTCGACTGCTCTGCAAGCTAAGATGGTCCAATTGAATCCGGTCCGACCGGAGCATCGAGTTAGCCCGCAATAGTGTTATTGAATGCAAGATTCATCACCTTCTTGATTTCCCACGCTTTATTATGTTTCAAATGAATGTCCCCAACCTCTATTGGAATTTTGCGGTCTCTACAGCCTGCTACCTTATTAACCGTATGCCCTCCTCTATTCTCAATTTCGCATCTCCCTTTAATCTCTTGTTTCCCTCCACAAACCCATTTTCGTCCCACCTCACAGCTTTGATTGCGTCTGTTGTGGTCATAATCTTACTTCTTCCACTAACAAGCTTGCTTCGCGTGTCACGAAATATATGTTTGTTGGTTACTCATGTACTCATAAGGGCAATGCATGCTTATCTCCTAAGGATCGCAAGGTTGTTACTTATGCTAATAACTTTTCTTGAAGATCAAACCTATCATTCTCAACAATATGATTCTCCACTTCCGCCTCTCCTTCTGCAGCCTGCTATCCCTGTTACTTCTAACCTTCCACCTCTCCTTCCTACGTCGATCCCATTAAACCCACCTCTCCTTCTCGCGTCAATCCCACCCAAAACATCTCTCATTCATGTGTATACTCGTCGTCCACCTTTGTCTACTACCCTACGAGAGTTTCCTTCCTCTAGTGAAATCTTGCAGCCTACAGATCCGACAATTGTTTCTACTACTCGCCCAATGATGACTTTTGTCTCCATACACAGCCTCTCACCGAAACTCCAACAATTTGCCCTTTCTTTACCTTCTATTACCCCCACTACAAATGTGCAGGAGGTTCTCTAACACCCAAGATGGTGGGTGGCTATGGAAGAGGAAATGTCTACTCTTTGGGTAAACAACACTTGGGATCTTGTCCCTTTTCCCCTGGATAGACTTGTGTGGGTTGTAAGTGGGTGTTTACCATCAAACATTGTCCAGATCATACAGTTCAACATTTGAAAGCTTGTCTCGTAACTTTTGGTTTACTCAGCAACAAGGTCTAGATTATGATGAGACCTTTTCTCCAGTCTCCAAACTCAACACTGTTCGTATTTTGATCTCGCTTGATGTTCATCGACACTGGCCGTTGCATCAAATGGATTTCAAAAATGTTTTTCTCAATGATGATTTGTAGGAGGTCGTCTAAATGCAACAATCTCCCGTGTTTGAGACCATGGGGGAGTCTCTCGTATATCGTCTGAAGAAATCACTTTATGGTCTCAAACTGTAAGACCCCCCACCCGGAACATAACACACGACCAAGGGGAGTCTTATGCCCAGAACAATCGCCTCGCGATAGCGTCAACACTCGGGTCAACCGATACTACAAGACGCTTATTCTGCCATCTAAAACATATATCGTCCATGCTAACCCAACATAAAGAAAAATACAGAAGTCAAAATCAACACTGGTACAAGTCCAAAAGAAAATCAAAGGTAGCTACATAGCTCCTGAATACATATCAGAGTTAAGTGCACCAAGGGCTACAACTTATAGTCTCTCAAAACTCACATCAGTAACTGACAGCAGCGATGATATCGTCGTATCAAGCCCTATCATCCTGACCTGGCTGCCCTCCTGCATAACCTACAATTGTTGCGGCTCTATCTGCTGGGTGACCTCCTAAAAAGATAATCGTAGCAACTGTTAGTCATAAAGACTAAGTGGCTATCTCATCATCTCACACCAGTGGACCTTATGCACCGTATGGGAGAAAGAAGGGTACAATATATGTATATAACTGTAAGTACAAGCAGATGGTATATTTCTACATGTCATACATGTAGCAACAGTAGTGTATAAAAGTAATAACATCATTCTACACTAGCAATTCATACAAGAGCAAGAGTAATCAACTACAATAAATAATTAATCTACAATAAGAATATCTTAACTTATAAAAATGCCCATACAAATTTATAAGTTAAGGATCTGCTTAACAGAAAGTAACCCATCATATAAAAGTGCTCATATAAATTTATATGATGAGGATCTTAAGTGATGCAATGCAATGCAATGATGACTTATGATGCACTCATGCAACTCACGCACTCTGTTTTGCTATGTCGACACAGTCGTTTAGCACTCAATTTTCGAGCAGGTAGCTAATATCTTAGTCATCACCCGTCGTGGCCAAATGGTGACAGTAGAGCGGGTGTCTCCACTACTAGGAGGGCATCCACACTACCAATAATAGGCCTCAGTACGCCTCAATGCTAAGAACACAACAGCGGAGCCCCTGCGTACTACGGCTCAGAAGGGGTCTCGGGTAGATGTGCACTAAGAGCCTAGTACAACTGGCATATAACTTGCATGGAAAGGTTCTTCGGGAGCGTATCACCGAAGAACAACGCCAAACCGTCCACTAGCACGGAAGGTGCCTCGGGAAAAAACACTGAGGACCAAGGCTAACCACCCTAGGTATATCTGCCAACTCCCATCGGTGTGACGACTAACGAGCCCGTAGACTTTCCACACTATCCTTAACCCAGGATTATGAAACTGTTGTTGTATGGAGACTGGGCGGTTTGGCGGTCTGATTCTGGAAGATTAGAGACTGAGCGGTCTGTCGGTTTCTCTCCAGCGGTTTGGTGGTCGGTCTGTTGCTGTTGGTGTCCGTGCATTTTGATGGTTTGTCTCAGACGACTTGGAGACCGGGCAGTCTGGCGGTCTCCCATGGCAACTTGTTCTCTCCTTCTGGTGGTTGCCGGGTGGTTAGCCTATTAGTCTAACCGTGCAGCCTGTTCAGCTTATTTTTATGTTAAACCGCTTACACCTGTAATTATTTAGTCCCACATTGCTTATTGTAATATCTCTCATCTCCTCCATTCTATAAAAGGGAGGGTATGCCTTTGTAACAGATATCTTTTTTGGATAATAAAATTTCTGTTATTCCAATTTCCGGTTTCTACTTGTTTGTTCGCACATGGTATCAGAGGACTCGATCTTTTCCTCCTGATTCTGTGAGACCTCTCTGTCCACGCGGCTTGTTTCTTCTTCTCGCGACCTGTCATCACGACTTGTTTCTTCCACCGGCTTTCGCCCTGTTCGCGTGGTTTCTTTCGATCCGTGTCGTTGCCCTTTGTGTGCGCGACCTCTTTGATTCCTCCTTCTCGCCACGACCTGTTATTCAGTCATCGCGTGGTTTCTTTCGATCCGTGTTCTTCTTGCTGCGCCTTGTGCCTTGTCGCCGCACCCTCCTTTTCTAGCCGCTCCTCTTCCTATGTCGCCGCGACTAGTACTTACGTCATCGCGACCTATTCTTCTTTCCCTCTTATTCGTAAGTTGCCGCGACCTTTTCCTTAAGTCGCCGCGACCTATTTCCCGCTCTCTCTCTTGTTGCGCGGTTTCGCCTCTGTTCGCATGGACTCTGGTTATCCGCGCGACCTCTTGCCTATTTTGCTTTGTGCGATCTCCTTTGTTCGCATGACTTATCCCCCCTGCTTTCCTCTTCTTATCGTTGGTGTGTTGCCACCTTGACCGCTGCTGTTCTCCTCTTCTTTATCTGCTGCGGTTTTCCTTCTTTATCCGTTGCAGCCTCCCTTGATTTTGTGGCCTCTCTCTGGATCGTGCTGTCTCTTTTGCCTGCTATTCGCGCGGCCTTACTGCTACCCACGCGAGTTTCTTGTTTTCTCTCTTCCCTTGTATGGCTCCTCTTTGCCCATCTGGTGACGCTTCCTCCTCCTCGAGGCCGTCTACCTCCGTGGTCTCCACGTCCTGTAGTGCTGTAACGCCCCGAAACTCAAAAGAGGAATGTGTAGTATTTTGAGCCAAGTTTGCGACTTGGTTGGGGTCACACGGCCTGGGACACAGGCTTGTCTCCCGTGTCCCAGGGCCGTGTCGTGCTCGGGTTCGACGGTGGTCGTGTGGTCGACGAAATTGCGGTCGACGATTGTCGAACAGCGAACACGGCCTGAGACACGGGCGTGTCGCAGGCCATATCCTACTCGGGTAGTTGGCTGAGTTGTGTCGGGGGAGAAACACGGCCTGGAGTCCAGGCGTGTTCGGGTTTGACATGGGCGTGTCAAATTCGACACGGGCGTGTCGAGTACCGTGTTCTCCTCGGGTCGGTGTTTGTCCTGTTTCGATGGAGGAACACGCCCAGCTGCACGGGCGTTTACTGGATGATACGGGTGTCTCAAGCCTGACACGGGCGTGTCGAGATCCCGTGTTCTTTTCAGGATGCACCGGTTTCAGCGTCGATTGAAGCACACGGCCTGGGACACGGGCGTGTAACAAGTCGCGTTCGGCCCAGGTTTTGGATTTTAAGTTTGAATCGTGGCCGTCTGTTTCCTTCCTTTAGGATCTAAGGGTCCTGGATGTTCCTGGCAGGGTTTAGCCCTAGAATAGGGTTTAGAAACCCTCAATTCTTTTAGTTTTTCTCTTTCTAAGAGTTCTAGAGAGAAGGGAGAGCAAGGAAGAAGGAGGAGAGATCCGGCCGTCGGTGGAGCTTCGGAGCCCCAAATCGCAAGCCGAGTTCGGATCTACGGAGGCGAGCACGTTGTGGTGCTTTTCATCCACATAGATCTTCAAGGCGCCAAAGAGGAATGTTAGGGTAACGATTCTCATCTTGGACATGTGAAGTCCTCTTTTCTTTGCATAGGAAGCCCGCTCTCTCGAGTATGCAGTGAGTGTGAGGTGTTCCTTCGGGTAGACATGAATAGTCCCCGTTGTTTTGCATGTAGAGTCTGTATTCGAGAAACGGACATAGGCATGATGTGTGAAGCCTACCCGGACAAGTTGGTCTGGATCGGTGATGTTGCACTGCATGAATGACTGGAGAAGACTCCGCGCCGATGGTTGTTTTTCGGGTTTTCTACGCGGTAGATTGCAACAGGGAGCCTTAGGGACTAACCTCAAGGTGCACCCTGAAAACTGGGCAGAAGCATGGTTCTGCCATCTTGGTGGCCTGGGAGACAACTTGTACATAACTGGCTTATGTAATACGGTGTGTTCGATACTCGGGATTCGAGGAAGCTTGACCCGTGCCGATGAATTAAATTGTCGTGGTGAGTTGAACAACGGGTTGAGTGGAACCGTACCTGCTCTATGTAGTTCGGTTTTAGAGGCCTACCGATGACATAAAGGGCGGGTCTTAGGCTGTCGATGTCTTCAATTGACGTGACTTCTGCCGGAAAGACTCAAATGCTCACAAGAAATTGCCGTCCAAGGGGCGGTGGTGAGACCACAGACTTTGACCGGGTTCACCGAGAATGTGCCCTGAGAGCACGGGTTGTGTGGCCGTGTGAGCCTACGCCTGTGATGATGTGTAAATTCTCTATTTTATGGCTATGCTAATAAAATGCAGGGAAGGAGCATCGCCGCCCCGAGTTTAGGGGCAGGATCGTTATAATTTGGTCAGCATAGCTGACCGTTGCTTTTGTTTGTCACTGCTTCGGTGGATTTTTGCTTGCAGGTACTGCAGAGCCGAGTGGCAAATAGCGGGCAAAAGCCTTTGTTGCTGAGCCGGCCCTCGAAGGCCTAATTATGAGTGTTTTCTTTTATTCTCATGTATGACCGGCCTGCGTGCCGAGGTCTGAAAGACACTTATATTTGAGTAAACTATTGTAAGGCCATAAGGCCAAGCACTTGTGTATTGGTACGTTCATTCATGTTGGGTTTATGTAGTGGACATTTATGCTGTTGGTTGGGTTCTTAATATACAACTTTTAAATTGCTTCCGCTAGAATGTACTCTATGTAGCACATTGGTTATTGACAGGATGGTTCCATTGCATAACCTTCCGGTCTGTCTGTGGTATATGACGTCGGGCCCCGGCCAGACCTACTGCTATATGCTATGTGATGGATAGGGGGTGTTACAATTTGGTATCAGACTACTGGTTTCGGTCAACTTAAATGAATTCGTGGGCGAATTCTTTTAAGGGGTGGTGAGCACCTGTGTGTGCATCATCGTTATAACATAAAAGAACCCATGAATGTCCACTTAGTAATGAAAATACACATGTTTGAGGAACCTGCGTGTTCCTATAATTTCTTTTTGCAATTTTGTTTGGTCGCTTAACGGTGTTTTGTACAACTATAGGTGACCAAGCGTGGTGCAGGGCCGTTAGAACGCTCGGTTTCTGAGGCTAGTAACACACCGAATTATGTGCCTGCAACACCTCCCTCGACAGAAACCATTCGATTGGTGGATGAAGCGGTGTTTGCTATGATCAATGCGCAGCCTGCAAGGCAAATACAGCAGCCTGCTCCTACGGTGGAGCAGGTACCTCTTCAAGCAGCGGAACCGAGAAGGGTGGAGCAAGTAGTGTTGGAGCCGTTGGTGCCTAGGAGAGCAACTGAAAGGCAGCTCAAACATATTATGGGCTTTAATCCTCTGGTGTTCTCGGGGACTGGAACCCCATCCCAAGCCGAGGATTGGCTCTCCCAAGTAAAGAGAGTATTGACAGCTACTGAAATGGAAGAGTGGCAGATGGCCACCATAGCTACGTTCCTGTTGGACGGAGATGCAAGGCTGTGGTGGAAAGGTTTGGAGTTACATCACTTGAGGGGAAGGCAACTTACGGACGTCTCAATGGAAGAATTTTCGAGACTGTTCTTGGTAAGGTACCTTCCCTCGGCTCAGAGAATTGCATTGGAGAATGAATTCAAGAGGTTAACGCAAGGAGAGAGTAGCGTGGACGAGTATCTCCATGAATTTACACAGTAGGGTCGGTACGCTAGCTCTACTTTCGCTGATGAGGAGCGTAAGACAAACCGATTCTATGAAGGTCTGAGGGATGACCTAAGGCTACTGCTCTCGGGGCCTATGACGTAGGGCTTCTTGACCCTGGTCAATACGACCCGGTCTTTGGAGAAGGATTTGAGAAATGTGCACGCGAAGAAAGACTCTACTGCAAAGGGGTCGGAGTTCAAAGTGCAGAACTTCTCAAAATCTGTGTTTCGTAAGTGGAATAAAAAGGCTAGGACTTCGGGTCCAACCCCTTATTCTGGTGCATTTGTGGCGACTACAGTCTGAACCCCGGGCGCATGCTATAATTGCGGAAAGCCGGGACACTATGCCGGAGATTGTCGAAGCGAACGTCCCAAGTCCGAGAGGAAGCCGGGAGAAACCTATGAGGAGAAGGGCAAGGCGGTGGAGTCAACCGCATCACATTATGCTCCGACTCAACCTAGAGTCTACAATCTTGGCCAGCATGAGGCAATAAAGCAAGCAGATGTGGTGACATGTATGGTTTAAATTTATAGCAAGTTAGTTTTTAAATATTTGTTACCTTGCGCGTATTACCTTACCACTGCTTGTATAGGCTTTGTTTTGATTTGTGATAATCCGGCGAGAGCACTATTTGATACAGGAGCTTCGCACTCCTTTTTGTCCGAAAGATTTATATCGCACATCGGAGTATCTTCTTCGATGGCAAAGGACAAACTGGATGTGTTGTTGCCGAATTGGTGTTTGATGCGCGTGGATAGAGTCTGTGGCGTAAAGATTCGTATTGGGAGTCAGGAGTTCGATTTGAAAGCATCGTTACTGCCGCTGGTGGAGTTCGACGTGATATTTGGTATGGACTGGCTCTCGGAGCACCAAACATATATTGATTGCAATCACAAGGAGGTTAAGTTGGGAACTAGTCGTGAGATGACGTTTGCGGGCTTGAAAGGCTCGAGCAAGACTTTGATGTCTGCTCTTCAGGTAGTTAAGGAGGTTCGTGCTGGTGCAGAGCTGTTCTTCATGCTAGTGGAGGCTTCGAAGCCTAAGACTACTTTGGACAGCATCCCAATGGTATCCGAATACCCTAATGTGTTCCCTGGTGATCTTCCTGTAGCCCCACCTTAGCGGGAGATAGAACTCACTATCGAGCTAGTGCCAGGTGCGAAACCTGTGGCACGCTCTCCGTATCGGCTAGCGCCTAAGGAGATGGAGGAGCTGAAGATACAACTTCAAGAGCTTTTGGAACAGGGTTATGTGCTTCCAAGTTCATCGCCTTGGAGCACACCGGTCCTTTTTGTGAAGAAGAAGGATGGAAGTTTGCGGCTCTGTATTGATTATCGAGAGCTGAACAAGTTGACGGAGAAGAACAAGTACCCGATCCCAAGAATTGATGATCTGTTCGATCAGTTAGTTGGGTCAACAGTGTACTCAAAATTGGATCTTAAGTCCGGGTATTATCAACAGAGGATAAGGGAAAGTGATATCCCCAAGACAGCTTTTAGTACGAGATACTGGCATTATGAGTTTACGGTCATGCTGTTTGGGATGACTAATGCGCCGTCAATGTTCATGGATCTGATGAACAGGACTTTCAGGGAGTACCTAGACCACTTTGTGAACGTATTCATAGACGATATATTGGTGTACTCGCAGAGTGAGGAGGATCACTTTAAGCATCTGCATTTGGTGTTGGAGACGCTGAGGAGGAATCAACTATACGCCAAGTTCTCCAAATGCGAGTTTTTGTTGTCCTTAGTAGCGTTCCTTGGTCACATAGTCAGTGGAGAGGGAATTACGGTGGATCCAGTGAAGATTGTTGCTATACGAGAGTGACCTGTGTTGTCTACGGTAGCGGAAGTCCGGAGTTTTCTGGGGCTTGGCGGCTATTACAGGCGCTTCGTGGAGAACTTCTCGCGGATAGCATTAACCATCACGACTCTGACGAGGAAAGAGCAAAAGTTTGTTTGGATGCCAGAGTGCGCACGAGCTTTTGAGGAGTTGAAGAGTCGGTTGACCACAGCACATGTGCTGAGTTCACCGAGTGGGACCGAAGGCTTTGAAATCTACAGCGATGCTTCGGGCAGTGGATTGGGTTGTGTCCTACTGCAACATGAAAGTGTGATAGCCTATGACTCGCGTCAGCTGAAGGTACATGAGAGGAATTATCTGATCCATGACTTGGAGTTAGCAGCCGTGATATTTGCCCTGAAGCTGTGGTGGCATTACTTGTATGGGGTGAAGGTCGATATCTATACCGACCACAAGAGCCTGAAATACTTGTTGGATCAAAAGGATCTGAACATACGACAGCGGAGATGGATGGAGTTACTGGGGGACTACACATTCAAGATTCATTATGTGCCTAGGAAAGGCAATGTAGTTGCGGATGCATTGAGTTGCAGGGCCCCAGCTCAAGCCAACTAGCTGTCGGTTCATGACGAGCGTTTGGTTCGGGAGTTGGAGGCATTGGAGATCTCTTGTGTTGACAAGCAGTCTTGTGCCGAAGTGCTATTGAACTGGACAGAAGTTCAGTGTGACCTGGCTGATCGGATTCGACAGGCTCTGGATTTGGATGGCCACATGAAGCAAATCATGGTTGAGGCTCTGGATGGGTCAAATTCCCAATTTTAGGTTGTGGATGGATTGTTATGGAAGGACAGAAGTTTGTGCATTCCGAATGTGGGCAAATTGTGGGGGGAATTGTTGTACGAGGCTCATCATACCAAGTACTCGATTCACCAGGGGAGCACGAAAATGTACCGTGATATGAAGAAATTGTTCTGGTGTCCAGGACTTAAGAAGGATGTGGCACTGTACGTGGCCAAGTGTCAAACATGCGCCTTAGTGAAGGCGGAGTGCCAGAAGCCTGGAGGTTTCTTGAAGTCCTTGCCTATTCCAGAGTGAAAGTTTGACGATATTACTATGGACTTTATGCATGGGTTGCCAAGGTCGCAGAAGGGAAACGACGCCATCTGGGTGGTCGTAGATCGTTTGACGAAAGTGTCGCACTTCATTCCGTATAGGAATGATGATTCTATGGAAAATTCGCAAAATTATATGTGGATAATATTGTGCAGCTTCATGGTGTGCCCCGCAGCATCGTGAGTGACCGTGATGGGCGGTTCACATCCAATGATTGGAGGTTGGTGCAACAGATGTTGGGAACAAAGCTGAGTTTCAGCACAACCTTTCATCCGCATACGGATTGTCAGACCGAGAGAGTCAACCGGACGATGGAAGACATGCTTCGTATGTGCGTCCTGGATTTCGGGAAGCAGTGGGAAGATCACTTGTACTTGGTGGAATTCGCTTACAACAATAACTACCACGCGAGCATTCAAATTGTACCCTTCGAGGCCCTTTATGGTAGAAGATGTCGCACACCATTATCGTGGTTGGAAACGGGTGAGTCGAAGCTATTCAAGCGGTAAGAAGTGGAAGATGCAACCTCGTTGTTACGAACCATTCGAGAAAGATTGCTAATCGCTCAGGATCAGCAAGCTAAGTACTATAACGCCAAGCATAGGAACGTGGAGTTCGCTGTCGGCGATTGGGTGTACTTGAAGATTAAGCCGTTCAAGAGTGTCTCGTGGGTACGTCGCTTGAAAAAGCTAAGCCCGAGGTACCTTGGACTGTTTGAGGTTCTGGAGCGGATTGGAGAAGCAGCTTATCGATTAAAGCCATCGGCGGAACTGGGTGGTCTACATGACTTATTCCACATATCGGTGCTGCGGAAGGCGATGCAAGAGCATTCGCAAGTGGTTGCGGTCGATCAAGTACCGGTTGATATTGGGTTGACGACGAAGGTCAAGCCCATTCGCATTGAGGACTCGGAAGTCAAGCGACTGCGTAACAAAGACATCAGGATGGTCAAGGTCCGTTGGGACAACTGCGGTCGGGAGGAGCTATCGTGGGAGCGAGAGCAGACCATGCTTGAGGAGTACCCTGAGTTATTCCATTCATGTACCGTTTAAGTTTTGTGTATCATTCCTTTATGTAATTTCGGGACGAAATTCTTTTAGGAGGGAGAGAGCTGTAATGCCCCGAAACTCAAAAGAGGGACGAGTAGCGTTTTGAGCCAAGTTTGGGACTTGGTAGGGGTCACACGACCTGGGACACGGGCATGTCCCCGGGCCATGTCGTGCTCGGGTTCGATGGTGGCTGTGTGGTCAACGAAATTGCAGTCGACTATCATCGAACAGCGAACACGACTTGAGACACGGGCGTGTCCCAAGCCGTGTCCTACTCGGTTAGTTGGCCGAGTTGTGTCGGGGGATAAACACGGCCTGGAGCCCAGGCGTGTTCGGGTTTGACACGGGCGTGTCAAATTCGACACGGGTGTGTTGAGTACCCGTGTTCTCCTCGGGTTGGTGTTGGTCCCGTGTCGATGGAGGAACACGCCCAGCTACACGGGCGTGTACTCGATGACACGGGCGTGTCAAGCCTGACTCGGGCGTGTCGAGAGCCCGTGTTCTTTTCGAGATGTGCCGATTTCGTCGTCGATTGATGCACACAGCCTGGGACACGGGCATGTCACAAGCCATGTTCGGCCCAGGTTTTGGATTTTAAGTGCGAGTCATGGCCGTTCGTTTCCTTCCTTTGGGATCTAAGGGTCCTGGCTGGTCCTGGCAGGGTTTAACCCGGGAATAGGGTTTAAAAACCCTCATTTCTTTTAGGTTTTCTTTTTCTAAGAGTTCTATAGAGAGTGGAGAGCAAGGAAGAAGAAGGAGGAGAGATACGGCCGCCGGTGGAGCTTTGAAACCCCAAATCGCAAGCCGAGTTCGGATCTACGGAGGCGAGGACGTTGCAGTGCTTTTCATTCACATAGATCTTCGTGGCGCCAAAGAGGAATGCTAGGGTAACGATTCTCATCTTGGACATGTGAAGTCCTCTTTCCTTTGCATAGGAAGCCCACTCTCGCGAGTATGCGGTGAGTGTGAGGTGTTCCTTCTGGCAGACATGAATAGTCCCCGTTGTTTTGCATGTAGAGTTCGTATTCGAGAAACGGACATAGGCATGATGTGTGAAGCTTACCCGGACAAGTTGGTCTGGATCGGTGATGTTGCATTGCATGAATGGCCGAAGAAGACTCCGCGCCGATTGTTGTTTTTCGGGTTTTCTACGCGGTCAATTTCAACAGGGAGCCTTGGGGACTAACCTCAAGGTGCACCCAGAAAACTGGGCAGAAGCGTGGTTATGCCATCTTGGTGGCCTGGGAGCCAACTTTTACATAACTGGCTTATGTAATACGGTGTGTTCGATACTGGGGATTCGGGGAAGCTTGACACGCGCCGATGACTTAAATTGCCATGGCGAGGTGAGCAACGGGTTGAATGGAACTGTACCCGCTCTATGTGGTTCAGTTTTAGAGGCCTACCGATGGCATAGAGGGCGGGTCTTAGGCTGTCGATGTGTTCAATTGACGTGACTTCTGTCGGAAAGACTCAAATGCTCACGAGAAATTGCCGTCCAAGGGGCGGTGGTGAAACCGCGGGCTTTGACCGGGTTCATCGAGAATGTGCCCTGAGAGCACGGGGTGTGTGACCGTGCGAGCCTATGCCTGTGATGATGTGTAAATTCTCTATTATATGGCTATGCTAATAAAGTGCATGGAAGGAGCATCGCCGCCCCGAGTTTAGGGGCGGGATCATTATAATTTGGTCAGCATAGATGACCGTTGCTTTTGTTTGCCACCGCTTCGATGGATTGTTTCTTGCAGGTGCTGTGGAGCCGAGTGGCAAATAGCGGGTAAAAGCCCTTGTTGCTGAGCCGGCCCTTGAAGGCCTAATTAGGAGTGTTTTCTTTTATTCTCATGTATGACCGGCCTACGTGCCGAGATTTGGAAGACACTTATATTTGAGTAAACTATTGTAAGGCCATAAGGCTAAGTACTTGTGTATTGGTACGTTCATTACTGTTGGGTTTATGTAGTGGACATTTATGTTGTTGGCTGGGTTCTTAATATGCAACTTTTTAATTGCTTCCGCTAGAATGTAATCTGTGTAGGATGTTTGTTATTGGCAGGATGGTTCCATTGCGTAACCTTCCGGTCTGTCTGTGGTATATGGCGTCGGGCCCCGGCCGGACCTACTGCTATATGCTATGCGACGGATAGGGGGTGTTTGTAACACCCACTATCCATCGCATAACATATAGCAGTAGGTCCGGCCGGGGCCCGACGCCATATACCACAGACAGACCGGGCGGTTACTCAATGGAATATCATCCAACTAATAACCAACGTCCTACACAGAGTCATTCTAGTGGAAGAAATTATTAAAAGTTGCAATTAAAAGAACCCAGCCATAAGCATGAATGTCCACTACAAAACCCAATAGGAATGAAGTACAATGGCCTTAAGGCCTTACAATTGTTTACAGAAATAAAATGTGCCTTCCATACCACGACACGCAGGCCGGTCACACATGAATAAACAAGTAAACACTCAAAATTTGGCCTTCGAGGGCCGGCTCAGCAACTTGGGATTTAGCCCTCTATTTACCGCTCGGCTCTGCAGCACCTGCAAGCAACAATCCACCGCACGGTGGCAAACAAAAGCAACGGTCAGCTATGCTGACAAAATTATAACGATCATGCCCCCGTAACTCGGGGCGGCGATGCTTCTTTCCCTGCACTTTGTTAGATAACCAAGCAGTATATATTAACACTTCATCACAGGCGTGGGCACGCACGACCACACACCCCGTGCTCTCAGGGCACATTCTCGGTGAACCGGTCAACGTCACGTCAATTCAAGCCATAGACGTCTCGGTCTCACCACCGCCACTAGGACGGCCAATCATACGAGCATTTTGTCTTTCCGGCATTGGTCACGTCATTTTAAGTCATAGATCGCCTAAGACCCTCCATCTTTTCCAACGGCTCCTACCGAACGACATAGAGCAGGTACGGTTCCGCCTAACCCGTTGCTCGCATCACAACGACAATTTAAGCCATATGCGCGGGTCAAACTTTCTCGAGTCCCAATCCGATACACACTTTACATAACCCAGTTATATACAAGTTGGCTCCCAGGCCACCATGCTGGCAGAATCACGCATCTGTCCAGTTTTCCGGTTGCGTCTTGGAGTTAATCCCCAAGGCTCTCTGTTGCAATCTACCACGTAGAAAACCCGAAAAACAAACATCCGTACGGAGTCTTCTCCGGCCACTTATGCAATGTAACATCACCGATCCAGACCAACTTGTCTGGGTAGGCTTCAAACATCATGCCTATATCCGTTCTCGATTATGGACTCTATATGTACACCACGGGGACTATGCATGTATACCCGGAGGAACGCCTCAACTCACTGCAAACTCCCGAGAGCGGGCTTCCTATGAAAAGGAAAAGAGGACTTTACATGTCCTAGGATGAGAATCGTTACTCTAGCTGTTGATGCGCGAAAACGGCACCGGGGCACAGCTAACACGGAGGGGGTGTTCGATCTCACAAGCTAGGAGAGGAAGAGGACGAAGGTTGCGGGGATAGAGGAGAAGAGGGAAGAGGGAAGATTCTGAGTGCTCGAGAGTGGAGCAAGCGCTTGTCAAAGGGGTTGAGTGGATAGAGGAGAGGGTGCTGAGAGCAGCTGGGAAGGCTGAAGAGAGGAGGAGGTTGATCCGGAGCTGTCGAGCAGACAGTTAATATGACGGTTGTGCTTGCAGGTTGCTTTCCGAGGGAGCTGAGCTGAGCTAGGAAGAAGAGAAAGAGAAGGGGCCGCTAGCAGCGGCAACAGCAGACTTCGCCCTCCGCGGTTTAAACGCCACTCTTGCGACGGGCTTTCCTTTTATTAGTTGCGAGAGTTACAAGCTGCGAATACACCTTTACAACAAAGCAATAAAGGGTACAAGCGGGAAGCTGGCGGCTAAGGAAGAAGGATGCCAGAGGAGGCCGCGCGGACTGAACGATGGAGGCCGGCAGACCGCGCGGCTAGGCTAAGGAAGCAGACTGCGCGGACTGGAGATCCAGGTCGGCAGGCCGCGCTGCTAAAGGCGTAGAGGGACGGCGGACTAAGAAACGGAGTCCGCAGGTGGGCTTGCTGGCTGACTTCGGGCGTGAGCACCTTGGCGATGACGAGAGTCCTCGAGACGAGTCCCCCGAACGAGAGGCATGGGGGGCTATTTATAGGCCCGAGGAGGTAACGGCTTGCGGTGACGTTACCCCCGGTGAGACGGTAACTTGAGCGAGATGGAGACGGAGTCCGCCGAGTCCGCAATAGGCCCCGCGGACTAGGACTTGGTACTGAAGCCGGTGTTGATGTTGGCGAGATGGGACTCAGTGGCGGACGGCGAGGCGGGCTCGCGGAGTCCGTCACTGCCGAGCTGGGACTATCCGCCTACTGCTGGGATGGCGGATTTTGGAAGCTATGTGGCGGACTGCGAGGAGAATCCGCAGAGTCCGCCACTGCTGAACTGAGCGAGCTACAAGGGGGTGCGAGAAGGAGAGAGCCCGCAGTGTCTGGCAAGTCCGCACTAGGGTATGCGAACTGGGACTGCTCTCTGGAGGATTTGCTGAGTGGCGGACTGGAAGGAGTCCGCGACTGCTGACGTAGTCCGCGCCAAGGACGCAGATTGAGGAAGAAGCTGCCACTACTGGCTGAGCCTGCAACAGGCCTGCGGACTGAGGAGGAATAGACCTCGCTGCTGCCGAGAAGCTGGTGCTGGCTAAGGGAATGGCGGACTGCGTAGAGAGTCCGCCGAGTCCGCGGCTGCTGCAAAGTTGAGTCCGCCTACGTTGGAGATGGAGAGCCTGGCTGTTGAAGCTGTTGAGGTTCACCACTGGAGGCGGACTGGAAGTCTTGATCATACTTCGAGTCCGCCTAGCTCGCGAGGGACTTGGAGGTTGCTGGTCTTGGCGGGTAGCCCGAGTTGGAGTCCGCGCCCTGCAGGCGAGCTGGAAAGTTGGCTCCCCGCGTTGCTGGTTGAAGGGATATGCGACCTGCTGCCGGCCTGGGCGGACAGGAGTCCGAGTCTGGCAAAGGAACATCTGTTGAGACAGCTGCGGTTAAGCTGAAGAGGCACGCGGCCTGATGCTGGCCTGGGCGGATAGGAAATTGAGTCCGGCAGAGAGAGACCTGCGGAGACAATCTTGCGATTAGGCTGAAAAGGGGGGCGGCCTACAGAGGCGGACTGCGGAAGCAGTCCGCGGGCCCTGTCGACCAACGGAAGACGCGCGACCTGGGGGGTCAGACCGCTGAGACCGCGCAGGCCGCGCGGCCTGAGCGGATAGAAAATTTTGTCCGCCCAACCTAGGGGATCACGCCCTCCAGGAGGAACCCGGGGCAGGCCGCGACGAGCGAGCTAGCTCCCTTGGGAGGGATCGCCGATTTCAGGGTTAACATAATCCCCGCACTTTTTTTATGTTTCGAATAGAACTTCGAAAAAGTTGGAGACCCACGAAAATCGTTATACACCCCAATGGAAAGAGAAAGGGGCAAGTAGAGATAGAACCTGAAGCCTCTCCTTAGGAGTTTGGTGCTGCCTGTCTATTTTCCTGCAAGAGGAAAGTTAGGGTAGGCATGTATGGGCGGTACATCGAGTGTGTACCTGAGTTTGCCTTTGCAAAACAAAGGTGGTGTGTCTTCCACTAAGTTCTGCAAAATGAAAGTGAAGGGAAAAAATAAAAGCATAATAACTTGCAAGTACCTGACGGAGGCTTGCAAGCACCTGTTATCCTCTACAAAAAAGGAAGGATGAAGAGTATACGAGAAGGAAAAAAATGAACTGCAAGTACCTAGAAGGAACTTGCAAGTCTTTGCTGGTTTCTGCAAAAGAAGAGTTAAAGGCGTGCATAGTATATGAAAGTAACTTGCAAGTACCTGTGAAGAAACTTGCAAGATTCTGCCGATCTCTGCAGAAAGAGAGTTAGGAGCAGGTATTGTATACAAAAATAAGTTGCAAGTACCTGGATATGACTTGCAAGTGTTTGCTAATCTCTGCAAAGAGAATAGTTAGAAGCACATATATATATGAAAGAGCTTGCAAGTACCTGGAAGAAGGCTTGCAAGTGTTTGCTAATTTTTGCAATGAGAAGAGTTAGAAGCAAACATATATATGAAAGAGCTTGCAGGTACCTGGAAGAAGGCTTGCAAGTGTTTGCTAATCTCTGCAAGGAGAAGAGTTAGAAGCAAACATATATATGAAGAAGCCTGCAAGTACCTGAGAGAAGGCTTGCAAGTGTTTGCTAATCTCTGCAAGGAGAAGAGTTAGAAGCAAACATATATATGAAAGAGCATGCAAGTACCTGGAAGAAGGCTTGCAAGTGTTTGCTAATCTCTGCAAGGAGAAGAGTTAGAAGCAAACATATATATGAAGAAGCCTGCAAGTACCTGAGAGAAGGCTTGCAAGTGTTTGCTAATCTCTGCAAGGAGAAGAGTTAGAAGCAAACATATATATATGAAGAAGCTTGCAAGTACCTGAGAGAAGGCTTGCAAGTGTTAACTGTTGATTAGATAAGGCCGATATGACTAAATAGTAAGGATAATGGCTGATGAACTCTTTATCATGAAGCCCAGATTAATAAATCGAGCGTTAACTGCTGATATGGCTGGATGGACATGATCAGATTAGCAGAGAAGGAACTTGATGAATTCTGCCAATCTTAACTAGATTGCAATAGCATGGCTTGATGATCGAGGAGAGTAAGACTCTTTGATCAATGTTTGATACCATTAGATTTCGATAAGAGTAATGAATAGCTCTGTGAATCTTCATCTGATAGCGCTTAAGCAGGCAGTGAATAAAAGATGAAAGTAATAAAGCTTGTATGAGTAGAGAGCTTGTAAGTTATCATCCGATGGAGCTTTGAGCAAGCAATGCACATAAGATGAGTATAAGCAAAATGAATGCTGGAGATCCTTTTGGTAGGTCGGATTAACCTGTTCACCTGTGAAAGAAGGCAATTGACAAAAAATGAGGTCTATACTCGGAGGTGACTAAAGAAGGCTAAATGCTGCCACAGGTGTTACCCGTGGGCCTTATGCATCGCTTGCCTGAGAAAATCATCCCGAGTATAGTCCTACTCAAAGTGGGCTGGCCGCGCATCCTCTAGGATGGCACAAAAGAGAAAAGCAAGGAGAAAATCCTGAGAAGGATTGCTAGAAGCACTGCTCTCTTGCCTCGGGCACAAGCATCACTGATCAATGAGACTAGTTGCGCCAAGTGGCCTATTGCTTGTCTATGGATTGATCAGTGGAGTTGTGGGAACCCGCAAAGGCACGGATCGAGAGTACCAGAGAGTGTTCGCCATCACAGTTAGGTGATGATCGAAGAGACAAGGCTACGCTTGATCGCCATTGCTTGTCAAGCAAAGATCATCATAACTGTAATGTATCCTTTACGAAACACAGCAGAGCTAACACATGGGGCTCCCCTAGCACACACTCTGTGTCAGATGCCGGCTGGGATCCTAAGTCTGAAGCCCAACATCGTAGATTGAACGGCTCCCACTACACATATGGGTATACTCCCGCCATATGTGGTCGAAGCGGTTGTGCCAGAGAACAAACTACGGAGTGAGCATTCCAGACTTGGCGATATCTCATTGTCCTGGTGATCTCTTGGGCAAAGAGAAAAGATAGAGGAGTAAGCATCACAAGAGGGGAACTGTGTCAGTATAAGATCTCTGATAAAAGCTTTGTTGAAAAGCAAGAAATGAACACTGAGAAATGTTTGGTAATGAAAATATCTGAGAAGAGAAATGTTTGAAAAGGGGTATGAGTAGAGATAACCCATCAAAGTTGTGAGGAGCTTTGGAGGACTGTGAAGTCCATTGCTTGCTTAGAATAACCTTCCAAGCACACCCTCGTCATCGGCATCAAAGCATTCGACAGCTTGGTTAACAACGAGGAGAGGAGGCTCTTCGACTAGATTCACTCCTTTTGAGGAGCAAGGAACATCTGCGACTTCTTTGCCCTTTGCGGTTGATGGATCAGGGCGATCTTCTTTGGGAAGCAGGTCACGCATCTTACCCTTCCGGAGCATCCTTTGCACAAGCTGGCGGAGTGCTCGGCAGTCTTCTGTTAGGTGACCTGACTCTTTATGAAATTCACAGTATGGTTCGGAGTCTCTAGATCTTTGATCAGTTAGGCGATAGGGCTTCTTATAGTTTGCCCTATCTTTCATGATTTGGATTACTTCTTGCATGACCTCGTCGAGATCAGACTCATGCAAGTCATTGTCTTGCTGACGATAGACTGCAACTGTTTGAGAAGATGGAACTGGTGGTAGCAATGAATCTTGAGCATGTTCACGGCTCGGGAAGGAGTATCGAAGGCATTGAAACCTTTTCTCCTTTCTTGAGTGAGTTGGAAAATGATTGTGAGGAGACCTTGGAGGATGCCTGTGAAAAGGATCTTTCTCTGATAAGAGCTTGGAGACGAATCCTGGGTTGCTCTTTTCGCCTCGAATGTACGAGTTGGCCAAGGCAATCATCTCTTGATAAGTTCTTGGAGCTCGGACATTGGCTTCGAATTTGAGTGGCCCTTCACGAAGACCATGAATGAGAGCTACTCTGTACATTTCTTGATCAGTGACCTCGATATCCAAAATCTCTCTTTGGAATCGATCAACAAACTGAGACCAAGTTTCACCGCTGCGCTGCTTGATCTCAAAGAGGGCTTCAGGACCGCCCTTCCTCTTGGTGGAGGTAGAGAACCAGAGAAGAAACTCCCTTCGTAGATCAACGAAGGAGGTGATGGAGTGAGGACGAAGGCCATATAACCAGTCCCTCACTTGCCCATCAAAAGTGGTGACAAGAAGCTTGCACTTAGTTGCATCTGACAGAGTCTTGAGAGCAATAGCTGACTCAAAAGCTTGCAGATGCTTTACTGGATCAGTCTCTTCGGTGTAGATTGGTAACCGGGATTCTCTGAAGTTAGCAGGAGTTGGCTCATGGCGAACATTCTCTGTGAATGGTGAAGGTTCTTCTTGATCTCCTACAGCATAAGGAAAGAAGGGGGCATAAGCTGCAGCTGCAAAAGGAGCAGGAGGATAAAAAGGAAAAGTTGCTGCAGGAGGAGAAAATACAGGAGCTGCGGGGTAGGGATGACTTCCCTGAAAATTGAGAAATCTAGCAGGACTTCCCCGAGCTGCTTCCCGGAAGAAGTTTTGGCGAGCAAAAAATTCTTCATCTTGAGGTCGCAGAGGAGCTACAGGACCTTCCGGGAAAGTTGCTGTATAAGGAGGAGGATAGACCGGCGGGCAAGCTGGAGGATAAGCTTGCTGATGCTCCAAAGTTGGAGTTGGGTTGATCAGAGTAGCTGAAGTAACTGGAGTTGTTGCTGGATGAGAGTCTAGTCGCTGCGTGATTGCAGCAAGAATCTGGTTGGTGGCTTGGAACTGCTGAGCATTCTCATGACGCGATTGCTCAAAGGCCTCCCAGAGAGGATCATCTCTAGGACTTGGAGCAAAGTTCTCGGCTGGTTGGTGATCTGACATGGTTAACTGTCGCTGTTCACCGTCTGTTCGGATCTGAAGGCCGCGTGTTAACTGTTGATGCGCGAAAACGGCACCGGAGCACAGCTAACACGGAGGGGGTGCTCGATCTCACAAGCTAGGAGAGGAAGAGGATGAAGGTTGCGGGGATAGAGGAGAAGAGGGAAGAGGGAAGCTTCTGAGTGCTCGAGAGTGGAGCAAGCGCTTGTCAAAGGGGTTGCGGGGATAGAGGAGAGGGTGCTGAGAGCAGCCGGGAAGGCTGAAGATAGGAGGATGTTGATCAGGAGCTGTCAAGCAGACAGTTAATATGACGGTTGTGCTTGCAGGTTGCTTGCCGAGGGAGCTAAGCTGAGTTAGGAAGAAGAGAAAGAGAAGGGGCCGCTAGCAGCGGCAACAACAGACTTCGCCCGCCGCGGCTTAAACGCCACTCTTGCGACGGGCTTTCCTTTTATTAGTTGCGAGAGTTACAAGCTGCGAATACACCTTTACAACAAAGTAATAAAGGGTACAAGCGGGAAGCTGGCGGCTAAGGAAGAAGGATAGCAGAGGAGGCCGCGCGGACTGAACGATGGAGGCCGGCAGACCGCGTGGCTAGGCTAAGGAAGCAGACCGCGCGGACTGGAGATCCAGGTCGGCAGGCCGCGCGGCTAAAGGCGCAGAGGGACGACGGACTGAGAAACAGAGTCCGCAGGAGGGCTTGCTGGCTGACTTCGGGCGTGAGCACCTTGGCGATGACGAGAGTCCTCGAGCCAGAGTCCCCCGAACGAGAGGCATGCAGGGCTATTTATAGGCCCGAGGAGGTAACGGCTTGCGGTGACGTTACCCCCGGTGAGACGGTAACTTGAGCGAGATGGAGACGGAGTTCGCCGAGTCCGCAACAGGCCGCACGGACTGGGACTTGGTATTGAAGCCGGTGATGATGTTGGCGAGATGGGACTCAGTGGCGGACTGCGAGACGGGTTCGCAGAGTCCTTCACTGCCGAGCTGGGACTATCCGCCTACTGCTGGGATGGCAGATACTGGAAGCTATGTGGCGGACTGCGAGGAGAATCCGCGGAGTCTGCCACTGCTGAACTGAGCGAGCTGCAAGGGGGTGCGAGCAGGAGAGAGCCCGCAGAGTCTGTCGAGTCCGCACTAGGGTATGCGAACTGGGACTACTCTCTGGAGGATTTGCTGAGTGGCTGACTGGAAGGAGTCTGCGACTGCTGACGGAGTCCGCGCCAAGGCCGCAGACTGAGGAAGAAGCTGCCACTACTGGCTGAGCCTGCAATAGGCCTGTAGACTAAGGAGGAATAGACCTCGCTACTGCCGAGAAGCTGGTGCTGGCTAAGGGAATGGCGGACTGCGTAGAGAGTCCGCCGAGTCCGCCGAGTCCGCGGCTGCTGCAAAGTTGTGTCCGCCTACGTTGGAGATGGAGAGCCTGGCTGTTGTGGCTGTTGAGGTTCACCACTGGAGGCGGACTGGAAGTCTTGATCACACTTCGAGTCCGCCTAGCTCGCGAGGGACTTGGAGGTTGCTGGTCTTGGCGGGTAGCCGGAGTTGGAGTCCGCGCCCTGCAGGCGAGCTGGAAAGTCGGCTCCCCGCGTTGCTTGTTGAAGGGATATGTGACCTGCTGCCGGCCTGGGCGGACAGGAGTCCGAGTCCGGCAAAGGAACATCTGTTGAGACAGCTGCGGTTAAGCTAAAGAGGAACGCGGCCTGATGCTGGCCTGGGCGGATAGGAAATTGAGTCCGGCAGAGAGAGACCTGCGGAGACAATCTTGCGATTAAGCTGAAAAGGGGGGCGACATGCAGAGGCGGACTGCGGAAGCAGTCCGCGGGCCCTGCCGACCAAGGGAAGGCGCGCGGCCTGGGGGTTCAGACCACTGAGACCGCGCAGGCCGCGCGGCCTGAGCGGACAGAAAATTCTGTCCGCCCAACCTAGGGGATCACGGCCTCCAGGAGGAACCCGGGGCAGGCCGCGACGAGCGAGCTGGCTCCCTTGGGATGGATCGCCGATTTCGGGGTTAACACTAGCGTTTTTCCTTGGCGCCATGGAAATGTATGTGGATGAAAAGCACCGCAATCTCCTTGCCTCCGTAGATCCGAAGTTGGCTCGCGATTTGGAGCTCCGAAGCTCCGTCGGTGACCGGATCTAGCCTCCTTTCTTCTTCCTTGCTCTCCCCTCTCTCTAGACATTAGAAAGAGACTAAGTGAAAGAAATGAGGGATTTGAAACCCTATTTTCGGGTATATCCCAGCAGGAACAAACCCCAGCCATCGGATCCCAAAATAAGGAAATGAACGACCATGATTCGCCATTGAAATCCAAAACCTAGGCCGAACACGGCCTGTGACACGCCCGTATCCAGGGCCGTGTTGCCCATTCGCCGTCGAAACCGACGCGTCCCGAAATGCACACGGGCGCCCAACATGACTGTGTTAGATCTGACACGCCCGTATCATTCAGTATACGCCCGTGTTCCCGGGCGTGTTCCTCCATCGATACAGGACCAACACCAACCCGAGACACACACGGGTCTTGGACACGCCCGTGTCAGACCCGAACACGCCTAGGCTCCAGTCCATGTTCACTGTCTCGACACTTCATCGAGCACAGTTCGTCGACCACCCGACACGGCCATGGACACGCTCGTGTCCTACGCCGTGTTCCCTATCTCGACACTTCGTCGAGTGAAAATCGTCGACTTCCCGGGATCTCGTCCAAATCATCGACTTGAGCACGATACGCCCTGGTACACGCCCGTGTGCCCCCTGCCAAACTCCAAACTTGGCTCAAAACGCCTCCTGTCGCTCTTTTGAGTTCCGGGGCGTTACATGTTACAAGTGCCCACGTGGCTACTCAAGTAAAATGGCTGATAGACTCTAACGCTACTAATCATATGACCGGCAATCCTCAATGCTTTTCTCTCCTAGAAACACATGACCGGATGCCCCTGGTCCTCGTTGCAGACAGCTTTTCTTCCCCGGTCAATGGCACGGGCATGGTTTAAGTCACACCATCTCTTCGCTTGGCGGACACTCTTTATGTGCCCAAGTTCCCTTGTAATTTATTATCTGTTACTTCTCTATGCAAGCAACTTCAGTACTCCATCACATTCACTCCTACTTCTTGTTCTTTTCAGGATCCGAGCTCCCAACGGACGATTGCTATTGGGACTGAGAGCGACGGCCTCTACTTTCTTGACAACGTTTCCACTATGTTTGCCTTCTCCTCTTCTACTTATCTCCTTCAATGACATCTTCGTCTTGGTCATGCTCCCCGGCTTCTTTGCCAGCTTCCGCCCCACCTCCCTCTGCACCATCCACGTCTCAACTGTGACGCATATCAGCTTGGCAAGCATCACCGCTCCTCCTTCCCACCAATGCATATTCATTGCTTTTCCCATCCGTTTGGCCTCGTTCACTCTGATGTATGGGTCCTGCTCCTACCCTCACCATCGGTCGGGGTAGTTCATATTTTGTCACCTTTATTGATGATTTCTCTAGGTGTACGTGTGAGTATCTTCTAAAGGATCGCTTCGAACTGTTTTCGGTATGGACATCGTTTTATTATATGATTAAGAATCACTTTGATACATCTATTAAAATCTTTCGTTCTGACAATGCTAATGAATAACTTAGTCATGATTTCTCTTATTTTTGTATGCAACATGATGTTATTGATCAAACTAGCTGTGTCTACACCTCACAACAAAATGGGGTGGCGGAACGCAAAAACTGTCACCTTCTTGATGTCGCTCGCACTCTGATGACACATATGCATGTTACTCACTCCTATTGGGGTTATGCTGTCCTCATCTTCTGCTATCTCATTAATCGCATTCCTTCCACAGTTCTCCACGGTAAAACCCCATTCTCCATTCTTTATCCGGACAAGAATCTGTTTTCTCTTCCTCTGCGTATCTTTGGCTGCACAACCTTTGTGCACTCTCCCTCTGCCACCTATGACAAACTCTCACCACGGGCCACTAAATGTGTCTTTCTTGGGTACTCTACCACTCAGAAAGGTTATTGTTGCTTTGACCATGTTACTCGCAAGCAGTTCATCTCTGCAGACGTCACCTTCTTTGAAAATGCATCTTACTTCTCTCCCGACTCCTCCTCTACTCCTGATGATCCTACTTCTCATACCAACCTACACCTGCTGACATTCCGCAACCTCCACCATCTCCACCCTCTCCTCCGCTGTGTCCACCTCCCGAGATATCTCCCTCCTCTCCGCAGCCATCTCTCTACTCCCGAGCCAGCTCTCTCCACCACGGATGCTCTAGATGCTGAGGAACCCGTTGACCTGGATCTCCCCATTGCTCTTCGCAAAGGGGTTCAGACATGTACCCAGCACCCGCTTGCTGCTATTTTTCCTATGATCGTCTTACCCCTCCTCGCAGAGCTTTTGCACTGGCTATCTCGTCCACTGCCACCCCCCGTTCCTACCAGGAGGCCCTCACTGTTCCTCATTGGAAGGCTGGCATGGATGAGGAGATTTTTACTCTCACTGAACGGGGTATATGGACCGTATGTCCTCCCTTTGGCACAAATGTCGTTGGCTGTCGCTGGGTCTTTGTGGTGAAGTTCTGACCTGACGGCAGTGTGGATCGTTACAAGGCCCGTCTTGTTGCCAAAGGCTTTACCCAGACTTATGGAGTTGACTATTTTGGCACCTTCTCTCCAATTGCTCGTCTCAGCACTATCAGGGTCCTGCTCTCTGTGGTTGTCAACATGGATTGACCAATTTCTCAAGTGGATGTTAAGAATGTCTTTCTATATGGGGATCTTCAGGAGGACCTCTACATAGAGCAACCTCCAAGGTATGTTGCTTAGGGGGAGACACAGGTATGCCGGCTAAAGAAGGCTATCTATGGCCTAAAGCAAAGCCCTCGGGCATGGTTTGACAAGTTCAGCAGGATTATGGCGGCCGTGGGTTTTACGAGAAATTCTGCCAATCACTTTTTATTTATTTGCAAAACCTCCCTGGGTCTGGTAGTGCTTGCAGTATATATGGATGATATTCTTCTCACTGGAGATGACAAGGCTGGAATAGCCTTGACAAAGAAGCATCTTCGCCAACACCTGGTCACAAAGGATATGGGCTCTCCAAAATACTTTCTGGGGATAGAAATCTCTCGGAATTCCAATTCCCTTGTCCTCTCCCAACGCAAGTATGCTCTTGATTTGCTAAAAGAGGCAGGGTTGACTGGGGATAAACCTGCCTGATGCCCCATGGCGACTGGAGAAGATAAAACATGGATGGATGACTCTCCTCTTCTTTCAGATGTTACGAGGTACAACCGTCTGGTTGGTAAACTTATATATCTCAGGATGACCAGACCCGACATCTCCTATACTGTAGGCAAGGTTAGCCAATTCATGCAAGCTCCTAGGGAGTGCCATCTATAGTCTGCCCTGAGGATATTAGAGTATGTTAAATCAGCGCCTGGGAAAGAACTGCTCTTTCAGAAGATTGGTCATTTGAGGCTTGAAGCGTACTTAGATTCGAGCTATGCTGATGACAAAGGATACTGCGAGTAAACGTCGGGCTTTTGCACCTTTGTGGGGGGAAATCTTGTGAGCTTGAAGAGCAAGAAACAATCTGTCGTCTCCAGGTCCAGCACAGAAGCAAAATATCAAAGTATGGCGTCGACCACATGTGAATTGAAGTGGTTACGGGCTCTCATGCTTGACTTAGGAGAGGTCTACAACCATCCTCTACCTATGTTTTGTGACAACAAGGCCACTATATACATCTCCAAAAATACGGTCTTCCATGAGAGAACAAAGCACATTGAAGTCGACTGCCACTTTATTAGGGAAGAGATTTTGAAGAAACAAATCTGTACTCCGTTCGTCACCTCCGATAAAGAATTGGCAGATATTTTCACCAAGCCGGTGTCGGCCTCCTTTCTTCACATTTGTGACAAGCTGGGCATGATCGACATATATGCTCCAACTTGAGGGGGAGTGTTGTTGTATGGAGACCGGGCAATCTGGCGGTCTGATTCTGGCGGATTAGAGACCGAGCAGTCTGTCGGTTTCTCTCTAGAGGTTTGGTGGTCGTACTGTTGTTATTGGTGTTCGGGTGTTCTGACAGTTTGTCTCAGACGACTTGGAGACCGGGCGGTCTGGCGGTCTCCCATGGCAGCTTGTTCTCTCCTTCTGGTGGTAGCCGGGCGGTTAGCCTATTTGTCTAACCGTGCGGCCTGTTCGGCTTATTTTTATGTTAAACCGCTTACACCTGTAATTATTTAGTCCCATATTGCTTATTGTAATCTCTATCATCTCCTCCATTCTATAAAAGGGAGGATATACCTTTGTAATATATACCTTTTTTGGATAATAAAATTTTTGTTATTCCAATTTTCGGTTTCTACTTGTTTGTTCGCACAGACACTATGTGTCAACACACACCTCATGCAGTTACACTTATCCATGTCATCAAACATCCAAGGGCTCTAACCGAGTCCCTTTATCATCATTCCAATCCCGTGCTCAAAAGAACGCAAGGGCTCCACATTTAGTCCCTTCTCAATATATCAATCCCGTGCTCAAAATCACGCAAGGGCTCCACACTGAGTCCCTTCTCAACATATTAATCTCGTGCGCAAAAGCACGTAAGGGATCCACATTGAGTCCCTTATCATCATACCAATCTCATGCGGTCAAACACACACACACTTACAACCCTTCCACATTTTTGTGCTTCCAAACACCCAAGGGTTCACCATTAACACAGGTGGCAAGACACCTTATACACCACGCTAGTCCCACACTGCTATCCTAAGGGAGACATAACTCTAAGTAGTGGTCTACTCTAATCATCCCTTCAATATTTGATATTAAGATTCAACATTTCACATGTCCATGGGATTTACCTCATTTGAGCCTTTCCTTATAATCAAGCATTCAACAATTCACTTATGCTTCTACATGATCAGCACAACTTTATAAAGGATACATCACATGTTTCTTCAAGGATTGTTGTTCACCACATAGCTATAGATTACACATTCAAACATCATGCATCACAAACTCTTCCAAAACCTATAACATTCATCTCACTATTATCAAGCGCATCCTTACCGGATTTCACGAATAAATCATTTGTACAACCAAGGTCCAACAACCATTAGCTCATCATGATCACATGTAAATAGATTCACCCAATCCACAATATTATTTGGCTACGATCTTCCTACCGAGCCCAAAAATTCAAATGTACAACTAAACCGAAAACAACCTACACACATAATATTTGGTGTTGCAAACTTGACTGAATATTCCTGGAGATACAGAGCTCCTATTGAAACGTGTAACCATTTGTTGGAAAGGTCTTTATAAGGACTACAACTTTTGTGTTCAACCCAAGACCTATAAATACTCGGTTCATGGCTCAATTCGAGCACGAAGCCTGATGCGTACAGAAATCTGATTTTTGCAGGCATCACAAAGTAAAACGAACAACATTGGTTCGTCTTCTTCCTATAGCCGTTCATACAATGATGCATTCAGCTCTTCCTCCTCCCGTATTTCCCCTCAATAGACCGCCATTTTTCACGAAACCAAGTCCATCATCTTCATAATGAAGAGAGGAAAGGTCGAAGACAATAAAACCCTCGGACAAAGGTCCTAGTGTGGTCTCTTCCTAGGAGATCTTCATTTCGCATCAAAGTCAAGCACTCTTGAGCCGACGTATCTCCTATTTCACATCTAAAGATCTAGCACCAAGGGAGAGGGTAAGAAGCTCACCTCATTTCCAGCCATATACCTCATTCTTCTCCTTGGTGGCATGGCGGCGCACGATTTACTTTAACTTATTCTCCTCTTCCGAGGGAAAGTCCGCTCGTCCACTCCATTTCTCGTCGGGCTCGGCACAGGATCGACTCGGCAAGAAGTATGATGACGGCTAGGTTTTCCGTGTATTCCTTTTTATAAGGGAGTATTATGGTTTAGGTTTCTTCGCCATGTGTCGTTCTATCATTGGACCGCCCATCATCACATTAAATAAGTCTTGCTGAAAAGACCGGTCATAAGGAGCCTCTATCTGCCTAGAGCAGCCCTTAGTAGATTTAAAGCAGGAAAAATAAATTAACATCTTGAGGGGTCTGAGAGGTATACCTGACTGAATAGCTCTGGGTATCTTTGTCGCATCAGGTCCTGCGGCTCCCAGGTATGCTCCTCCTGGCCGTGGTTCCTCCACAGGACCTTGACTAATGGGACCTTCTTGCGACGCAGGACTCGTACTCCTCGGTCGTCGATCCTAACCGGCTCCAAACGAACTGACCGGTCTGAATCTACCGGCCCTTCGGTGGTCAAAATCTGCTGCTCCGGGCGTAGCAGAGCCCTCCTCAGCGAAGAAATATGGAAGACGTCGTGCAGCGCTTCCAGCTCTGGTGGTAACTCCAGCCGGTAGGCTAGGGGTCCGATCCGCTCCAGGATCCTATAAGGGCCCATGTACCTAGGACTGAGCTTCTTCCTCCGACCACGCACCCGCGAGACTCCATGCATGGGCCGGATCTTCAGAAACACCCGGTCCCCCACCTGGAACTCCACCTGCCGATGCCGGGCGTCATAGTACTTAGCCTGTCTACTCTGTGCCTCGAGCATCCTGTCCCTGATCAGCCTCACCTGTGCCTCGGTGTCTTTAACAAACTCTGACCCCAACACCTTCGGATCTTCGTTCTGAACCCAAGAAAGCGGGGTCCGGCATCTCCTCCCGTACAAGGCTTCGTAAGGCGCCATCCTGATGCTGGACTGGTGGCTGTTGTTATAGGAGAACTCGACAAGGGGTAAGAGTTTCTCCCACGGTTCCCCGCGGTCCAAGATGCATAGCCTCAAAAGGTCCTCCAGCGTCCGGTTGGTGCGTTCTGTCTGCCCGTCTGTCTGGGGATGAAATGCAGTACTGAAGGTCAATCGCGTGCCTAAGTAAGCTTGCACGGATCTCCACTCCCTGGAGGTGAACCGGCCATCCCGATCCGACACTATCGTCCTGGGCACGCCATGATAACGAATGAACTGCTCCACAAACTTCCGCACCAGTACTCCTACTGAATCGTCCTTCCTGATCGGTATAAATCGAGCCACCTTGGTCAACCGATCAACGATTACCCAGATCGAGTCATTCCCTGTCCGAGACCGGGAAGCCCATGTATGAAGTCCATGGCTATGTCATCAAACTTCCACTCCGGCACCGGGAGTGACTGCAATAATCCTGCGGGGTTCCTGCACTCCGCCTTCACCAGCTGACATGCCCCACAATGGGTCACGAAGTAAGAGACATCCTTCTTCATGCCCGGCCCGAACATCGTCTTCTTCAAATCAGCCGTCATCTTTGTGATCCACGGGTGTACAGAATACCGGCTGCAGTGCGCCTCCGTCATAATATCCTCCCGGATCTGGCCTCCCTCCGGTATATACACCCGTCCTCTGAAGCACACCAGGTCGTCCCTCAGTGTGTAATCTCCTGCAGTGCCTGCCTCCAGAGCTTGGAAGATGGGCTCTAACTTGGCATCCTGCCTCTGCCCTTCTCTGACTCGGTCTCTGATGTCATCGGTAACGCCCATCGCGACCAAGTACTCCTCATAGAGCTCAGGATCATCAGACGACACCAGAGTAATGTGCATGTCCTCTAGTCTCTGCAGCAGCTCCATAGACATCAACTGAGGCTCTGCTCCTGCTGTGGCGGCTCTCCGACTTAGTGCATCTGCTACCACATTCGCCTTCCCCGGGTGATAGTGCATCTCGTACTGATAGTCGGATAGAAACTCCACCCACCGCCTCTGCCTGATGTTCAGTTCCTTCTGCGTGTCCACGTACTTAAGGTTCTTATGATCGGAGTATATATCACAGTGGACTCCATAAAGGTAGTGCCGCCATATCTTCAGTGCGAACACAACTGCTCCCATCTCAAGGTCGTGCACTGGGTAGTTCTTCTCATGGGTCTTCAGCTGGCGGGAGGCATAAGCTATGACGTGTCCGTTCTGCATCAGCACCGCTCCCATCCCCTGATATGATGCATCGGTGTAGACCTGAAATCCCTCCCTCCCCGAGGGGAGAGTAAGAATGGGAGCCGAGGTCAGCCGATCCTTCAGCTCCTGGAAAGCTGTCTGGCACTGCGGGGTCCACACGAACGGTACCTCCTTCTTCGTCAAGGATGTGAGCGGGAGGGCGATTCGAGAGAATCCTTCTACGAATTTCCGGTAATAACCGGCAAGTCCCAGGAAACTCCGCACGTCTGTGGCCGTCTTCAGCGGCGGCCAATCCCTGACTGCCTGAATCTTTGCCGGGTCCACCGCCAGCCCGGCTCCGCTGATAATGTGGCCTAAGAAAGCCACCTCCTTCAACCAGAACTGACACTTACTGAACTTCGCATAAAGGCGATGCTCCCGCAGTCTCTCTAAGGTCAGTGTCAGATGTCGTGTGTGCTCCTCCTCCGTCTTAGAATAGATAAGGATGTCGTCTATGAATACTATGACGAACACATCCAAATAAGCCTCGAAGACCTGGTTCATGAGGCTCATAAATGCCGACGGAGCATTCGTGAGCCCGAAGGGCATCAAGATGAACTCATACAATCCATATCGGCTACTAAAGGCCGTCTTCGGAATATCCTCCTCCTGGATCCGCAGCTGGTAGTAGCCCGACCTCAAGTCCAACTTCGAAAAATAATGGGCTCCCTCCAGCTGATCGAACAACTCGTCTATCCTGGGGAGCGGATAGGTATTTCGGACGGTCAGCCTGTTTAGTGCTCGATAGTCAATGCATAGGCGTAAAGTGCCGTCCTTATTCTTCACGAATAGGACAGGAGCTCCCCATGATGAGGAGCTCGGCCTAACAAATCCTGCTTCCACCAGCTCCTGCAACTGTGTCCGAAACTCCGCCAACTCCTTCGGGGCCATCCGATAAGGGGCCTTGGATACCGGCTTAGCCCCTGGTACCAACTGAATCTGGAAGTCCTTCTCCCTATGCGGAGGCAGTCCTGGCAGCTTATCCGGAAAAATATCGGCGTAGTCACGAACCACCGGAATGTTAGCAATCAGGTCCTTCTCCTCAGTCATCTCGAATAATACTTGATATACCTCGTCCCCTTGCATATGAGCCTTAACGGCCTGAATAGATGAAAGCAGACGGCGGGAAACCGGAGTAGTACCTTCGAATGTCGCATAAGTGTCGCCGTGTCTCAGCACGACCCTCCCTGCCGGGCAGTCAATCTGAGCATGGTTCCAGACAAGCCATGTCATGCCCAAGACAAGGTCGAAGTCCGGCATTCTCAGGATCGTCGCCGGAGCCTCGAGTGTCACCCCGTCTATGGTAACCTCCAGGAGGCACTTCTCTGTGGACTGGATCTCCATCCCATTGGGGAGACGCACCCTCCTGGGTAATCCCGTATAATGTCGAATCTGGTCCAGATCCTTGACGAAATCCTCCGACACAAAGTTGTGCGACGCCCCCGTGTCGAACAGGGTATGGGCAGGCTTGCCGCCCACCATCACCATTCCTAAATCAGTTTTAAGAAAGAACTTGGGTGTAAGGTTTTCTAACCTAGGTTGTGTAGTAGTTCTATCATTACTTAATATGAGCAGGGAATAATTCAAACTAAAATTATTTTCATACCTGCAATAATCCTGTCCGGGTTCCGGGGCTGTGCTAAGTCCAAAGCGTAAATCTGCTCCCCGTTCTGCCTGCGGTCGCCTCCCTGGTAACCACGTCCTCGGCCGCGTCCTCGACCTCCGAAATGCTGGGCCGGTGGGCCACCCCGTGGTGCTGGAGGTGGTGCCCCCCTCATAGGGCAGTCTCTCCGGAGATGTCCCACCTGGTGACAATGGAAGCACTCCGGCGGGGGATACGCCATACCCCGGGGTCTCTGCATCTCCTGGATCCGGAGAGGTTGAGAGGCCAAAACCACCTGCTCTCTCGGCTCCTGCCTCAACTCCTGACGAGGCTGCTCCTCTGCCCTCCTTCCATCTGGTATGGTGCCTCGCCGCTGATCATTTCGGGCCCTCCGGCCCTGGTCCTCCGCTTGCCGTTTCCGGCCCCGAGTGGTGTGCCAGTCGGCCTCAATCCTCTTCGCCATCTCCAAAATCCGGGAGATGGGCCCGTCAGAGACAAAAAGCAGGGCCTCCCTCAACTCCTCTTTTAGGCCCTTATAAAACCTCTTGACGTAACCTGCTTCGTCCAGCTGATAGGAGCCCGCATATCGGGCCAAATGATCGAACTCTCGGTGGTACTCCACCACTGTCCTGGTGCCCTGCCTCAGCTGCAAGAACCGCTCCTCCAACTCGTCCCTGGCCGACTGAGGAACAAAGTGCTCCAGCAGCGTGACCCTGAATTCTTCCCAAGTGATTTCTGCAATCTCCCTATCAGCAAAAGTCGTGTCCAACAGCGTCTTCCACCACCTCTTAGCATGAGACTCCAAGCAAGATACCACCAGGGCCACCCTCTCCTCCCAAGGGCATCGTATCCCAGTCAACATCTCGTACATAACATCCAGCCACTCCTCTGTCCGCACTGCCGACTCTGTCCCCAAGTATGATGGGGGAGAGAGTCCTCGGAAGGTGCTCATCCAGTTGGCCCCTGGGTTTGGCTGGTGGGCTGGAGCCTGCTGAGCCCGGAAGGCCTCAAGGATAGCTGTAAGGGTCTGCCCCATGTCTGACTGGAGGAAAGGTGTGGGGACCATGGGAGGTGGTGCAATGTCTGGAGTCTGCTGAGCTCCACCTTGTGGGGTGGGCTGAGCTGGGGGCTGCAAAACGAGCTATATTAATAGGTAATCGACTCAATAAAAGTGGACAATTTACATGTGATCCCCCTTATGGGCACACCACTGCTTCCGCTGCTTAGTTTGTCCCCAAACTAAACTCGCGCGGGGGTGGCCTAGGGTTGTGGACTGTTACTTTTCGATCGAGGTCTCCTCTGATACCACTTGTAAGACCCCCCTTTTTTTTCTTTTCGGACACCGGGGTCTTAGGCCCAGAACCGCCGTTTTGCGGTGACTCCTTCACGACCTGAAGAGTCATCACCACAAAGCGCCGATTCTGCCGGCCAATTCGATCACAGAAAAGTAGCAAATGATGAAGTAAATGTAAACTATCAGTCCACAGAGAATCACATGTCATAAGCAAATATAACTCCACGAAGGGAGTGTCCACAGAAAATAACATCAGAGTAGCAAAAACGGGCTTATTCCCGGTACATCATAACCTCACTACAAGATCTCTCATGCAGAAACAAAAGTGGAAAACTACTCAAGGTCGAGACTCACGGTCCTGGCTGTATGAACTCCGGAGCTAGACTGCCCCACCTCCAAGCGCACCGGTCTCTGGGGCTGCTCCTCCATGCTGGTCTCCACGATCCCCTAAATGATGCGGTTCGAAAACCGTTAGTCTAAATGACTAAGTCCTATCATCCCCCGCCCCTTCCCCCACGGCTCCTAAGCACCGAGCGGAGAGGATGAAAGGGGAGGACTTAATGGTGGAGAATAATCAAAAGCAAGTGACAGCGGACCTATACTAGCAATCCTATAGACATAAGCTGAAATATGAAAAGTAACCTTCACTTATGTGAAAAACACATAAGCCAAGGGGTCTTCTGCAAGGCTCCCATCGTATAAAAAGTCCCATACCAATTTATACGATGGGGTGTCAGTTATCAAACAGCAGTAAATATATATATCCAAATTTAACCTTAATTTATAAACTTGCCCACACAAGCTTATAGACCAAGGGGTCGTGTAGCAGGTCCTAAAGTATAAGCGTCCCATTCCACTTATATTTTAGGTGTCAAGGTTAAAGGTAACGAATATGCTATGACATGCAAGTGGGTATGATGGTCATGCAAGTGCAACACACACACCCGACTCTGTGCACACAGACCTTTAGTTCCCCCTTTTTGGAGCCGTAACCTCCCAGGATACCTCCGTAGTGGCAGACGGAAGCGGTGGGTTGGGCCTCGCCCACCTCTAAACCAGTAAAGCACTACCGGTCAGACCTATCGTACGCCTCAACGCTTGGTGCACGAAGCGGACTCCTGCGTACTCTTGCCGGCTGGCGCACCGGACTTCTGTTGGCGAAGTGCTAACCACACTTGCCGAGTCAACGTATTGGCGTCGGTGCATCGACCCTCCAATACCGAAGACCCACCACCTTAATTTCCTTTCCTGTTATGCACATGCAATTTAGCGTAATCAAGAATCGAGCCGAAGCTCCCCGGACCAATCACGTCCGACTCAAACAATCGAGCCGAAGCTCCCCGGACCCAAAGTCCGCCTTTTAACCATCCGAGCCGAAGCTCCTAACCAACATCTGGTGCCATCAGTGTTGTGGAATGTGCAACCCTAATTACTAAGTTACTCTTTTCAGCTTGTTAAACAGTTTACGTTAACCCAGGACTGCCCCCGGTATTCCATGTGAAGGGTTCTCAAGGGGCACTAGGAACTGTGTTGGGATTACGCCCAGCGTTCCCTTTCGCAAGGTACTTATTTTATTATTGGTTGGTTCCCTTACCTTTTATTTTCTCATATTTCGATATGCTAATCCTAGGGTAATTTGACTCCAACTCTCCTTGGGTGGGACGATCTTTCGTCGGACCCGAACGCCTATAAACCCTAGACAAAACTACACCCTACTCACTCATCTTCCATAGATGCAGCCCCTTCCACTTGTATTTACAGCAAACCACCAAGACCCATCATACGTGCCCTAATTCACATCCAAATGAAATCCTGCAGTTTTGCTATATGCAGACCACTTTAGCTACATGACCCGTAAAAAGGGAAGTACATGAAATATTCATCCAGTACCCTTAGGATAATTATTAGAGATCTAAAAAGACATTTGAAGCATAAATCCAGAAATCTATAATTTTCCTAATTTGTCTGATAATTAATTTATTTATTCTAGTGTCCCAAAAGGCCCAGGTTTGAACATGAAGTACCATTTTCAGACAAGATAATAATCCACTAAATTTATGATAATTACAAAATGCCTAATCAACTCTAAATCCTAAGTCTTCCAATTTTTCAGCAAGGTTTAGGCCTTTAAAGTTAATTTCAAAGATGCCCCATAAAAAGTCATTTTAAAAGATTCTATAGTAATAACACCTCCAAAAATTCAGAGAAAATTCAGGTATGATTGTGATGGGCTACAAGTACCCTAGAAAAAGTTTCATAATTTATCATTTGGAAATAAGGCTATATTTGATTTTCTTATGAACTCTCTAATTTAAGGGTTAATGAACAAAGTATGCTAATCAGCCATCAAATATTTCCACAAAAATTTTCATTTGATAACATTGAGCTAAAAACACTATGCAGTAAGTTTCATGATTTTTCAGTAAGTAATGGCCTCTGACAAGAATTATTAATATGTAACTAAAATAAAGCACTTGTGAAGTAGATGCCCTAAATAGATATCCAAAAATTCTAACAAAATTCATACAAGATTATGATAACCTAAAACTAACTCTGCCCATGTTTCATACCCTCTCTATGGGAAGTGAGACCACAATAGCCAAAATAATTATTAGGGCATTATTATTGCTTACAAATGAAGTGCAATAACCATTGTCCAAAATTCCTCAAGTAAATTGTCAGAGGCTCAAAATACCCTAATCCCCTCACTACCCAAATTTGGTTAAGTTTCAAGATGTTTAGCTAACTTAAACTTACACTACAAGTTTTAGGACCTAAGTTAGGGTTAGGGTTTTGGGGGCCCTACCATTTCCATAATTTGCTAATAATTTTACCAGAGGGTTTTATATATTCTAGGAACCTCCATGCAAAATTTGGTGTTCATCCAAGGTGTTTAGGACTCATACCCTTCACAAGGCCAAAAGGTCCCTCCTTAGGGTTTGACCTAGGAACTTAGGGCAAATCTATTCCTCCCTACCCCATATTCCATGGGGAGGTGATAAGTGCTTTTACAAGCCAGTGGCCCAAATTTCAGCCTCTGTTGAGGTGATTTGGTCACTCAAAACCAAAAGTGCAACTTTTGACCAAAATGCCCTTATAAAGGTATAGTTAGGGTTGGGTCAAAACCTATTCAAAACACATCCAAATTAAATGAAATTTTATACAGATACCAAATTGGAACCCAGGGACCACTCACCAAAATTTGGGAGGGTTTGGAGGTGTTTAGGGTACCTATTTAATTTATCTAATAATTATTAAATATTTACAAAAACTATAGAAATATTTTCTCCAAAAATTCCCATTTTTGGGCAGGCCCTAGGTATATCTAAGATAAACTCTCTACCAAAATTTCAGCTAATTTGGGCTAGGGGTGAAGAGTGGGCACTCAATTTAATGACTGCCTAGCCCTAAGGGTATGTCCCACCAAAATGGGTGCCCTGGTCAGAACTTACACCCAAATGGGTTCAAACTAATTTTAAAATAAATTAGACTCAAGGGACTACAACTTTCATGTTGAAGTATTTTCCACCAGAAGATCCTAAGTATTTTTAAAGTTTTAAACCATTAATATCAAAAACTGTGACAGAATTGCATTAATATAAATTATTTCCTATAGTTTAATATCAGGGGAGGCACGAATCTTGACGCAGATTCGACGGAATCCCGTCGTCTTCTCCAATGAGCCAACGGCTGCGATTCGTCCCGCCTGGAGCGATTTCCAAACCTTGCCGCCGGCGATCCAGCCCCTTCCCCGGCCGGCCACCGCCACCAACACCTCCGTTGAGGTGGTGGCTATCGCCAGGCGGCGGCTCCGCCGCCGGAGAGGCGTTTTCCGGCGGATATAGCAAGAGGTTTTCTTGCTGAAACCAGGAGAAATCCCGGATTGGATCGGGCTCAATTGAGCCCGAAACTTAAGCCTAATTAATCCTAAGATCTACCCGCGGGTTAAGGGGAGGAGGAGGACCTTCCTGGCGGCCTGGATGCGAGAGGAGCGGCGGGATGCCATTGACGACGGCGGCGGCGCTCGGCTTCTGCAACTGCACAGTGAAATGGCTCGTCTCCTCCAGGTAAACGCTCTAAAATGATCCCCTCGGCTCCCTGAAGGTGTTTAAATGGCAAATGGGGGAGAGGGGAGGCTGGTTCTTCAATGGCCATTAACACCATTAAAGGTGTGGCTCGGGTTGTGTGGAGGGGGGCTGAACCCACCCCTTGGTGGCCGGGAAACGGCTGGAATCAACTCCTCTCTCCTAGAGGAGTTGATTGCAGCCATAATTGGTGGCTGTTAGCCTTCCTTGGCCGGCCTCTCACTTCCCCTTCTTCTTCCTCATTTTCTCTCTCCTCCATTATCATGGAGGGGGGCTCCTTTCTCTCTCCTAGTCACCCCTGGTTGACTGGTCAACCTTACAAGCTAAATGCAGCCCACTTGATTATGATGGTCATGGGAATGGGTTTAGCCTAAGGGAGAAGTGGCTTGGGCTTGGGTTAGCCCTTTTGGGTTAAGTTTGACTTGACCTAAATGAGGGTTGACCTGGTCAATTTGACCATCTGGGTTGGCCCCATTGGGTTTTTAGTGGCCCATTGGGCTCCCTTGAGGTCTAGGGTTACTTGAATAGGGTTGGTTGGGCATCTTGGGGGTCACATGTCCCTTGGCAAGGGCACTTTGACCATTTTAGGGCTAGAGTTGACTTGGGTCAACATGACCAATTGGGTTGACCCCTATGGGTCCTGGGTGACCCATTGGCTTCCTTTAGGGTCTAGGTAGGGTTATGTAGTGTTACCCTGTAATTTGGAGGTCACATACCCTTAGTAAGGGTACTTTGACCAGGTTAGGGCTTGAGTTGACCTGGGTCAACCTGGCCTCTAGGGCTGACCCCAATGTGTCCTTAGTGACCCATTGACCTCACTTTAGGGTTAGGAGGGCATATGAGGGGTCCTTTAGGCTAGGAGTAGGTCAGTTGGCCCTAAGTAGGCTAGTTTGACCCATTTAGGGCTAGGGTTGACCTTGGTCAACTGGGCCTCTTGGGTTGACCCTAATGGGTCCTTTTGGCTCTAATGGGTCTCCCAAGTATTAGGGGTGTTGTGGTAGGGTCTTGGGGTTAAGGTGTAGCCCATGGTCATCCTAAGCCATTGTTTAGAGTTCTACTATCTGCAGACCATGATGGTCTCCCACCTTTTTGTCCCCTATCTCCTGGCCCATTACTGGTTTCCTAGGGTTTGTCATGACCTAGTCCTGGCTAAAACCATTCTTAGGGGTCTAGTTGGAAATGGGATGTTACAGACTGTTCCATTCGGTGGCGCAGCTTGTGCGGTCTGGCGTCTAGGCGACCTCGCGGTCAGGCGGCCTGCAGATCGGTAGTGAAGAGCTAAGCATTGAAATAAGGTGTAGTCCGCGCGGCTTGGGTTGCGGTTTGGCGACCTAGCGGACTGAGCGGACTCCACAACAGTAGACCGGCGGCTTGTTGATTGAGTTCGCGCGGCTTGTTTTGTTTTCTTGTATTTGTAACTGTCTCTGCTCTCCTGGTTTGGGTTTTGGTGAAGCATGTCTCGCCATGTATGTCTCGCCTTGTAAAGAAGTTTGCTCTTGATCAATAGAGAAGCTTGTGCTGCATGTGTTGCTGGTTGTTACTGCTTTGTTGAGATAACCCCTGCTAACTCCAAGATTCGAGAAAACTTTCAACATTATAAGTGTGGTGTTCTCCTCCGGTTTGTTGAGTTTAGACAGGATATCCGAGGAGGCCTCTGCGGGTTTGTTGAATTTTAACATAATCTACAGCTAAAGATGCAAGCATTCCCATGAATTTTTCAGTAAAACAGACACTGATGCAAAGAATCGAGTTTGATAGCGGCAGTTTTCCAAAAGATCATGCTGAAGCAAGAAACGTATAACAGAAGGTGCGGGAAAACAACTTATAAAAGAAAGCGCGAAGAAGATAGAGAGAGTGCAGGAGAACAACTTATAAGATTGAGATCTTTAGACAACCGCCTGGTCGACCCAAATGATGGCAGAATGTTCAGCTGCAATCTGCGAATCTCTGCGGAAATTCGGAAATCTCCTCGGGAACTACGAAGAATAAAGCAGGGCGGCGAGGGTTCATTGACAGAAATTATACGGGCGAAGCTGCGAAGAAGAAAGCGGGGCGGCGAGGGTTCATCGGGAGCCAGGACAATCCGATTTGTCGTGCTGCTCTAGAAGAAAAAAGCGTGGCGGCGAGGGTTCATCGGGCGTTCGTCTAGACGCAGGTAAAAACAGATTTTTATTGTGGATCGGAATAACTATAAAATAGCTGAACAAAACAAACGGAGTTTTTAAATTAATCCGTGCCAAACACATTTTATTCCCAAAATACCGATGCGTTTCCACCGCACCACAGACCATCAGCCCAACCAAACGTCACATTAAAGTGATATCAGTAGGATAATAATTAAGAGGAAATTTCTAAGGTTTGGCTCAATTTAATGGGGGGGGGGGGGGGGGGGCGGAATTTTCAACCAGCTAGTAATTTAAAAGACTCTTTTAATATTTTCAAATTTAGAAATTCTGAACTTTTAACATATTTAATGCAATTTTAAATTCTAGAATATTTTAGTACCTGATTAACATTAGTCCTAATTTGACGAACTGTTTCATTCATGATCTTATTGGCCGATGACTCCAATAAGTCGAACAAACTGGCACGAGTAACTTGCGTGAAACAAAAAGATACAAGCACCTTTAACGAGCGCAAAATTATAAGAAATTGAAAATGCATGAAAACACGTGCAACTGAATACATATAATAGTGCACATAGATAAAAATAATATGTAGATGCGACACAGGTTGTATCATATACATTTATCCTTCAATTGTCTCCTAATTATTATACACACATTAATATTATATATATATTTTTTATCATTTATCTCTTAGCAATGACAAATGATTCTTCTTTTTCTCATAACAATTTTACCCAATAATAACAGCCTTGAAAACTGAAATCTCACATAATTATATACTATTTTTTGTGTTAAACAAACAAAACTAGGACAAAAACAAAAACAACAGCTCAAATGCTTCCAAGAGAAGCAATAATAACAAGGAATTGCACCATCTAAAACCCGAGGTCAGGCTCTCAACCCAGCTTGTCACCCCAGATTTGAACACAATCTCCACCGTTAATTTCCGAGTCCAATCTCTACCTCACATTTCCTATCCTGCTCCCATTTTCTCTCCACCTTATATTACTATAACTTTCCTGCTCAAAATTTGTGCTCAAGTGAGAAATTCAGATTTTTTTGAAGACTCTCTCTCCCTCTCTGTCTTGATTCCCTTGACTTGGATTCTAATTGAGCACTCATTGGTGAGATAGCTCCAACATTAACTTGCATATATAACTCACACAACTTTATTGTGAGTTTGAACAAAAACAGTTGAAGAAAAGGGATGCTTTGTCTTGTCTTTTCTTATATGCAACAGAACTTGCTTATTTATTGCATAAGAAAAGAGATGCTCTATTTTGTTACAAGTTTTCTGTCCATTAGTATCTATACCCAAGATATATTATGATCAATATTTGTAAAGAAAAGCAAATGAACCCCCAAAAAGACATTGATGGACGGTGACAACTGGCTGGCGGTGGCGGCTGTTTGTGGCTGGTGAAGGTTGGTGGAGACTAGATGTGACATTTGTTAGTGCGCTCGAAGCATTCCGTGTGACTATCTAGTTTGGAACGAGCCTCCACGTTGCCCCCAGCAGTGGTATTTATAGGCGTAGCCCTAAATCCCCGATGACGGGTTATTGGATGTCATCCGGATACTAAACCTAACTCGTTAAGCACCTATAACATCTAATCAATATACCTCAACAATCTTCTCCTATATTGTATATAGATGTTAACACAAAACAGGTTACTTAAAACAAAGGTTAATAACGACCAAAAATGAATTTTCCAAAAAAATAAAATAAAACATGAGTTTTAGATAACTGATAAACTAAACTCAAACAAAGGTTACAAACATGAAAAAGAAAACAGAACTAAAAAACTTAAACTGATAATTGATCTATGCAAACAACAGATCATCTTCATCCAGGTCAAAATAAACTTTCTCTCCTCCAATCTCCATTTGATCTGCAAACAGTTACAACAAGAATGTCATGAGATAAATCTCTATGAATTTAAACATTTGCTATCAAAGGTAAAATGCTTAGTTCTAGCAGTAAAAGAACGTAATACTCTATGTTGGAAGAAAGAATCACAAATCAATATCTTTATCTAATTTACAAAAAATTAGAAAATTGATTTCATAGAATCAAACCATGTTTCTTCGATTATTAAGATTATTATTAACTGTTTCATAATTGTGATATATCATCAGGACTAGAACGATACAACAAGCTGTGACTATTATATCCTCAAGTTTGGAATGATATAACTAATAATCATAATATCAGGGCACATATCAACAACTTAAATATTCCTTTTTGGAATGACACCCAAATCAGCTTTTGAATAAAATAATTACGCAAATCATCAAGTTTGGAATGACTGACAACTATTCATCTCTAGCTTTCATCAGATAGTATCTGAAATACTTCAGCGTAATCAACTCTAGATGCTGGAATGTAAGCAGACCACAGTTCTAAAATTTAAAACATAAACAAGGTATTAAGTCCTGCTAAATGGACTTTAATCTCATCTCCCTTGATGTTTTAGTTATTAGAACCTTACATAATCCCTTGGTAAGGACATCTACTACATTATATTTTGATCTCATGACCAAAAGGGAGATTATCCGCTGAATGATGTGATAGGTCAACCAGGCCTGTTTCATCCTAAGCTGTCGTCGCTTTCCATTTAACAACATATTTGTAGCAATGGTATTTGTTGATTAATTGTCACAATATAACAAAATAGAGTGCAATTTCAGACTCATCATTGGAATGTTCATTATCAGATCTCTTATTCACTCCGCTTCTTCTCTAGTTGAAGCGAGAGCATATTCAATATGTTTGAATAGTGTTAGAACTAATCTCGGCATACAACCTCTTTATAAAAAAGGAGATATATTCCTCTGGGATAATACAGTCACATACTTGGATCACAAAGTACTGTCGGTGGTTCTTAGTAGATCCTAACAAAATTAGCGCAAGTATCGGAGTGGCTAGAACCAAAATCACCCAAGGCCTTGTCCTTGGGTTGACTGGGTTTAATAAGAAGTTTACGAGAAATTACTGCAAGATTGTTTCTCGTCAATATATGGGTTCTGAAAACTAAAAAAAATCATCAGGACTGATCTCGGGTCGATGTAGATATAATACTCCAATTACAGTTTTCATGAAGACAAAACTTGTAGCATGTGGCCTTCATTGATACCTTCTAGGGCATGGTCCAAATGGATCTTAAAGGATATATGGCTAGATTCCGTTCCCTCTTATTAAGGACCAAATGTCAAATGGGCATTGCTCATCTACATACCTCTCTTACTAGAAGTACCAAAACACCCTTCCTACAAATGCCTAGAAATACACTCCAAAGGAACCATGGAGAGGCACAAGTTCAACATCCAAGTGAGCCTCAAGTTGAAATGATTTCAGCTCTTATTCCCCTATAAACTCAACCAACAACTTGATCATTGGTCTACAAGGGATCCTCAACCTAATTAAACTTGCTGATTTTTTGTTAGTGTGATCAGTATACAATATAATGTGGGCAATCAATTAAACTATGCCAACACTGAGCAATATTTCTGACATGAACAAAGTTGAGCTTTTCAATGCAAAAAATTCATATTCGCATCAAGATCAAGTCAGCTATATTGACACCTTGAAGATCAAGTCAGTTGTGTCGAGATAACTCAGTTATCTCGACACCTTGAAGATCAAGTCAGCTGTGTTGAGACAAGTCAGTTATCTCGACACTTTAAAGATCAAGACAGTTTGTTGGGTACATTGGAATATATATACCAGATTTGAAGAAGCCTCACCCTACTCAATGATATACATCAAGGTGTATTTGATGTGCTTTGAGTTTATGTGTGCAGGTTAAGTAATTGCAGGGAAAGCATAAAAGTTTCTAAGTCCATGTGTCGACACCTAGAAGAAAAGTGTCGACACTTAAGAAGGCTTATATCGACACCTAGAGAAGCTGTGTCGACACTTGGAGTAATTGTGTCGACACCAGGAATGCAGAGTCGACACCAGAAGAAATGTGTCGACACATACAGGCAGTGTCGACACACAGTGAAGAATTGTCTACATAATCAGTGTCGACACTTAGAAGTAGTGTTGACACCCAGAGAAACTTTGTCGACATCAAAAGTGTCGACACCAGGAGGCTATGTCGACACTCAGCGAACTTCAACAAAGTTTAAGTACAAGTGTCGACACAAAGGAGATGTGTCGACACTTAGCAAAGTTTCAACAAATGAAGAATGTGTCGACACAAAGGAGATGTGTCGACACTCAGCAAAGTTTCAATACATGAAGAATGTGTCGACACAAAGGAGATGTGTCGACACTCAGCAAAGTTTCAACACATGAAGGCATGTGTCGACACAAAGGAGATGTGTTGACACTCAGCAAAGTTCAACACAAGAAGGCTTGTGTCGACACAAAGGAGTTGTGTCGACACACAACAGAATTCAACTAAGTATTAAAGAAGAAGTACTTATGTCGACACACAGAACCAGTGTCGACACATTCAACAGAAGGCTTGTGTCGACACACAGAATCAGTGTCGACACATTCTGAAGAAGCAGTGTCGAGAAGTTGTTACAACAACACAAGGAATTGTGTCGACACCATCAAGGCTAGTGTCGACACTTAGTCTACTTGTGTCGACACTTAGTCTATTTGTGTCGACACATAAAGACTATCTGTCTCGACACTTTCAGAAAGTGACAGATATTTCAAGAAGTGACTGGATGACTTGACAGCTGCCATTTCAACCGGTCAACTGCAACTGTCAGAGCCGTCAGAAAGTTGTTAGAAACCGGATCAGCCGGTTATCTTGGAGGAAGTCTATTTAAAGACCTTTCTCCTTCAATAGAAGGTGGATCGATGAGAACAGATTGACAACAATCAATCAGAAGATCTAACAACACAAAAAGAAGAAGACCTTCAAGAGAAGATCTAAGAAGTTGGAGAGAGAGAGCTCCTTCTAAGAAGAACAGCTGTTGAACCAGGCTGATAAGTACGATTCAGATTGAGATCTGATTCACAAGACAGAAGTTGATTGAAGATCATCTTCAAGAGATACAACCCTACTGTGTTCTAATTCAAGAAGCTTTGAAGAAAGCCAAGGGAGGTTGATCTCTGCCAAGTTCTTCCAAGAACACATCAAGAAGCCAGTCAACTCATCTCTCTCTTTTAGAGTTGTGGTTATTACTTTGTATTATCAAAATATCTGTAGGATCTTGTATAGATCTGAGCTGTAAGCCTAATTTATAAAGGCTGAGTGTAGGAGTCTGTGTGCTCTGAGTGTAGGTCTTGTTGAAGACTGAGGTAGGGCCTTGGGCCTGAGTTGTAGGATACTGTGTTCTCTGAGTGTAGGTCTTATTGAAGACTGAGTGGTAGGGCTATTGAGCCTGAATTGTAGGAGTGAGATCACTCTGAGTTGTAGGAACCTGTTTGGGATTCTGAGTTGTAAGATCTGAGGGTCTGAGAAGAAGTGGAGAAGTTAGACCGAATCTAGTACACTACTAGATAGGCGAAGGGGGAAAGTGGATGTACCCAGACCTTGGGGAACCACTATAAATCCTGTGTGCACTCTGTGTATGTTTGATTGTATGATTGCTGTGTTGTGATAATTGTAGAACTGCATTTACTGTACAGTATTGCTGCCTGAAAATTTAAAAAGATAAAGTTCACCTATTCACCCCCCCTCTAGGTGATTAGGCACTATTTCTTTCAAGTGGTATCAAAGCGAGGTTACTCAAAAAGGACATAACAGTCTGAGTAAGATCCTATAGGCAGATACAGAATAATCAAGAATCAAGAAAATGGGTTCTAGTGAGAATCACAAAGAGTTGGGATCCATGAAATTGCCAATCTGCAGAAAAGAGATTTTTGGCATATGGAAAGAAAGGGTTAGACTCTTTATGGAAGCATCTGACCCAAGAATATACATTACAGTCAAAGAAGGGCCATATGTGCCAATGAAGATATCTATTCTAGATGCAAATCAGAAAACTCCTAAGGACTATTCAGAAATGACTAAGGATGAAATAATTCTGGCCACTATGGACAAGAGGGCCCATAATATTATTGTTAGTGCAATTGATGATGCCACATTCCAGAATTTAATTCACTGTAACACATCAAAAGAAATGTGAGACACACTGATAGTTTATATGGAGGGATCAGAAGAAGTAAGACAAGACAAGAAGTATTTATTAAATCAGGAATATGAAAGCTTCAGATAAGGAAAGTCTGATAGCATTACTGAATACTACAAGAAGTTCTATAGGATAGTCAATCAATTGATGTCCTATGGAAGAGAATTCAGCAACTATGAGCTGAATGACAAATTCTTAAGATCCCTGACTAAGGACTGGGACACCAAGATTTGTGTCATTAGGGAAATGGCCAAATTAGCTGATATACCTCCTCCAACCTTGTTTGGAAAACTGTTATCTTATGAGATACAGTTAATAGTTAGAAAGGAGGAAGAGAAGACTACTAGAGTGGAGCACAAGGAAAGAGTTGTGGCTTTCAAGACTGAAGCCACTAGGAAATATAAAAGCAAGTCTCCATCTCCACCTCAAAAAATTGCTGAGGCTGAGACAGATGAGTCAGAAAGTAAGAATTCAGATAGCAGTGGAAGTGATGAAGACTTTGCTGCTTTTACAAGGCATTTTCAAAAGTTTCTGAAGAAGAAGCAGTGGAGGTCTAAGCCATCCACTTCACAGACAAAAGATGACTACTATCAAAACATGAAGTCATCAAGGAATGATAGAAGAAAGTCCAAGCCAAGTAAAACTACATCCTCAAATATAGTATGCTATTGTTGCAATAGACAAGGACATGTAGTGGCTGACTGTCCTGAAAAGTGGAAGGAGTCAACTGACAGAAAGAAGACACAGTTTAAGGGCAAAAAGGAAAAGTCCTTTATTGCCAAGAAAGACAAAAGTTTGACTGATCAGTCATCTTCAGAAACAGATTTAGAAGCTGAAGCCTATATTGGATTATTTGCTGAAGAGGAGGAAGATGAGTTCATGCAGCTGATGAATTCAATTTATGAGCATGAGGACAATCAGTGCAAAGGGCTGATGGCATTATCTGAAGGAGACAAAATCCAGGATCAGCCTAGACCAAGTAAGGTACAAAGTTGTTCTACTAGTTTAATTTCTTGTACTGAGTCAGAATCAGATACATCTGCATCAAGTGATGTGGGTGGGTCTGAATCTGAAGGAGATATTCATCAGTTAATTGATTAATATAGGTACTTGTTGCAGGCCTTGAAGAAAAGCAAAACCATAGCCAAAATTCAGGCAAAGGAAATTGCTAGTCTTAAATTGGCTGCTGCTGATTCAGACAAGTTGATTGATCAGAAACTGAATGAAATAGCCAGGCTGAAGAACATTACTGTTATTCAGATGGGTACTATTACATTTAAGAATGATCAAATTAGAAATCTGGAGGTTAGACTTCAGAAGGAGAGAGAAATTGTAGCAAGTTTTTCTAAACCAAAATCTGTTTTACCTTTGATAGATGAGTTTGCACATCAAAAGGGTAAGACTGGATTGGGGTTTACAAAACCTGCCTGGACAGCTAGATCCAAATCTAAGGGCAAAGCCCCATCACTCAACAAGAAGCCTACTGTAGATAAAACAGCCAGGGTTGTACCTAAACAAAGGTACAACATATTTGAGTGCTGGTGTTGTGGCAAGGTAGGCCACTTTACCATAGATTGTTGGCACAATTCAAGTGTTAAGGAGAGTAGCAAACTGCCTGCTAGAACAACTACAGGTAGTTTTGTTAAAAGTCAGACTAACTTGCACCAAGGACCCAAGAATTATTTGGGTTCTAAGGTTAAGTAAACTGTTTTGCAGGTGAGTCCAAGTGGCCATGCCCCTATATGGTACTTGGACAGTGGATGTTCCAGGAACATGACTGGAACTAGGGGATTGCTGAAGGACTATACTCCAATCAAGGATGGCCCTAAAGTTACCTTTGGTGGTTCAGAAAAAGGAATCATCAAAGGCTTTGGTAACATTTCTAGCAACCTAATTACAATTACTCAAGTGGCTTATGTAAAGGGTTTGAAACATAACCTCATTAGCATAAGTCAGCTGAGTGATTTAGGATATGACATCTCATTTGTCAAAGATGGTTGTCATATCAAAAGGTCAAGTGATCAAAAGATCATTCTGACAGGATATAGGAAGAGAAATATCTATTGTCTAGACATTATGTGTGAGAACATTATTTCTCCTATTTGTCTTGTAGCTGATGAGAAAGTCTCACATTGTGTTAAATGGCACAAGAGGCTGGCTCATCTTAACTATAAGACAATTGGACAACTCTTTAGCAAAGAGTTAGTGAGGAATGGTCCTCAGGTCAAATGTATCAAGGATGGGATATGCTCAGCTTGTCAAAAAGGCAAGCAGACCAAATCCACCTTTCATAGCCTTGAGAACAAGGATTCTGTGAGGTGTCTATACCTCTTGCATATGGATCTTTTTGGTCCTATGCCAGTTCACAGCCTAGGTAGGAAGGTCTACACATTTGTGGTTGTAGATGACTATTCAAGGTTTTCCTGGGTGTTCTTCCTTAGATAAAAATCTGAAACCCCAAGTATCTTATATAGTTTTGTTAAATAAATTCAGAATGAATTGGACAGTACAGTGGTCAAAATCAGAAGTGACCATGGTACTGAATTTCAGTCTGAAAGTATGACAAAACTGTGTGAAGAATTTGGAATTTTTCAGGAATTTTCCTCACCAAGAATACCTTAGCAAAATGGTATTGCTGAAAGGAAAAATAGAACCTTGATAGAGGCTGGTAGAACTCTATTGAGTGACACTTCTCTCCCAGAATATTTGTAGGCTGAGGCAGTAAATACTGCTTGTCATGTGATCAATAGGGCTACTATCACCAAGAGGCACAAGAAGACCCCCTATGAGATTGTGAAAGGCAGAAAACCAAATTTATCCTATTTTAGGATCTTTGGTTGCAAGTGCTATATCCTTAACAATGGTAAGTCTTATCTAACCAAGTTTGCTGCCAAATCCCAAGAGGGGATCTTTGTTGGGTACAACAACAATAATAAGACTTATAGGGTCTAGAACTTGATAACTCAAGTTGTAGAGGAGTCTGTTCATGTAGTTTTTGATGAAGCTAGACTCATTAACCATGAATTGTCAAGAAGTGTTTGCAGCTCCATAGGTATAACTGAGAAGATGGACAGGCTTACTATTACAGAAGGATATACTGCAAGTCAGCAAGTGGATGATAGTGGCTGTTGTCCAGGGGGAGTATAAGATACACTTGATGCTGAAGAAGACCAAGGGGTGCAGCAAGTTGAAGAGACTGAAGGTGTACAACCTGAAGACAGGCTGCCTCCAGCAAATAGGCATCTAAAGGATCATCCAGCCAATCAAATTATTGGAGATCTCAGACAAGGGGTATAAACAAGGAGCAGGAATCTAAGTTCAGTTCTCTACTCCAGCTTTCTATTCCAAGTAGAGCCAAAGAAATTTGAAGAAGAAATCCTAGACCCTCATTGGATTGAGGCCATGCAAGAGGAGCTGAACCAGTTCAAAAGATGCAAAGTCTGGGAGCTAGTTCCTAAACCAAAAGACCATAACATTATTGGAACTAAGTGGATCTTTAGGAACAAGTTGGATGAGAATGGAGTCATTATAAAGAATAAAGCTAGACTTGTTGCAAAGGGATATAGTCAGGAAGAAGGTATTGATTTTGATCAAACCTTTGCTCCAGTAGCAAGACTGGAAGCAATAAGAATGTTCCTTGCCTATGCAACACTTCAAGGATTTAAGGTATATCAAATGGATGTTAAGTCAGCTTTTCTGAATGGAAATCTGAAGGAAGAAGTCTATGTAGAATAGCCATCAGGTTTTGTTGATTCTATTAAACCTAATTATGTTTATAGACTTAGGAAGGCTTTGTATGGGTTAAAACAAGCCCCTAGGGCTTGGTATGAAACCCTGTCTAGTTTCCTCATTGAGAACAAATTCTCAAGGGGGAAAATAGACAAGACTCTATTCCTTAGGGAATCCAGAGGCAAGATTATCTTACTCCATATATATGTAGATGACATAATATTTGGGTCTACAGAAAGTAGTCTTTGCAGAAAGTTTGCAAAACTTATGCAAGGACAATTTGAAATGAGCAGTATGGGGGAACTTAAGTTCTTCTTGGGTCTCCAAGTTAGACAGACTGAAGATGGCTTGTCCATATGCCAGTCAAAGTTCACCCTAGAGTTGATAAGGAAGTATGGTATGGAATCATCCACTACCATGAAAACTCCTATGGGGTCAAGCATGTCTCTAAGCAAAGATAATGCAGGGAAACCTGTCGATGAGACTTTGTATAGAGGGATAGTTGGATCCCTACTGTATTTGACTGCTAGTAGACCAGATATCATGTATGTTATATGTGTCTGTGCTAGGTACCATGCTTGCCCTAAAGAAACTCATCTGGCAGCAGTCAAAAGGATATTTAGATATCTTAAGGGCACACCTTATCTAGGCCTTTGGTACCCTAGGAATGGAGATTTTGTACTAATAGGTTATTTAGATGCAGATTTTGCAGGCTGCAAGGAAGATATGAAGAGTACTACAGGAACCTGTCAATTTCTAGGTGGAAGGCTGGTGTCATGGAGTAGCAAGAAGCAGACCAGTGTGGCCATCTCCACAGCTGAGTCAGAGTATGTTGCTGCAGGAAGTTGCTGTGCACAACTCTTATGGATTCAACACCTGCTAGAAGATTATGGTATTCAAGTAAGTAGAACACCTTTATTATGTGATTCTACAAGTGCTATTTCTATTGCAAATAATCCTGTCTCCCATAGTAGGACTAAGCACATAGAAATTAAATACCATTTTCTAAGAGAACATGTAGAAAAAGGAGATATTTTCGTAGAATATATTAATACAGATAATCACTTAGCTGATATGTATACTAAGCCCTTAGATGAAACCAAATTCAATAAGTTTAAAATTGAATTAGGAATGATAAACTTAGTATAGTTTAACCAAAAAAAAAATTTTGGCTAAGTAAACTGGTGTCGACACACAGAGTTGTCTGTGTCGACACATAGAAGTGGTGTCGACATTTCAGAGAAATGGTGTCGACACATCGAGACAGTCAGTGTCGACACTTAAGAGAATTAATGTCGACACATGAAAAGTAGGTGTCGACACATCCAGGGTGTTGTCGACACTTAGTATTTACATAGAATTCGTCGAGTAAAGTCTTGACTAATCGTCGAGCTGAGATATGTAAGTGTCGACACATATATTCTGTCGACTATATTGGTGTCGACACATAGTTGTCGAGACATTAGAAGTAAGTGTCGACACTTTTCAACAGTGTCGACACATTTCAAGTATTTTGACGCGCCTTTTCACCTTCGATTTTATAAAGGTATAAATAGGTCTTCACCATTGTTTGTCGACACGCTCACCAAAGTTTCGAGACCAAACTTGTGTGTCGACATCTCTCTTCTCTAAATTCAAAATTTCTTCAAACCCTAATGGTGTCCAAGCTAGAAGAGAACATTAACGAAGGCTATGAGCTCGTGCGACACGCCTTTGATGACGCGGAACCAGAAATCAAAGGTGTGGTAACCCTAATAGCAGAGACTGGGTTAGAATATCTTGTATCAGAACCTATCAAGATCTGGAAGAAGGAGGTCCTTGAATTCTTGAGTGCAGCTACTCTTGATGAATCTGGACTCAAGATTAAGTCCAAAGTTCATGGGGCAAAGGTGAAGGTCTCCTATAAGACTCTAAGAAAAGTTCTACATCTCCCTAGAACAAAAGAAGAGGAAGATGTATTTGCTTCAAAGACAAGGGAGGCACTAACATGGTGTGGACTTGATTCAAACCTGAAGATTGGATCAGTGTTCAACAGGGAAGGAATGAACATACAGGGCAAGTTTTTATCTGAGATAGTTGGCAAGGTAATACTAAGCAAGTCTGGTGGGCATGATAGAATTTCAGCTCATATGTTCAGTCTGATGACAAGGATAATTTTCAAACTTAATACTGATTGGTCTGCAGTAATGTTTGATAAGATAAAAGAGAGTCTGAAGAAACCCAATCTGGGTAGAATTCTGAGTCTATACTTAGCTGGAAGTATTCCTGAAGTGATGAACCAAGCTGCAGGTTCAAAGATAAACAACATGGGGAGAATGGATGTAAGAATTTTCTCAAGGTGTGATAGAGTATTGACAAAGGAACTGCCAACCCAAGAAAAGGAAACACCTCAGAAGAAGAAGAAGACAGCCATTGTGGCACAAGAATCCTCAAGTAGCTCAGAGGAGCAAGTGGTGTTTAGTTCAGATGATGGAGAGGATGACAATGTTGAACAATCACCAGTAAGACAAGACGATGCTCAGAGGTAGGGGGAGCTACCAACAGCTAGCCCTATTCACCTGGATCCATTCCAGGGGGAGCCTCTACATGTGGATGAGCCAACTCCATTAGAGAGTGAAAGGGCTACCCAAACCATTCTAGAGATAATTACTGAAGTTTATCAATTAAATTTCCCTATTGAGGATGAAGTTTTGTCTGATTCATTACCTGATGTTAATCAGCAAACACAGATACATAGTCAACCCCAGGATGTGGTCATGGAGGACACATCAGTTGCTGATAGAGAGGTATCAGTTGCTCCTGAGATCAGAGATTCTCCAGTTCAACCTCAACAAGAGTTTACACCAGAAGAGCTATTCCCTGATCTCATACAGACTGACTTTGAGGGAGAGAAAGCAGCTATTGAGGGGGAGAAGGTCAATCTTGTGGGGGAGCAAATAGAGGAAACTGCCATAAAAGAGACAGAGGAACAAAGGCATGCTGAGGAGCTACCAAGGACTGAAAAGGATTTACCTCCTAGTCCTAAGGATAGGGTAGACATTGCTAGTACATCTGAATCTGAAGATGAAGAGGCTGCTAGAGCCAAGAAAAGAAAGTTCCAGGTCTTCAAGAGAAGAAGTCAAAGCTACAAGAAAGCTTTACAAACAGTTGCTCCACAACAAGCTCCAACACATGATTATAGTTCTTTGTTGGTGGCTATGCAGATCAAGCTAGATGAGCAAAGAAAGGCTATGGAAACTTATATGGATGAGCACCATAAGGAGCTACAATTTTCCTTATCTCAAGACATAAAGTCCATAAGATTTGAAGTGAATCAAAACAAGAAGGAAATGACTGAATGTTTCCATAAAGGAGGGAATGCAGTGGTCTATTTGGCTACTCATCAAGAGAAGATAAAAACACAAGTGGATGACATGACAGTCAAACAAGGATATGTCCTGGAGAACCAGCTTAGAATGAATGACCATTTAACTGAATCACATAATGTGATAGTCACTGAAATGCAGAATCTAGCTGCTGCTCAAACTACAGCAAGGACTGCTGCCAAGGCTGAGTTTGATAAAAACTTACAAGAAAGCCTAACTGTTGTTAAAACTGCAATTGAAAATTCTCAAAAGGCTATTACTGAACAGCTTCAGAAGTTCAAACCTTTTTATAAGGATGGAGTTAACTATCTGAATGCTCAAATAAGATTCCAGAAAGATGATCTTAGGGATCATATAGTAAGAGAAGTCATAAAGGGGGAGAGGGTGTTAGTCAAAGCAGGATCTGATCATGCAAAATGGATTTCAAACTCCATCAGAGCTACCCTGGGATATCCACCTTTATGTGATGATGATAATGTTGCAGAATCTGGAATAAATCCTGCTTATTTTGGAGGAGAACAAGCTGAAGTAGCTCAAGTGATATACCCTCCTGCTGATTTTGACATGATACATCAGGAGGTACAATCTATGTATAGTCCTCCTGAGGGTAATCATAATGTTATACTTGAAAAAGTTGTACATCCTGTGCCAGAGGCAGTTCTAAAAGAACAAGAGGCCTAATTATCTAAGAAAAGGTTCAGAGAGCAAGCTGAATTAAGGCCAGATTTTGAGCAATGAAGCCCAACCTCTAGGAATATCATATTGACTGCTTGGAAGGCTGCTAAGGATAATTTCCTAGAAAGAGGCAAATGGTATTTTGACCAGGAATGGAAGAAACATGAGGCTAGGCAAGAGGCCATAGTACAATACATAAGGAAGGCTAAATTAGGGAAGCTACCTCCTAATGCACAAGAGCCTAGCAAGTATTTCCCTAAGCCTTATCACAATTTTGAAAGACAGAAGATAAGAGCTGAAGAACAGAAAAAGAAAGATCTTAAAGGGAAGAAGCCTGCTGATGACAATAAAGCTCCTGTTCAAGCAAAGATTCAATCTGGAAAGGGCATTGTTATCAAGGAACCAGAGCAGCCATAGGATAGAAATTTTCTTAAGTTTACAATTTGTAATCATTTGCATTTAACTCTATGTAAACTTTTGATTAATGAAAATATTTGAAGTTGTAAGAACAATGTTATATGTTCAATCTATTACATTACTGTTCTGAGATAATTGTTTATACATGTTCTGTTTATACATGTTTAGTACTTACCGTGTCATTTAATATTGTTATACATCATATTGAGTATTTGTTATGTATGGTGTATATCATTGACTAAGGGTTATGACTTCTCCAAATAGGGGGAGATTGTTGGGTACATTGGAATATATGTACCAGATTTGAAGAAGCCTCACCCTACTCAATGATATACATCAAGGTGTATTTGATGTGCTTTGAGTTTATGTGTGCAGGTTAAGTAATTGCAGGGAAAGCATAAAAGTTTCTAAGTCCATGTGTCGACACCTAGAAGAAAAGTGTCGACACTTAAGAAGGTTTGTGTCAACACCTAGAGAAGTTGTGTCGACACTTAGAGTAATTGTGTCGACACTAGGAAGGCAGACTCGACACCAGAAGAAATGTGTCGACACATACAGGCAGTGTCGACACACAGTGAAGAATTGTCTACATAATCAGTGTGGACACTTAGAAGCAGTGTCGACACCCAGAGAAACTTTGTCGACATCAAAAGTGTCGACACCAGGAGGCTATGTCGACACTCAGCAAACTTCAACAAAGTTTAAGTACAAGTGTCGACACAAAGGAGATGTGTCGACACTCAGCAAAGTTTCAACACATGAAGAATGTGTCGACACAAAGGAGATGTGTCGACACTCAGCAAAGTTTCAACACATGAAGAATGTGTCGACACAAAGGAGATGTGTCGACACTCAACAAAGTTTCAACACATGAAGGCATGTGTCGACACAAAGGAGATGTGTCGACACTCAGCAAAGTTCAACACAAGAAGGCTTGTGTCGACACAAAGGAGTTGTGTCGACACACAGCAGAATTCAACTAAGTATTAAAGAAGAAGTACTTGTGTCGAAACACAGAACCAATGTCGACACATTCAACAAAAGGCTTGTGTCGACACACAGAATCAGTGTCGACACATTCTGAATAAGCAGTGTCGAGAAGCTGTTACAACAACACAAGGAGTTGTGTCGACACCATCAAGGCTAGTGTCGACACTTAGTCTACTTGTGTCGACACTTAGTCTATTTGTGTCGACACATAAAGACTATCTGTCTCGACACTTTCAGACAGTGACAGATATTTCAAGAAGTGACTGGATGACTTGACAGCTGCTATTTCAACCGGTCAACTACAACTGTCAGAGCCGTCAGAAAGTTGTTAGAAATCGGATCAGCCGGTTACCTTGGAGGAAGTCTATTTAAATACCTTTCTCCTTAAACAGAAGGTGGATCGATGAGAACAGATTGACAACAATCAATCAGAATATCTAACAACATAAAAATAAGAAGACCTTCAAGAGAAGATCTAAGAAGTTGGAGAGAGAGAGCTCCTTCTAAGAAGAACAGCTGTTGAACCAGGCTGATAAGTACGATTCAGATTGAGATCTGATTCACAAGACAGAAGTTGATTGAAGATCATCTTCAAGAGATACAACCCTTCTGTGTTCTAATTCAAGAAGCTTTGAAGAAAGCCAAGGGAGGTTGATCTCTGCCAAGTTCTTCCAAGAACTCATCAAGAAGCCAGTCAACTCATCTCTCTCTTTTAGAGTTGTGGTTATTACTTTGTATTATCAAAATATCTATAGGATCTTGTATAGATCTGAGATGTAAGCCTAATTTATAAAGGCTGAGTGTAGGAGTCTGTGTGCTCTGAGTGTAGGTCTTGTTGAAGACTGAGGTAGGGCCTTGGGCCTGAGTTGTAGGAGACTGTGTTATCTGAGTGTAGGTCTTATTGAAGACTGAGTGGTAGGGCTATTGAGCCTGAGTTGTAGGAGTGGGATCACTCTGAGTTGTAGGAACCTGTTTGGGATTCTGAGTTGTAAGATCTGAGGATCTGAGAAGAAGTGGAGAAGTTAGGCTGAATCTAGTACACTACTAGATAGGCGAAGGAGGAAAGTGGATGTACCCAGACCTTGGGGAACCACTATAAATCCTGTGTGCACTCTGTGTATGTTTGATTGTATGATTGTTGTGTTGTGATAATTGTAGAACTGCATTTACTGTACAATATTGCTGCCTGAAAATTTAAAAAGATAAAGTTCACCTATTCACCCCCCTCTAGGTTATTAGGCACTATTTCTTTCACAGTTGTGTCGAGATAATTCAGTTATCTCGACACACTGAAGAACAAGTCAGTAGTGTCGAGACAGGTCAGATATCTCGACATCTTAAAGCTCAGGACGGTAGTGTCGAGATAATTCAACTGTCTCGATACAATGCAGAATTGAAGTACAAACAGTAGTGTCGAGACAATTCAACTGTCTCGACATAATGCAGAATTGAAGTATAGACGGTAGTGTTGATGCATTTCAATTGTCTCAACACAATGCAGAGATGAAGTACAGACAGTAGTGTTGAGACAATTTAACTGTATTGACACAATTAAGAATTGATGAGCAGACTATAGTGTCGAGATAATTCAACTGTCTCGACACTGAAGAATTAAAGCAGATTGTAGTGTCGAGATAATTCAACTGTCTCGATATAACGAAGCCTTAAAGATGTTGACACCCAACAGACAGTTGTATCGAGACAAATCAACTGTCTCAACACCTTCAAGTTCAGACTTGAAATTCTACTAAGTACAAATATGTCGAGACTGCTAATATGTCTCGACACCTTGCAAAATATTAAGTATGATTGTGTTGAGAAACTTAGGACTTCTCGACACTTATGATTCTGAAGTTGTACAGAGTCAACATAGCAGAGTGTCAAGACAAGTCAGAAGTGTCACATCCACTACATTGTCGTGACAACTCATCTGAATTCATTTGAAGAAAAATTAAAGTATGATGACATATGATGATGTCATCAAATCTGAAGACCAGCATCTTGTGAAGTCTATAAATAGAGGGGTTGCCTACATAGAACTTAAAGAATTTTTAATTTACTTATTCTGATTTCGTCTAAGTTAGAGACGAGCGATATTCCCGAGAGGAAGGAAGACACAAGTCTTCAAGAAAGTCTTTTGATCCTTTCAACAAGTTGATCAGAGGATTAAGGTGGATCTGTCTACAAGTTCTTCAAGCAAATTAAGCCGATCATCATCAAGAATAGTACAGATCTAGTGAAGAATCATTTCAGCCTGCCTGCTTATCAAGAACTCATCATGTGTAGCGGAATTGAAGAATCTGAATTTTCAGATAAATGAAATCTCAGAGTTGTTGTTTTTTGAGATTATTTTATTACTCAACTTCTATTAAATCTGTAAGATCTATTTGAGATCTGAGTGGGTAGGAGATATTTTCTCTAAGTTGTAAGCATGTGTTATAAAGACTGAGGTAGGTGATTTGTGTGGGATCACTGAGGTGTAAGACATGGAAAGTCTGGGGTAGGGTTCTTGAGGGACCTGAGGTAGGAGATTGGGTGAATCTCTGAGGTAGGACCAGTGGGTCTGAGTTGTAGTTTTCTTAATAGAAACTGAGCTTGTAAGATCTGTTGATCTGAGTTGATCTAGAGGAGATATAACCTTATCTAGCACATTGCTAGTGAGGAAGAAGGGGGAAAGTGAATGTACCTTAGATAGGGGAACCACTATAAAACTTCTGTGTACTGTGGATTGCTTGTGTTGTGTTCTTGTGATTATTTGATTTCGTATATCTGCTAAGCATCTAGTATAAGTGAAAAAGAAACTTAAAATACACCTATTCACCCCCTAGGTGATTAACTACCTAGACATAACTTTCAAGTGGTATGAGAGTGAGGTTCATCAAAGAATGACCTAACAGTCAAAAAAAGATACTAAGGGTAGTTGATTCAAATCAGATCTTATGGCTTCAGAATCTCATAGAAAACTTAGTTCTATGAAGCTTCCTATATGTACTATGGATAATTTTGTCATCAGGAAGCTAAGAGTGAGGTAGTTTATGGAGGCATCAGATCCAAGAATATTTGTCACTATACAAGAAGAACCATATATTCCCATGAAAATATCTGTCTTAGATGCAAATGTTCAAATCCCTAAGAGCCTATCAAAGATGACAAAGGATGAGGTGGTTCTTGCCACCATGGATAAAAGAGAACAAAACATATTTGTTAGTGTTATAGATAATTCAACCTTTCAAAATTTAATACACTGCAAAACATCCAAGGAGATGTTGGACACTCTTATAGTCTATATGGAAGGAACAGAAGTAGTTAGAGATGACAGAAAGTCTCTACTAAAGCAGCAGTATGAGGCATTCAAGCAAGGGAAGACTGATTCTATAGAACTTTGCTATGAAAAGTTCTTTATAATTGTCAATGACCTAAAGAATTATGACTGACAATTTTTAAATTATGAGCTTAACGACAAGTTTCTTAGATCCCTAAATAAAGAATGAGACATAAAATTTGTGCTGTAAGAGAAATGGGTAATCTGAGGAACATGTTTCCTCAGGATTTGTATAGGAAACTGTTATCATATGAGCTCCAGTTAAATTCTAGAAAAGCTGAAGATGAATCTGCCAGAAGTTCAAATCAGACTAGATCCGTAGCTTTCAAAGCAGACACATCAAAGAAGACTAGAAGAGAAAGTTCATCATCACAAAGAAGGGATGAAGATATAGTCAGCACTGCGACTTGTTCTTCATCAAAACAATTGTCTGATGGTGAATTGGCCTTGTTTACTAGGCAATTCAAGAAGATGATGAGAAGAAGAAAGTAGTGGAACAACAAGAAGTCATCATCTGGTTCAAGCTCTAACAAGAATAGAGACAGAAATAATAATTATGTGGTCAGGTATGATTCAAAACCAAACAAACAAATTAAGACTGATATTATCTGTCATTGTTGTAACAGGTCTCGACATGTCATTGTTGACTGTCCAGTAAAGAGAAAGGAGAATAGGAAGTCCAAAGACAAGAAGTTCTATAAAGACAAGAAATCAGAAAAGGGTCTGATGGCAAATAAGTCGAAGACTTTGTCTGATAGTGACACTGATTCAACTGAATCAGAAGAAGAACATGTACATATTGGATTGTTCTCCTATGAAGAAGAATTTATCAGAGAGGTCATATACAAGTGCAATAACTCCACAACTTCATCATATTATGGTGACTCTGAAGATAATATGGAGATTAACCTTATGACACTGTCTGATAATCCAGGAACATAAATTGTTGAATGTCAGGATACTAAGGTAATCTTTGGCAATTCCATTTATACTACAACTTCTACTTATGAGACTGGGGATGAGTTAGACACATGTTGCTCAAATTTTGAGAAACATGAGTCTAGCTCTGAGACTGAACTACAGCAGCTCACAGTCAAGTTTCGAAAACTGCTTGAGGCTCTTGTGAAGAGCAAAAAAGCTTGTCAAGGAACAAGCCAAAACAATTGACTCACTAACTGGTCTTAAGTACCATCATGAGATGGCTACACAGAAGATTGGTCTTCAAAGTTCAAAGTTGGCTAAGCGAACTAAGATCATTGATGAACAAATCATGTTGCTAAAATAAAAAGAAGCAACCATTCAGGAGTTAGAAATCGAACTTCAGAATGAGAAGAGACTTGTTTAGTCATTTTCTAAACCTAAGATTGTGCTCCCTATTATAGATACCTTCTCAGGAACTCTTGGAAGTGGTCTTGGTTTTGTTAAGCTTAAGAGAAGAAGAAACAAAATGCTGACATGACAAAAGGGTCCATTCATGCCACAACATGTGTTTCAGACTAAGGGTAAAGAAACCCAGAAGTCTGAACCAGTGAGACTAAACTCATATGTGAATATGAAAGCTATTCCTAATGTGTTTGCTCCAAGGAAGACTGTTGTGACTGTGAGGCAAAACAACAATTATGCTCCCAGTCAGAATGCAACTGTCAAGTTTGCTAATTCCTGTCCTAGGGAATGTCAGCATAAAATTCCTATTGTTCCTCCAAAGAGGAGATACAATAGATATGAGTGTTGGTGTTGTGGGAAGATTGGAAACTTTGCCCTGGACTGTTGTTTCAATCCCACAGTGTCTCATGGATAAAAATGTATCCAACTAAGAAATATTCAGGTGGTCTCAATGGATCCACAACTAACAAGCACCTAGGACCGAAAACAATTTGGGATCCTAAGGACAAATAAATATTTATATTGCAGGTATGTCCAAGCTATAACACCCCCATCCGTCGCATGAGATATAACAGAAGGTCCGGCTGGGGCCCCACGCCATATACCACGGACAGCTAGTAGAGTTATGTATTAACACCAAGTTACTACCAAAGGAGCACGTGTCCTAACCCAGAGGATTCTAGGGGAAGATTTTAAAAAAGTTATAAGAACCCAAGCCACATATGAATGTCCACTAAAAACACCAAGTAGGAATGAGCGTACAAATACACTAAGTACTTGGCCTTATGGCATTACAAGAGTTTACTTAAATAATGAATGTCTTCCAAACATCGGCATGCAGGCCGGCCACACATGAGCATAAAAGTAAACATTGGCTTTTGGCCTTCGAGCGCCCACATAGCAATCAGGGCTTCAGCCCGCTACTTGACACTAGGCTCAGCAGCACCTACAAACAACATTCCACCGCAACGGTGGCAAACAAAAGCAACGGTCAGCTAAAGCTGTCCAACTTATAACGTCCCCACCACTAAATCGGGGAGGCGGTGCTCCTTCCCTGCAATTTATTAGTATAACCAAACAACATAGTGAGCGTACAATTTAAGCACACCTCACCACATGCGTAGGCACACACAGCCACACACCCCGTGCTCTCAGGGCACTTTTTTGGTGAATCTGGTCCATTCCGTGACTTCACCACCACCCCCAGGATGGCAAACAAAGTGAGCATTTTAGTCTTTCCGGCCGAAGCCTAAGACTTGCCCTCTTTGCCAACGGTAAGTGCCACGTACCTTAGGACTCTTTAACTGAACCTCTTAGAGCGAGTACGGTTCCACTTAACTCGTTGCTTACACCACCACGTCAATTTAAGCCATATGCGCGGGTCAAGCTTCACCGAGTCCCAAATCGATCTCAAGAATTTACATAACCCATTTATGAACAAGTTGACTCCCAGGCCACCAAGATGACAGAACTACGCATATGCCTAGTTTTGCGAGTGCACCTTGGGGTTAGTCCCCCAAAACTCCCTGTTGCAATCTACCACGTAGAAAACCCCAAAACAACCATTGTCAAGGAGTCTTCTCCGGCTAATCATGCATAATGAAACATCACCGATCCAGACCAACTTGTATGGGTAGGCTTCAAACACCATGCCTATGTCCGTACTTCGATTCTGGTCTCTACATGCATAACTAGGAGGACTATTCATGTCCACCCGAAGGAACACCTCACACTCACCGCATACTTGTGAGAGCGGGTTTCCTATGCAGAAAGGAAAAGAACTTCACTTGTCCAAGAAGAGAATCGTTACCCTAGAAGTTCTCTTAGGCCCAATGGAGAAGAGAAGAAACTTAGACGGATGAAAAGCACAGCAACGGCCTCGCCTCCAAGGATCTGGAGTCGGCTTGTGATTTGGGGCTCCGAAGATCCAACGGAGGCCAGATTTCCCCTTCTTCTTCAACCTTTGCTCTCCCCTCTCTGTAACTCTTTAGGAAGAGAAAACCTAAGAGAAAATGAGGGTTTAACCCTCACTCCCAGCCTTATAACAGCAGGAAGAACTCTGGGTCATCGAATCCAATCTAAGTAAAACGAATAGACTCGATTTTCCCTTAAAATCAATTTCCTGGGCCCAACACGGCTTGTGACACGCCCGTGTCACAGGCTGTGTCTCACGATCTGAACACGATCGTCGAATGCAGAATAGAACACGGGCTCAGACACTCCCGTGTACTGCTTGACATGCCCGTATCAGCTGATGACACGGCCATGTCCCGGGGCGTGTCCCTCAAGAGACACAGGAAACTATCACGTCCTGACCAGGACACGGGCTTAGACACGCCCGTGTCAACACTTGACACGCCCGTATCGACAAGTACACAGCCGTGTTCCAGGCCGTGTCCCTTACTGGACACCGCCAAGCCAACACAGAGTAGGACACGGCCCTGGACACGCCCGTGTCTCAGGCCGTGTGCTTGACCTCCAAAATCGTCGAACACATTTATCGACCACACGGAAAATCGTCGAACTCGTAGCAGGACACAGCTATGGAAACGCCCGTGTGACCCTTATCATGCCCCAGATTGGCCTTAAGACGCTACCAGTTCATTTCCGAGTTTTGGGGCATTACAACTCCCCCCCTTAAAAGAATGTCATCCAGAAATTATAGAATGAAAAGTACTCAAACTTAAATGGTACCCAAGTAGAAGAGCTCGGGACACATTTCATCGACCACCCGTGTCTCAGGCCGGTCTGCTCTCGCTCCCACGAAAGCTCCTCATGACCGTAGTTGTCCCATCAGACCTTGACCATCCTTATGTCTTTGTTACGAAGTCGCTTGACTTCAGAGTCCTCAATGCGAAGGGGCTTGACCTTCGTCGTCAACCCACGATCAACACGTACGTGATCGACCGCAATCACTTGTGAAGGCTCTTGCACCGCCTTCTGCAACACCTATATGTGGAATACGTCATGTAGACCACTCAATTCCACTGATAACTTCAGTCTATAAGCCGCTTCACCAATACGCTCTAGAATTTCAAACGTTCCAAGGTACCTCGAACTCAGCTTCTTCAAGCGTCGTACCCGAGAGACACCCTTGAACGACTTAATTTTCAAATATACTCAGTCTCCAACACCGAACTCAACTTTCATGTGCTTAACAATATAATATTTAGCCTTCCTGTCTTGAGCGATCAGCAATCGTACTCGTATCATTTGTACCAATGAAGTGGCGCCTTCCACTTCCTGTCGTTTGTATAGCTTCGACTCACCAGTGTCCAACAAAGACAACGGTGTGCGGCATTTTCTACCGTAAAGGGCCTCAAAGGGCACCATTTGAATACTCGCCTGTTAGTTGTTGTTATAAGCAAACTCCACCATGTACAGGTGATCTTCCCACCGCTTTCTAAAATCCAACACGTACATGCGAAGCATGTCCTCCATCGTCATGTTGACCCTCTCGGTCTGACCATCCGTCTGCGGATAAAAGGCCATGCTGATACTCAGCTTGGTTCCCAACATTTGTTGCACCAACCTCCAGTCATTGGACGTGAAGCGCCCATCTCGATCACTCGCGATGCTGCGGGGCACACCGTGCAGTCGAACAATGTTATCTATATAGAGTTTTGCTAGCTTATCCACTGAATCATCCTTCCTATTCGGAATGAAGTGGGATACCTTTGTCAATCTATCTACGATCACCCAGATGGCGTTGTTTCCCTTCCGCGACTTTGGCAACCCATGTACAAAATCCACTGAAATATCGTCGAACTTCCACTCCGGGATAGGCAAGAGCTTCAAGAAACCTTCGGGCTTCTGGCACTCTGCCTTCACCAATGCGCATGTTTGACACTTCTCCACATACAGTGCCACGTCTTTCTTAAGTCCTGGCCACCAGAACAACTTTTTCATATCACAATACATTTTCGTGCTCCCAGGGTGAATCGAGTACTTGGTATGATGAGCCTCGTACATCAATTCCTCCCGCAGTTTACCCACATTTGGGATGCACAGATGATTGTCCCTCCATAACAGTCCATCGACAACAACAAATTGGGAATTTGACCCATCCAAAGCCTCACCCATGATCTGCTTCATGCTGTTATCCAAATCCAGGGCCCGCCGAATCCTATCAGCAAGGTCATACTGCACCTCTGTCCAGTTCAATTGTGCTTCAACACTTGTCTTCGTGTCAACACAGGAGATCTCTAATGCCTCCAAATCCCGCATCAAACGCTTGTCATGAACCGTCAACCAGTTGGCCTGCGTGGGAGCCCTGCGGCTCAACGCATCCGCAACTGCGTTGCCTTTCCCAGGTATATAATGTATCTTGAATGTGTAGTCACCCGGGAACTCCATCCACCTCCGCTTCCGCATGTTTAGGTCTTTTTGATCCAACAAGTACTTCAAGCTCTTGTGATCAGTATTGATATCGACCTTCACACCGTACAGGTAATGCCTCCACAGCTTCAGGGCAAATATCAAGGCCGCTAGCTCCAAGTCATGGAACGAATAATTCCTCTCGTGTACCTTTAGATGACGTGAGCCATAGGCTATTACACTCCCATGCTGCAGTAGAATACAACCTAAGTCACTTCCCGAAGCATCACTGTAAATCTAAAACCCTTTGGTCCCACTTGGCGAACATAGAATAGACGTCGTGGTCAACCGACGTTTCAGTTCTTCGAAAGCTTGTGCGTACTCCAACGACCACACAAACTTTTGATCTTTCCTCGTCAAAGTCATGAGGGGTAACACTATCCGCGAGAAGTTCTCTACGAAGTGCCTGTAGTAGCCCGCAAGTCTAAGGAAACTCCGGACTTCTGCCACTGAAGATAACACAGGCCACTCCCGTATCGCAACTATCTTCGTCGGATCTACCGCAATCCCTTCTCCACTAACAATATGACCAAGGAATGCTACCGAGGATAACCAGAATTCGCATTTGGAGAATTTGGCATAATGTTGATTCCTTCTCAACGTCTCCAACACCATATGCAGATGCTTGAAATGGTCATCTTTGCATTGCGAGTATACCAATATATCGTCGATAAAGACTATCACGAATTGGTCCAGGTACTCTCTGAATATTTTGTTCATCAAATCCATAAACACAGATGGTGCATTAGTCAGCCCAAACGACATGACGGTGAACTCATAATGCCCATACCATGTGCTAAAAGCTGTCTTGGGGATGTCACTTTCCCTTATCCGCAGCTGATAGTATCCAGATTTCATATCCAACATTGAGTACACAGTCGACCCCACCAACTGGCCAAACAGATCATCAATCCTCAGAATCAGATATGTATTCTTCTCTGTTAGCTTGTTCAACTCCCGGTAATCGATACAATGCCGTAAACTTCCGTCCTTCTTCTTAACAAAGAGGACCGACGTGCTCCAAGGCGACGAACTTGGACGTACATAACCTTGCTCCCACAGATCTTGAAGCTGTACTTTCAATTCTGCCATCTCCTTAGGTGCTAACAGATACAGAGAGAGTGACACAGGTTTTGCACCTGCCACCAGCACAATGGTAAAGTCAACCTCTCGCTGAGGCGGGGCTCCAGGGAGATCGTCAGGGAACACATCATGATACTCGGACACAACTGGGATACTCTCCATACTAGGCTTGGGCTTCGAAGCCTCCACTAAAGTGAAAAATAGCTCTACACCAGCACGAACTGCCTTAACCACCTGGAGAGCAAACATCAAAGTCTTGCACGACCCTTTCATGCCCGCAAATGTCATCTCATGATCAGTTCCCAATTTGACCTCCTTGTGGTTGCAATCAATGTATGCCCGCTGCTCTAAGAGCTAGTCCATCCCAAAGAACACATCGAACTCCACTAACGGCAGTAGCGACGTTTGCAAGTCAAACTCTTGACTCCTAATCCGTATCTTTACGCAACAAACTCTATCCGCTCGCATTGAACACCCATTAGGCAACAACACATCCAATTTGTCCCTTGCCGTCGAAGAAGGGACTCCGATGCGCGATACAAATCCTTCGGACAAAAAGGAATGTGAAGCTCTCATATCGAACAGTGTTCTCGCTGGATAAGCGAAAATTAAAAGAAAGCCTAGCACAAGCAGTCATAAGCTAACACGCAAAAGGTAACAAATATATAAAGTTAATCTGCTTTTAATTAACTCATACATGTCACCACGTCAGTCTGCTTTATGGCCTCCTGAAGGCCGAGGTTGTATACTTTGGGCTAATTTGGAGCATAGTGGGATGCGGTTGACTTCACTGCCTTCCCCTTTTCCTCATAAGTTGCTCCAGGATTCCTCTCATACTTTAGACATCCGCTCCAACAATCTTGGTCAAAATGCCCCGACTTCCCACAGTTATAGCATGCGCCCGTGGTTCGGGCTGTAGTTGCCCCAGATGCACCCAAAGAAGGTGCTGGACCTGAAGTCCTAGCCTTCTTATGCCACCTACGGAAACCAGACTTTGAGGAAGTCGGTACCTTGAACTCCAGCTTCTTCGCACCAGAGTCCTTCTTCTCTTGGACTCTCTTCAGATCCTTCTCCAACGATCGGGTCGTATTGACCAGGGTTAGTAAACCCTGCGTCATAGGCCTGAGAGTAGTAGCCTTAAGTCATCCCGCAAACCCTCGTAGAACCGGTTGGTCTTACGCTCCTCATCGGCCAAAGTAGAGCTAGCATAATGACCCAACCATGTAAACTCGTGGAGATACTCATCCACGCTACTATTTCCCTCCGTCAATCTTTGGAACTCATTCTCCATAGCGATCCTCTGAACCGAGGGGAGGTATCTTGCCAAGAATAACCTCGAGAACTCATCCATTGAGACATCCGTGAGTTGCCTTCCAACCAAATGATGCAGCTCCAACCCTTCCCACCACAACCTCTCACCATCCAATAGGAAGGTGGTTATGGTGTTCTTCTGCCATTCCTCCGTTTCCGTAGCTGTCAAGACTCTCTTCACCCGAGAGAGCCAATCTTCAGCCTGGGTTGGCGTTACAGTTCCCGAAAACACTGGAGGGTTAAAGCTCATTACATGTTTGAGCTGCTTCTTTGTCGCTCTTCTAGGTATCAACGACTCTATCACCACTTGTTCCACCCTTCTGGGTTCTGCTTCTCGAAGAGGTACCTGCTCCCCTGCAGGGGCAGGATGTTGCACTTACGTTCCATGTTGAGCGTTTATCATCGTAAACACCACTTCAGCCATCAGTCTAATGGTTTCTGCTGAAGGAGGGGTTGCAGGCACATCATTAGGTGCATTGCTCTCTGCCGATTGCGGACATTCTGACTGTCCAGCAACTCTCCTAGTCACCTATAATAGCAAAAAAAAAAACCATCGATTAGGCGACAAACAGATTGCTAAAAACAATCATTGGAACACTTAGGTTTCTCAAAACAAGTGTATTTTCATTCCTAAGTGAACATTCATGGGTTCTTTTCATGTTATAACGACGAAGCACATACATTTGCTCACCACCCATTAAAAGAATTCGCCCATGAATTCAAATAAGCAAGACCGAAGCCATAATCTACTACCAAATTGTAACACCCCCCATCCGTCGCATGGGATATAACAGAAGGTCTGGCCGGGGCCCCACTCCATATACCACGGACAGCCATTGGAGTTACGTATTAATACCAAGTTACTGCCAAAGTAGCACGCATCCTAACCCAGATCATTCTAGCAGAAGATTTTAAAACAGTTATAAGAACCCAAGCCATAGCATGAATGTCCACTAAAAACACCCAGTAGGAATGAGCATACAAACACACTAAGTACTTGGCCTTATGGCCTTACAAGAGTTTACTTAAATAATGAATGTCTTCCAAACATCGGCACGCAGGCCAGCCACACATGAGCATAAAAGTAAACATTGGCTTTTGGCCTTCGAGGGCCCGCACGACAATCAGGGCTTCAGCCCGTTACTTGCCACTAGGCTCCGCAGCACCTGCAAACAACATTCCACCGCAACGGTGACAAACAAAAGTAACGATCAGCTAAAGATTGCCAAATTATAATGACTCCACCCCTAAATCGGGGAGGCGGTGCTCCTTCCCTGCAATTTATTAGTATAACCAAACAAGATAGTGAACGTACAATTTAAGCACACTTCACCACAGGCATAGGAACGCACGACCACACAACCCGTGCTCTCAGGGCACATTCTCGGTGAATCCGGTCCATTCAGTGGCTTCTCCACCGCCCCTAGGAAGGCAAACAAAGTGAGCATTTTAGTCTTTCCGGCCGAAGCCTAAGACTCACCCTCTATGCCAACGGTAAGTACCACGTACCTTAGGTCTCTTTAACTGAACTGCATAGAGCGGGTACGGTTCCACTCAACCCGTTGCTTACACCGCCACGTCAATTTAAGCCATAGCCGCTGGTCAAGCTTCCTAGAGTCCCAAATCGATCACAAGAATTTACATAACCCATTTCTGTACAAGTTGGCTCCCAGGCCACCAAGATGGCAAAACCACGCATCTGCCCAGTTTTCCGGGTGCACCTTGATGTTAGTCCCCAAGGCTCCCTGTTGCAATCTACCACGTAGAAAACCCGAAAACAACCATCGGCACGGAGTCTTCTCTGGCTAATCATGCATAATGATACATCACCGATCCAGACCAACTTGTCCGGGTAGGCTTCACACAATATGCCTATGTTCGTACTTCGATTCCGGACTCTACAGGCAAAACTAGGAGGACTATTCATGTCCACCCGAAGGAACACCTCACACTCACCGCATACTCGCGAGAACGGATTTCCTATGCAGAAATGAAGAGGACTTCACTTGTCCAAGAAGAAAATCGTTACCCTAGAAGTTCGCTTAGGCCCATGGAGAAGAGAAGAAACTTAGACGGAAGAAAAGCACCGCAACGGCCCCGCCTCCAAGGATCTGGACTCAGCTTACGATTCGGGGATCCGAAGCTCCAACGGCGGTCGGATTTCTCCTTCTTCTTCAAACTTTGCTCTCCCCTCTCTCTAACTCTTTAGGAAGAGAAAACCTAAGAGAAAATGAGGGTTTAACCCTCACACCCGGCCTTATAATAGCAGGAAGAACTCTAGTCCATCAGATCCAATCTAAGTAAAACGTACGGCCTCGATTTGACCTTAAAATCACTTTTCTGGGCCGAACACGGTGTGTGACACGCCCGTATCACAGGCCGTGTCTCGCGATCTGAACACGATCGTCCAATGCAGAATAGGACACGAGCTCAGACACGCCCGTATACTGCTTGACACGGTCGTGTCAGCTGATGACACGCCCGTGTCATGGGACGTGTCCCTCAAGCGACACAGGAAACCGTCATGTCCCGACCAGGACATGGGCTTATACACACTCGTGTCAATACTTGACACGCCCGTGTCGACAAGTACACGGGCGTGTTCCAGGTCGTGTCCCTTAATCGACACTGCCAAGCCGATACATAGTAGGATACGGCCCTGGACACGCCCGTATCTCAGGCCGTGTGCCTGACCTCCAAAGATCGTCGAACATATTTCGTCGACCACACGAAAAATTGTCGAACTTGTAGCAGGACATGGCCATGGACACGCCCGTGTCCCAGGCCGTGTGACCCTTATCAGGACCTAGATTGGCCTTGAGACGCTACCAGTTCATTTTCGAGTTTTGGGGCGTTACACAAGCACCAGAGATAGGCCCATCAAGTACTTAGACAGTGGATGCTCCGGACATATGACTGGAACTAGGGTCTATCTGAAGGAGTACACTCGAATGACAAATGGACACAAAGTAATATCTGGTGGTTCAGATAGAGGAGTCATCAAGGGGTATGGTAAGGTATCCAATGGAGTAGTTACCATCTCCAAAGTGGCATATATGGATGGATTACAACATAATCTAATCAGCATAAGTTAGATTTGTGATTTGGGCTATGACATAGTTTTCCACAAAGATTGGTGCTTAATTAAAAGGTCAAGTGACCAAGAGGTCATCTTGACAAGAACTTGGAGTGAGAATGTGTATTGTTTAGATTTTCTTTCTCTAAATTCAGACTCTCCTATATGCCTAGTTGTAAATGAGAAAGTCTCACACTATGTCAAATGACGCAAGAGACTAGCTCATTTGAACTATAAGACCATAGACAAGCTTTTCAGTAATGAGCTAGTTAGGAATGGTCCTAACATAAAATGCTCCAAGGAGAATATTTGCTCTACATGCCAAAAAGACATGCAGACCAAAGCTTCTTTCAGAAGCATTGAAACCAAAGACACTATGAGGTATTTATACCTCTTGCATATGGACTTGTTTGGTCATATGCAAGTTCATAGTCTAGGATGGAAAGTCTACACATTTATGATTGTTGATGACTATTCCAGATTTACTTGGGTTTTATTTTCAAGGAAAAAGTCTGAAACTCCTGATGTATTCATGATATTTGTCAAATAAATACAAAATGAATTGAACAGTTCTGTGGTCAGAATCAGAAATGATCATGGAACTGAGTTTCAATATGAATGCATGACAAAGTTTTGTGAAGAACTTGAGATTCAGCAAGAGTTTTCCTCACCAAGAACACCCCAGCAAAATGGAATTGCTGAGAGGAAGAACATGACTCTCATTGAAGCTGGGAGAACCATGCTAAATGATTCTTCTCTTCCAGAATATTTCTGGGCTAAAGCTATTAACACTGCATGTCATGTTCTTAATAGAGCTTCAATCAACAAAAGCCTGACAAAGACTCCTTATGGGCTAATGAAGGGCAGAAAACCAAATATAGCATACTTCAGAATCTTTGGATGTAGGTGTTTTGTCCTTAATAATATGAAAACATACTTAACTAAGTTTGCTGAGAAGTCATATGGAGGCATATTTGTTGGTTATAGTAACCACAGTGAGGCCTATAGGATCTACAACTTGAAGGATGAAGTTGTAGAGGAGTCTGTTCATGTTGTATTTGATGAAAGTTTTATGTTTTTCAATGATATGCCAAGTACATCAAAGACAACAGGAAAAGACTTATAGATAAAGGAGCTATCAATAGAAGACTCAACTCCAACAAGTCAAAGTATACAAGATGGAGTCTGTTGGAAATTGTTCCCTACAATATTCCTCAGAATTTGAAGAGGCATCACCAATCATGCTAAGGGGCATAATGTATTTGATGTGTGCTTGAGCTCATGCATGCAGGTTTTTCATAATTGGACAGGTGAAATTAAAGAGTATGCTGGAAGATTCAGAAATTGTCGAGCTGAGCTCACCGTTAGTTGAATGGAGTTCAGAACTTGGGATTCAGAAATTGTCGAGCTCAGCTCACCTTTCGTCGAGCTTAGCTCACCATTCGTCGAGCTGAATTCAAAAGCTTGGGATTCATAATTCGTCAAGCTCAGCCCACCGATCGTCGAACATAGTTCAACATTTGTCGAACTAAAGCTGGAAAATTTGACTAAGGCAAAACCGCTGAGACAACTGAGACAGTTGAGAAGTATGTCTCAGCATAACTACTGAGACAAAACAAGCTAGATTTCTCTAAGTCCAGAAGAGTTGAGTGAAGCAGGTTCACTCAACGCTTCTAATGAAGAATAAAGTGTTGAGACCGCTGAGAAGAAACCGCAGAGACAGGAGATAGTCTCAGCTGAGAAGAAGAAAGCGTTGAGACCGCTGAGAAGAAACTGCTGAGACAGGAGATAGACTCAGCTGTGAAAAAGAAACCGCTAAGATAATTGAGAAGGAACAGCTGAGACAAAGCCAGCAGAATTTCTCTAAGTGCAGAAGCATTGAATGAGGCAGGTTCACTCAACGCTTCTAATGAAGAGCCAAGACAAATGTCGTTGAGTGACTTAACATCACTCAACGCTTAATGATGTTCTGAAATTTTTCCAAGTCCAGATGGTGATGACCACTGCTGATGTCATCAAAAGTCAACAAGTCAAAGTATCTCATGTCATTGCAGGAAAGCTACAACAACACAGGATGACCACTGTTGACATCACCAGAAGTCGACAAAGTCAAAATAGTTCATGCCATTGCGAGAAAGCTGTTGTAGTGTCGAAAGCTATATTTGTCCTTTTCTGAGGGAGGTGGCGCTCACCATCCTTGGCTGGGCCTACTCTCAAATATTGTCATTGATTCAAATCAACACATATAAAAAGAATAAAGAAAAGGGGATTATGGTTACGGAGAACAAATGCATATCACAAAAAGAAAAAATAGAAAATAGAGGCGGCTGGACTTCATCTTCTCCAAAAAACTTGAAAGCAAAAGTCCAGCAGAGCAAGCCAGGAGACAGTGAAAAGTCAGATGAAGCTCTTTCAAGTTCAGCAAGTGTGTTCTCTCAGGAACAAGTCAGTTGATTCTTCAGATCAGCAAGAAGATAGCTGTGTGAAGTGCAGTCAGCCTTCAACAGCAGATAGTTGTTTATATGTGCAGCAAAGAAGTAGTGGTTGTAGAAGAAGACTTATCCCTTCTACAGCAAGTGGGCTGGATTGATATTTTCTCAGTCTAGTAAGGTAGACTCAGAGATTTTTCTCTGAGTTAGTGGTTTAAATTTCATTCATCAACTTATTTAAATTCCTGTAGGATTCATTTTAACTGAATCTGAGCTGTAGGGCCTTTTGGCCTGAGTTGTAGGTGACTAATTAGTCACTAAGGTAGGTGCCCTACTGGGATATTAAGGTAGGATACAAGTGTGGATCTGAGAGTAGGGCTGTCCTCCCAGCCTGAGTAGTAGGCCTTAGAAATAAGGCTGAGGTGGGTGACTGGTGAGTCACTGAGCTGTAGGTGACAAGTGTGTCACTGAGTTGTAGGCCTTGGAGGAGGCTGAGCTGTAGGTGCCTGGCAGGGCACTAAGGTAGGTACTTGGAAAGGTACTGAGTTGTAGGAGTACTGCAGCACTCTTAGAGTAGGGCTTTGTGCTTGAAGTGGTAGGGCTTAAAAGCCTGAGCTGTAGGCCTTAGAGATGAGGCCGAGGGAGGTGGTTAGTGGACCACTAAGCTATAGGAGCTTTGCAGGGCTCTGAGGTAGGAACCTTTGTAGTTCTGAGGTAGGGTTCTGAAGAGAACCTGAGGGGTGGAGTTTGTGCCTAGTCCAACAAAATAGTTGGATAAGTGGGAGGGAAAGTGGATGTACCCAATTGGGGAACTACTATGAAAAACTGTGTGCTGGGTTGTGGTATTGTTTTTCTTTTACATTGCAGGTGCTAAGGACAAGCTCTAGATTACCTAGTTAGAAATCAGTAAAAAGACTTAAAATTTTCAAAGACCTATTCACCCCCCTCCTCTAGGTGACTAGCTAACCTTAAGTAAATAACTTTTAGAGTCAATATTATTGAGGAAGAACTTCCACAGGAACCACCAGAAGAAGAGACTCAGCAACAAGATGAAGCTGTTCAAAGAGAAGAGGTTACATTACCAGTTGCTGTCAGACATCTAAGTGATCATCCAAGGGAACTGATCATTAGAGATGAACTCATGGTCTGACCACAAAAAGTAGACATCACAACACTGTAATGTACTCAAGTTTTCTCTCACAAATAGAACCAAAGAAGTTTGAAGAAGCCAATATAGACCCATTTTGGATAGGGGCTATGCAGGAAGAATTGAACCAATTCAAGAGATGCAATGTCTGGAAGTTAGTTCCTAGACCAGATGACTGCAACATCATAGGAACCAAGTGGATCTACAAGAACAAATTAGATGAGAATGGTGTTATAGTCAGGAATAATGTTAGACTGGTTGTAAAGGGTTATAGATAAGAAGAGGGTATAGATTATGATTAGACCTTTGCACTAGTGACTAGATTGAATGCAATTAGACTCTTCCTTGCATATGCAGCCAGCAAAGGATTCAAGGTTTACCAAATGGATGTGAAGTCAGCCTTCCTAAATGGTAACCTCAAAAAAGGGTTTATGTTGAGCAACCCTCAGGTTTTGTGGACTCAACTCATCCTAAGCATGTTTATTTTTTATTAAGATCTCTCTATGGATTAAAACAAGACCCAAGGGCATGGTATGTGACTCTGTCTAAATTCTTTTTGGAGAATAAATTCGAAAGAGGGAAAATAAACAAAACACTATTCCTAAGGGACGTCAAAGACAAGACCATCCTAGTGCAAATATATATATGACATTATATTTGGTTCTACTAATGTGTAACTTTGCACTAAGTTTACCAAACTTATGCAAGGAAAGTTTGAGATGAGAAGTATGAGTGAACTCAAGTTTTTCTTGGGTCTCCAAGTTAAGAAAACTATTAATGGACTTTTCATAAGTCAGTCTAAGTTCACAAAGAGTTAATCAAGAAGTATGGCATAGAAACAACCACTTTAATGAGAACTCCAATGGGGTCCAGTATGTCTTTAGACAATTATAGAGCTGGCAAGCCAGTTGATATCACCATGTTTAAGGGAATAGTTGGCTCACTACTCTATCTAACAGCCAGTAGACCAGATATCATGTATGCTACTTGTGTCTGTGCTAGGTATCAAGCTTTCCCTAAGGAATCTCACTATACAACAGTAAAAAAATATTGAGATATCTAAAGGGCATACCTAGTCTTGGCTTATGGTATCCCAAAAATAGTGATTTTGAACTAATAGGCTTTTCAGATGCAGATTATGTAGCTTGTAAAGAAGACAGGAAAAGCACATCAGGTTCATGTCAGTTCCTTGGAAGAAGGCTGGTGTCATGGAGCAGTAAAAAGCAAACAAGTGTAGCAATATCCACTGCTGAGTCTGAGTACATTTTAGTTGGAAGTTGCAGTGCATAATTACTTTGGATTTAGCATCAGTTACAAGATTACAACATACAGATAAGTAAAACTCCACTATATTGTCATTCTACTAGTGCTATATCAATTGCAAATAATCATGTATCACATAGTAGAACTAAACATGTTGAGATTAGATATCACTTTATTAGGGAGCATGTAGAAAAGGAAAACATTAATCTGGAATTTGTTCCTATAGACAAACATATTGCTGACATTTTCACTAAGCCCCTAGATGAAGAAAATTTTAAGTTCTTTAAATTTGAACTTGGTATGTTAAATATGGAGTAAATAATGCATAAGGACTGATAAGAGTAAAATTTTAATTAGTAATTAAGTATACTTAAATATCAAGTAAATACTTCAAGTATCAAGTTTGTGAAGTTCAGGATATAAAATACTGACTAAGTTAAAAGTTGTGTCGAGACACCAAAGATTGTGTCGAGACATCTAAGAAAGTGTCGAGAGACTAAATAATGTATCGAGACATAAAAGGGTGTCGAGACCCTAAGGTATGTGTCGAGAGACATAATCCTTGTGTTGACTTGTGTCGACACATCTCGACAGACATTTCTTCCTGTGTCGACACTAGGTCATTTCCCAAAATTTGGAACAGACTAAATATACTGCACCTTTTCAATTTCTGTGGCATCGACTATAAATAGGATATGAGAATAGAAGTCGACTACACTTTCTTGAAATCCTGAGAGATTGATTTTTGAGTGTCGATCCCTAGAACTTCTTTTAGTCGACACATCTCTCTCTAAATTTCTTCTCTCTAATGGATCCCAAAGATGACGAAAACATTTATAAAGGATATGAGCTTGTTCGCAATGTTCAACTCGGCAGCTGAAGAAATCAAGGAGGTAATAACTCTAATTACTAAAGCAGGATTTGAATATCTGCTTTTAGAACCGTCAAATATTTTGAAACGAGAAGTTCAAGAATTATTTTCTGATGCCTATCTGGATTCCAATGTAGATAAGATTAATTCTAAAGTGAATGGAGTAAAGGTCAAAATCACAACAAGGAGACTGGCTAAGGTATTCTACTTACCAAGAATTGACCAATAAGATGACCTAGACTCTTCCAAGAATGCAGATGCTTTGAAGTAGTGTGGATTGGACCCAACCACAAAGCTGGGAAGCACCCTGTGTCAGGAATGGTATGAATAATCAATGCAAATTCATGTCTAAGATAATATGGAAGGTGCTGATGTGCAAGATAGGAGCATATGACAGGATATCTGCATATATGTTTGTGCTGATGATTAGAGTTATCTTCAAAGTCAAGATTAACTGGAGCAAATTAGTCTTTACCAAGATTGTAGAATGCATCAAGAAGCCCAATATGGGCAGAATTATAAGCCTCTACCCGGTACAATCCATTCCTGACAGTCTAAATCTAAAGATTGGATCTAAGATCAATCAAATGAGAATAATGGACATGAGAATTTTGGCAAGGTGGGATAGAGTTTTGACAAAGGAGACACCTGAACTAGAAAAGAAGAAAGAGAAGAAGGAGAAGGTAGTGGTTGTGGAAGAAGATTCTTCCAGTGATTCTGAAGCACAAGGTAGTTCCAGTACAGATAAATAGGATGATGCAGCACAAGATAATTCTCCAAGACCCTCATCTGGAACTAGGGATTAGATGTAGGGGAGATAATTCCAGAGAAGGAACACATTGAGGGGGAGAACCTCAATGTTCTTCCTGACTTAGACAGTGAAACTTCTAACAACACATTAATGGATGTGGTTCATGAACTGAACCTAGCAGAGGAACAAGCTGGTGTTCCTGCACAAGATGTGCATATGTATGATAAAGAGAATGAGGAGGCAGTCTATAAGGAGACTGAGGAAGAAATCTTTCTGAATAAAGATATAGATATCCAGGGGAGATGACTACTCTGCAAGAGGATCCAGTTCATGATGACATAGATCTTGGTGAAGGAGGTGCAAGAGTTGAGGGGGAGATAGCAAATCTGGCCCCAAATACTGAAGAAGCTAAAGAGCCTACATCAGTCGAAGTAGTTAGTTCTTCAGAATCTGAGGAGGAAGTAGCCTCTCAGATGAAGAAAAGAAAATTAACTACACTCAAAAAGAGGAGTCTAAGTTATAAGAAGATCATTCAGTTTGGCCCAACCCCTGCTCCTGCTACGGATTTAAGCTAACTTCTAGTTCAAATACAGATCATGCTAGATGGACAAAGGCCCTGGAAAAATATGTAGATGAAATCAGTAAGGAGTTGTAGTTTCAGCTGGCACAAGATATCAAATCAATCAGATTTGAAGTAAATCTACTAAAAAAGGATATGTCTGACTTCTTTAATAAAGGTGGTAATGCAGTGGTTTATCTAGCTAAACAACAGCAGGAATCAAAGGACACGCTTGATGACATGGGTACTAAATAAGGATTTGTACTGGAAAACTAGATAAGAATGAATGATAACATGATTGCAATTCATGATATCTCCCTGAAAAAGCTAGCAAAGCAAACTACAACTCTTGAAACAAAGCTAGATTCTACTTCTGTAGCTATTGACTCTAAGATCTCGACTCATTCAGTCATCATGGATCAGGCTTTCAAGGCCTCTTGCAAAGGTCTAACTGATACCCTGCTCAAGGTAAAGACTCATTTAACCTCAGGGATTCATCATATTGTAGATCAAGTGAGATTTCAGAAGGATGATTTAAGAGATCATATTGAAAGAGAAGTCATAAAGGGGGAGAAAGTAATGATAAAGTCAAGCTCTGACCATGCTATGTTGACATCCAATAACATCAGATTCACTCTAGGCTATCCTTTTCTTAATGATAATGATCAAACAACTGAGTCTGGCTGTCAACTAGCTCAGTTGGAAGGTATTCACTATACAGCAGTACAAACCATGTATAGTCCACCACAGTTTGAGGCTATTCAAGATGCTGTACAGGCTATGTATAGTCCTCCACCATATGTTCAGAATGTTGTATGTGAAGAGGTGGAGATGACTAATGCTATCTTGCTCAAGGAAAAAGAAGCTCGGTTATCCAAGAAGAGATTCAGGGAGAAAGCTGAGGCAAAGCTAGATTTTGAGCAGTGGAGTCCAAATTTTAGAAATATTATACTCATTGCATGCCAAGCTATTAATAACAATATATATGATAGGGGCAAATGGTCTTTTGAACAAGAATGGGAAAAACATACAAAGCAGTAGGAGGTAATCTATAAATTCAGAAGAGATCTGAAGGCAGGGAAGATCCCAGCTGATTCTATTGAACCTTGCAAGTATTTCCCTAAACCCTATCATTATTTTGAAAGGCAAAAACTTAAGGAAGAAGAGAACTTGAAGTCCAAGGATGTCAAGGGAAAGAAGAAGGTTGCTGATGACAAGTTGTCTGAAGTTAAAGCCAAGATACATTCAGGGAAAAACATTGTCATCAAAGAGCCGGAACAATCTTAGAATAGTTCACTTTTCAAGAAACTTTGTAATTTTGAAATAATACATTATAAAGTCAGGACTGATTAAACATTCACAAAAATGAAATGAAAAGTCCATTGGCCCTTTACCATTTTTGTCTTGATTGTTTTCATTTATTGTGTATTTTTGTTACAGTACTTAACTTTTACATCATAATTATCCTATTTTGGTATTATGATGTATATCATTGAATTGGGGTTATGACTTCTCCAAATAGTGAGAGATTGTTGGGTACTTGGTAACAATATAATTGATTTGAAGAAGCCCTTTTAACTCAACGGTATACACAATCATGTATTTGATGTATGGTTAAGGTTCATGTGCAGGGTGAATACTTGAAGAAATGGATAGGTACAAAAGTATCGAGACATCTCACAAGAATGTCGACACCTTTGTAGGAGAAGTGTCAAGTTCAGCCAAATGTGTCGAGACAAGCCAGTTATCTCGACACCATGAAGATCAAGTTAGTTGTGTCAAGACAAGTCAGCTATCTCGACACCTTGAAGATCAAGTCAGTTGTGTCAAGACAAGTCAGTTATCACGACACCTTAAAGATCAAGTCAGTTGTGTCGAGACAAGTCAGTTATCTCGACGCTTTGAGATCAAGACAGTTGTGTTGAGACAATTCAGTTATCTCGACATATTGAAGAACAAGTCAGCAGTGTCGAGATAAGTCAGATATCTCGACATCTTAAAGCTCGGGACGGTAGTGTCAAGATAATTCAACTATCTCGACACAATGCAGAAATGAAGTACAAACAGTAGTGTCAAGATAATTCAATTATCTCGACACAACGTAGCATTGAAGTACAGACAGTAGTGTCGAGAAAATTCAATTGTCTTAACACAATGCAGAGCTGAAGTACTGACAGTAGTGTCGAGACAATTCAACCGTCTCGACACAATGAAGAATTGAAGATCAAACTGTACTGTCGAGACAATTCAACAGTCTCGACACTGAACATTTATAGCAGACTGTAGTGTCGAGACAATTCAACTATCTTGACACAGTGAAGCCTTAAAGATGTCGACACCTAGCAGACAGTTGTGTCGAGACAAATCAACTGTCTCGACACCTTCAAGTCCAGACTCGAAATTCTACTAAGTACAAATGTGTTGAGACTGCTAAGATTTCTCGACACCTTGCAACAACACTAAGTATGATTGTGTCAAGACAATTAGGACTTCTCTACACTTATGATTATAAAGTTATACAGAGTCAACGCAGCAGATTGTCAAGACAAGTCAGAAGTGTCACATCCGCTATAGTGTCGTGACATCTCATCTGAATTCGTCTGAAGGAAAAAATTGAAGCATGATGACATATGATGATGTCATCAAATTTGAATATCAGTATCTTGTGAAGTCTATAAATAGAGGGGTTGTCTACACATAACTTAAAGAAATTTTATTTTACTTATTCTAATTTCATCTAAGTCAGAGAAGGTTGACATTCCCGAGAAGAAGGAAGACACAAGTCTTCAAGAAAGTCATCTGATCCTTTCAATAAGTTGATCAGAGGATTAAGGTGGATCTATCTACAAGTTCTTCAAGAAAATCAAGCTGATCATCATCAAGAACAGTATAGATCTAGTGAAGAATCATTTCAGCTTGCCTGCTTATCAAGAACTCATCCAGTATAGCAGAATTGAAGAATCTAAATTTTCTGATAAGTGAAATCTCAGAGTTGTTGTTTTCTGGGATTATTTTATTACTCAACTTCTATTAAATATGTTAGATCTATTTGAGATCTGAGTGGGTAGGAGATCTGAGTGAGGGACTTGAGGAAGGTGATTTGTGTTGGATCACTGAGGTATAGGACATGGAAAGTCTAAGGTAGGGTTCTTGAGGGACCTGAGGTAGGAGATTGGGTGAATATCTGAGGTAGCACCAGTCGGTCTGCATTGTAGGTTTCTTAATAGAAACTGAGCATGTAAGATCTGTTGATCTAAAGGATATATAACCTTATCTAGCACATTGCTAGTGAGAAAGAAGGGGGAAAGTGGATGTACCCTAGATAGGGGAACCACTATAAAATTTCTATGTACTGTGGATTGCTTGTGCTGTGTTCTTGTGATTATTTGATTTCATATATCTGCTAAGCATTTAGTATAAGTGACAAAGAAAATTTAAAGAACTTAAAAGACACTTATTCACCCCCTTTAGGTGATTAACTACCCATAGAAATAAATTTCAACTACATATAGTTCCTAGGATGAGGCGTGGAAGATAAATGATCTCATCTCTCGCTGCGTTGCTGAGGAGGAGAAACTGAAGAAAGTTAAGACAAACACTTCTGTGCTCATAGTCAAATCCCCGTTTAAGAAGAAGAAGAAGTTAAAAGCTCCTTTTAAGACTCAGGATGGACAAGCTTCAGTGAGCTAGGATGCTGGTAGAAAGAAGTTACTTAGTTGCTTCTTTTGCAAGAAGAAGGGGCATGTGAAGCACGAGTGCCTGAAGTTTAATTCTTGGACGGAGAAGCATGGATTTGCACCTAAAGGTAACCCTTTAGCTCTAGTCCTTTGTGAATCCAATTTAATTGAAGTCCCATCAAATTCTTGGTGGCTCGATAGTGGAGCAACTAATCATGTTGCTTACACACTACAAGGGTTCATCAAAAGGAGGAGGCCAAGCAAGGGTGAGTGCAAACTCATGGTTGGCAATAATGTTAAGGTGGAGGTAGAGTTCATCAGGGACATTTATTTAGTCCTTGATTCAGGAAATGAACTTTTATTAAAAGACATATTTTATATTCCTTCATTTAGAAGAAACTTGAATTCTGTTTCAACATTAGATAAACTTAATTATGGTTTTAATATTTCTGGTGGTTTTATTAAGTTATTTTACGAATCACGATTTATTGGTCAATGTTCTTTATCTAATGGTTTATATAAAATATCTTGCAGCTGTTAATTATTATGTCACCTCATATAATGTAGAAAACATTGTTAGTAAAATACCTCTCATTAAGGAACAGTGTTCCATGTTTTGGCATAAAAGAATAGGTCATGTCTCTAGGGAAACAGTATAAATATTAATTAAGAAAAATATTCTTCCTACTCTAGACTTCAGTGACCTAGATACATGCGCAGACTGCTATATAGGTAAGATGACCAAGACTAAAAAGAAATGATCAACTCCTAGTTCAAGCTTATTAGAGGTTATTCATACGGACATTAGTGGTCCTTATTCCACTACCCTCTATAAGAAGACCTATTTTATTACATACATTGATGACTATTCTCATTTTGGTTATTAGTACTTAATTAAGGAGAAGTCCGAATCACTTGAAAATTTTAAGATTTTCAAGACTGAAGTTTAGAAACAAATAGGGAAAGTTATCAGGATTGTTAGGTCTGACAGAGGTGGCGAGTATTTTGGTAGAGATGATGCCTCCGGGCAATATAAAAGTATGTTTGTTAGATGCTTGGAGAGCTATGGTGTTGTTGCCCAATACTCCATGTCGGGTAGTCCCTAGTAAAATGGTGTTGTTGAAAGGTGTAATTGCATCTTTAAGGAAATGATGAGGAGCATGATGAGTAGGACAAATCTTCCTGATTTTTGTTGGGTGGGGCGCTTAAGACTGCAGTATAATTCCTTAATAGAGTTCCTTCTAAGTCAGTACCTAAAACCCCATTTGAGTTAAGGCCCAGTAGACGAACCAGCCTTAATCATTTGCGTGTTTGGGTTGTCCTGCAGTAGTCCGTTTATAAAACCCATCATAAAGTAAGATAACCCCCAGGTCTTGTTGTTGCTATTTCATAGGCTATCCAAATCACTCTAAGGGATTTAAGTTATATTCCCCTTTAGGAGGACCTAGAATTGTGGAGTCACAAACAACTAATTTTTTAGAATGGGGTGTCGCTGATGAAGCTAGTTGCTCTCTCCCTATTAGTTAAGACGAGAAATTTGTGACCATTAATTTATTTGTGCCCTCGGTAGGAGATCCTGTGATGCCTGAACTTGTGATAGAACAAGTGGAGGATGTGGAAGTGGTCTTACAACTGATTCCAGTTAAGATTCCTCCTTATGTTCAGGAGGTTTATCCACCCGCTAGGAGATCCACTAGGCAGAGAAGGCCTGAAATTTCCTAAGACTGTGAATTCTATTTAGGAGAGAGTGATTATGACATTGGTCAAGTAGTTGACCTGGTGACATTTAGTGAAGTTGTGTCTGGACCATAAGTTGATTTGTGGTGGGATGCTATGAAAGATGAGATGGAGTCTATGAAGCTGAATAAGGTTTGGGAGTTAGTTGAATTACCTAAAGGCTATAGGCCCATTGGTTCTAAATAGGTGTTTAAGACCAAGAAAGACTCTAAGGGAAAGGTCAAGCGGTTTAAGGTCAGACTGGTAGCCAAGAGATTTACACAGAGAGAAGGAACCGATTATCATGAGACATTTTCTCCCTTTTCCTCGAAAGTCTCTTTCAGAGTGATAATGACATTAGTAGCTCATTATGATTTATAGCTACACCAAATGGATGTAAAGACCGCATTCCTGAATGACGATCTTACCGAGGTGGTTTATATGGTGCAGCCTGAGGGATTCAAGTCTGGTCATTCTGACCAACTTGTATGTAAACTTAACAAATCCCTATATGGTCTGAAGCAAGTTTCTAGACAGTGGTATTTGAATTTTGATGAGGTGGTTACTTCTTTTGGTTTTGTAGAAAATACGGTAGACCGTTTTATATATCTCAAGTTCAGCGGGAGCAGATTCATCTTCTTAATTCTTTTTGTAGATGATATATTGCTTACGAACAGTGATTTGGCATTATTGCATGAATCTAAGCAATTTCTGTCAAAACACTTCGATATGAAAGATCTTGGAGAAACATCCTTCATTCTAGGAATTGAGATCATTAGGGACCGATCTCACCATACATTGGCACTCTCTCAGAAAGCCTACATTGAGCATGTACTTGAGAGATTTATCATGCTTGGTTGTAAGGCTGGTGACGTACCTGTGCTTAAGGGTGATATGCTCAGCTTATCACAATGCCCCAGGAACAATAGAGAGAGAGTATGAAGGATATACCTTACACTAGTGCGGTAGGCAGTTTAATGTATGCCCAAGTATGTATCAGACCGGACATTGCCTTCGTGGTAGGACTTTTAGGTAGATATCAGTCGAAACTATGACCTGATCATCAGGTAGCTGCCAAGAAAGTCTTAAGGTATTTGAAGGGAACTAAGGATGTTAAGTTGTTCTACCATAGAGTTCAAACCTTGAGTTTGTGGGGTATACAGATTCTGATTTTGGTGAGTGTTAGGACGCTAAGAAGTCTACTTCAGGTTATATATTTAAGTTTAGTGGTGGGGCCGTTTCGTGGAAGAGTGTCAAGCAGACACTCATCACTTGTCCAAAATGCATGCTGAGTTCGTCGCACTTTTTGGAGCTTCCACTCACGCAGTGCGGCTTAAGAATTTCATTACAGAGTTGAAGGTCGTTGATTCTATTACTAGACCCATCCGGATGTACTGTAATAATATCTCTACAGTTATGTTCTCGATGAACAATAAAAGTATCACCGGGTCCAAGCATATGGAAATTAAGTTCTTGATAGTTAAGGAATTAATCAACAAGGGTGAAATTTTAGTGGAGCATTTAAGGAAAGATGACATATTGGCTGATCCACTTACTAAAGGACTTCACCCTACCATGTTTCAAAAACATGTTATTAATATGGGGGCTCAAATAGTTTATTGATGTACTAGATTAGTGGGAGGCTACATGAAGCTCCAATTCAATTATCTATCATTTATATAGCACTTTATCTAATTCATTAATAATTAAAGAATATTCATTCAGGAATATCATTAAGTTTCGATATTCGTTGAATTTTGTGACACGTCACACTTTATACAAAGTCTCATGACTTGTGTCAGTCAAAGCATAAGGCCTGGGGCACTTCATTTGAGTTATAGCCTGTGGTATGTCTTTTGACACATGAATTTCAAAACCTAGTTAGACATACTTGTTCTTTTGGACACTTAAGAACTTCACACAACATGGTCTAGTGCATTCATTTGAGAAGTTTGGTTTGCCACCAAATAAGAACAACCTTCATGCACAATTTTCAATGTGTGTTCTATTTTTATATAACCACGCTTTGTCCATGTCGATTAGATCTATAAGCTATTGTAACCATGGAAGGTCCCATGTCACTCAATGATGCAGTTGCCGCCATGATTCAGAGTGGAGGATTTGGTTTGACTGTATTGATGTGGAAGTAGACTTAATATCGCGTTCGCTAAATGGTACTCTTAAGTTTAGTGAAGATTTTATCAGAAAGTCATAAATTACGATGAATACGAGTCCAAGTGGGAGAATGTTAGAAGTTTCTCGTAAGGTGGACTCTATTCATCGAGACGTCCCAGTGAAGTTATACGTGATTTTTGAGTCTATTCGGACTCCTACGAGCACGTGTTAATTTATTCATGTGAATGATCGAAGCCTGTGATAGGTGGGTTAGATCGTCTTGTAAATTCAGTCGCGAACTTGGTCTCACCCTTGGCACAAATTCTGGCTTGATTATGAATCTAATAAATTATTTGGGGTCTTAATTTTCATTGATTTGAAGTTTAATGGAATTGATTGTTTCCATTTTTGGTAACTCCAATATTAAGAGCTTGCCTTATTAGAGCCTAAATAAAAACCCCTCATATAGACTTTTAATCAATTTTTGTTCGGTGGTGAACAAGGTCTGAATTCCCGAGCTCTCTTCATCTTCTTTGTGAAACCGCTGCTTTCCATGTCATTCCTTCTCCCAGATCGCCGGCTCCCTAATCAGGATCTGTATTGTTGACAGTGGCTTCCGTTCACTATCCTCTCCTTCATCGTGAAGCCAAGTGTCGATCTCGAGAGCTAAGGCGAGGGGAAGAGCAACCCAAACCTTGGAGGCCGCCAGCTGTAGATCTGAAACCGCCGCTGGCCCTTATTTCATTGTTCCTCGATTTTATCTTTTGGAGAGGAATGAATTGCAGATCATCGGAGAAAACCTGCAACTAATTGTGGATCTTCTCCTCCATCAAGTTTGCTATTTTTTTCAGATAACTATTGTTGCATGCATATCTACACATCGTTGGAGGTTCTTGGTGGTGTGAAGTTGGTAGCCCCTTCATTTCTTTCCTCTGCGAGGAGCAACAACCTTCTAGATCGGGACATCCATCGCCGACGAGGAACATAAGAAGAAAAGCCAGCCATCGCTCATCTCACTCAACACCATATGAGTTGAAGCGTCGAGTAATGACCAGTCAGTCAAAGCTTTTGCATTGATAGTGCAGAAATTGACTAAGACCAGAAGTGTTGAGTGATGTCAACGCACTCAATGCCAAGACCAAAAAACATTGAGTCATGTTGTTGTAGTCAAAGCCAAAGAAGATTGATGACTAAAATCGACTAACTCCAGAAGCATTGAGGGAAGCCAGTTCACTCAATGCATAAATAAGAAGATAGGCAAAGGAAGAAAGCGTTGAGTTGCCAACTCACTCAACGCCTTCAGACAGGTGAAGAATTGATCAAGTCTAGAGGCATTGAGTGAAGCCAGTTCACTCCACACACTCAACGCTTAACAAGTGGAGAAAGTACTGAGGTGTTGAGTGAAGCCAGTTCACTCAACACACTCAATGCCTAATCATGCATAGAATGTTGGACTATGAAAGTCAAAATTTGGCTAAGTCCAGAGGCATTGAGTGAGGAAGGCTCACTCAGCGCTCTCAATGCCTAGAGGCAGAATGATGAGCTAAGTAAGAATGTGTTGAGTGATGAAGGCTCACTCAACGCTCTCAGCGCTTAAGATGCAGAATGATTCAGAAAGTTGACTAAGAGTTTTGGCATTGAGTGAAGCTTGTTCACTCAGCACACTCAACGCATGAGGAAGCAAAAGATTGGCTAAGTCCAAAACCATTGAGTTAAGCTTGTTCACTTAACGCCTTGGATGAAAGTGAAGATTTGGCTAAGTCCATAGATGCCGACGTTAGCCAAAGTCAACAAAAGTCAACATATTTCAAATTCAGTGCGAGAAAGCTGGAATCCACCGCTAATGGCGTCGATGACCCGATGTATAATATATTCTGTACAAGGAAGGCCTTATACCAATAATTAAAGTTGGGCCCACACGTCATATAGCAGTTAATTTGCGGAATATAAAAGGACTAAAGTCGGAAGACGGAACCACAAACTTTTAGGGCTTTCTCTTTCAAAAAGCGGAAGATTGTCACCGTCTTCCTCACCATTGTTGCTAAGACAAGAAGCAAAAAGCTCAAATCGATCGACTCGAAAATTATTCCAGTTAGCTGACGTCATCCTCTTCATCAACATCAAGCAAGAAGGAGCAGCAAGGCTAACCCTAGCTGCGGCCACTTCACAACCCAAGCTGAGCAATTCCTGAAGATAATTTCTGATGCTGTGAAGAAGAAATCTGGACTGATTTTTCTCAGGACAGGAGTAAGACACATAGATAATTTCTCTGGTGTCAAATTTACACCAACTCTTTTTCTCTCTCTGTAAGATCCTTTTTGGATATAAGCTGTAAGACTGTATTATAAAGGCTAAGTTTGTAGGATCTGTTATAGTTCTGAGTGGTAGGGCCTTTTGGCCTGAGGTAGGTGATAATCTAACCACTGAGTTGTAGGGCTCTGTGCCTGAGTTATAAGTCTTGGAGGAGACTGAGTGGTTCTACGAGATCGTGTTGTAAGCTCTTAGGAGGCAAGATATTGGAGTAGTGCCTTGTCTAACACACTGTTAGAAAGGCGGGAAGGACAGTGGACATACCCATAATCTAGGGAACCACTATAAACTATTGTATCATCTGGGTGAATATCTTGAAAGCACTAAGAAGTAGATCACCTCTCACATCCTTACATTATAAAAGTAAAAAGACACACTAAAACATATAAACCTATTCACCCCCCCCTCTAGGTGGTTTATCTACCCTTGCAAACAAAGACTTTCAAGTGGTATTAGAGGGAGGTTGCTCAAGAAAGGCTTAACAGTCTGAGTAGATCTCCAAGGGTAGCAGTGAAAGTATGCTTATGGGTTCAGGAGAGAACCATAAGGAGCTTAGTTCCATGAAGCTCCCTATCTGTAGAAAGAAATGCTTTGGAATCTAGAAGAAGAGGGTCAGACTCTTCATGGAGGCATCTGACCTAATAATCTTTGTGACAGTCAAAGAGGAACCCTTCATTACTATGAAGGTCTCTGCTCTGGATGCAAGTGTCAAGACACCTAAGACTTATTCAGAAATAACCAAGGATGAGGTCATTCTTACCACCATGGATAAGAGGGCACAAAACATTCTTGTTAGTGCCATAGATGACTCCACCTTTTAGAATTTGGTGCAATACAAGACAACCAAAGAGATGTGGGACACTTTGGTAGTCTACATGGAGGGCACTGAAGAGGTCAGAGAAGACAGAAAGTCCATGCTCAATCAAGAGTATGAGGCTTTCAGGCAGTCCAAGGGAGTGAGCATAGCCAGCTGCTAAGAAAGATTCTTTAGGATAGTGAATAAGATAAGTACCTATGGCCAGGTCTTTAGTAATTATGAACTCAATGATAAGTTCCTTAGGTCTCTAACTAGAGACTGGGACACCAAGATTTGTGCCATCGGGGAAGTGGCAAAGCTGGCAGATACACCTCCACCAACTCTATTTGGGAAGCTATTGTCTTATGAAATGTAGCTGACTGCCAAGAAGGAGGAGGAGAAAAAACATCAAGTCTCAGGGCCGAGAAAAGACTGTGGCTTATAAAGCTAAAGCCACAAGAACGAGCAGGGGAAAGACTCCTCCACCAAGGAGGGCTGCTGAGTTTGACTCGGAAAGTCCAGAGACATGCACATCAGACTGCCACATGTCTGATGAGGAGTTTGTTGTCTTCTCTAGGCAATTTATGAAGCTGATGAAGAAGAAGGGGTGGAGGAGCAGACCCTCCTCCTCCTTTCATCACCAGGAGGACTACTATAGGGGAAAGAAGAAATCCACCAAGGAGGACAGGTATGGCTCTAAACCTGATAAACAGATTTTCACTAAAGTGGTTTGCTATTGCTGCAGCAAAACTGGGAATATAATTATTGACTGCCCATTCAAAGGAAAGGAGGATGTTGAGAAGAAACACCACCACCAAAAGAGCAAGAAGGAGAAGTCCTTCATGGCAAATAAGGAGAAGAGTTGGTCTGACTCCTCCTCATCAGAATCTGAAGAAGAAGAAGCCTACATTGGGCTGATGGCAAGGTCTGAGGAAGAATCTTGCAAGGATCATCCTGGTCCGGGAAAGGTACAATCTCTATCTAGTTCTTCTTTTGAGTCAGATTATGAGACAAGTACCCAAGTCTAGTGCTTCTTCATGAAGTGATGAAGATGGCTCAGAATCTGAGGAGGATATCAATCAATCGATCGATAAGTATGGTGAACTTCTTCATGCATTAAAGAGAAGTAAGCTGTTGGCTAAAAAGTATGCTCAGGAGATTGCTTCTCTACAGCTTGCTGCTTTCCAGCATTCTGAGTCAGCAACCCTGCTGAAACAGAAAACCAGGGAAGTTAGCCAGCAAAAGAACATTACTGTCATCTAGATAGGCACCATAAAATACATGGACAGTCTCATTAGATCTCTGGAACAGAAACTCCAGAGAGAAAAGAGGATTGTGTCTAGCTACTTTAAGCCCAATTCAGTGTTGCCCATCATTGAATACTTCTCCCCTCAGAGAAACAAGAGGGGTTTAGGTTTCAAGGAAATCACAAGGGCTGCCCCTCTCAAAGGAAAGGGAATAGCTCCAGTTTAGCCACCCATTGCCTTTGAAAGGGTAATACTCCCTTCTAACAGGTATGACCGGGACTCTATGTATGGTCACTGGAAGAATGGGAATTCTTCTTGGAAGAATACAAGTGTACCTTCCAATGGAAGGAGAAGAGGAATGAGGTTGAGTGCCTTCAATGCAGCCCATGAAGAAATACAAATGGCCTATCATAGATCATTTATCTTTGGTGCTCCAGTCCCCCACTCTTAAGAATGTGGCTGCAGCTAAAGTTCAAGGCCATCTAGCCAAGACTTTGACCAAGGGTCGGTAAATCAGCATGCCTGATTTGGCTATTTGTGATTCTATCAAGAGCATGTCTTTTTCAAAGAAGTCTGTTGTTGATGGAACTTAGAGCATGCCAAATAAGTCTACTGAAAGACTAACCTTCAGCCAGATCCTAACAGAAAGGATATTGAGAAAGGTTGTTGTTGTTCCTTCTAGACAGGGAGCTGTTGTCAGCATAACTAGCAGACCATCTAAAAAAAGAAGGTACAACATTCATCAGTGCTTATGCTATGGTAAAGTGGGCCACTATGCCATTGATTGCTAGCATAATCCCAATGTGGCCAGAGCTAAAGTCAATCTACCAGTCAGAAAAACTACTTGTGGACATGTTCATTTTTAGACTGTCATGAACCAAGGACCCTATAAATATTAGGGTCCTAAGGTAAGGTAAACATGTTTTGCAGGTCAGTACAAGTGCCCATACCCCTATATGGTACTTGGACAATGGTTGTTCCAGGCACATGACTGGAACAAGGAGTTATGTAAATGTTTACTTTAGGATTGCTAATGACCTAGGAGGGGTGAATAGGTCCAATTTAAATTATGGCACCCCTTTTAATAATCAGAGTACTACTTTCTTTAACATGATTAATTCAGTCAGATAATCAAGAGATACTTAACAACAATTAGGAAATTAAACAAAGCACAACAATTCAGCATACACAACACAATGCACACAGATTTATAGTGGTTCCCCAATTTATGGGTACATCCACTTTCCCCCTTCGCATATCTAGCAATGAACTAGATTCGGCCAAACTCCTTCTCTTTTCTTTACTCAGATTCTTAGATCTTACAGCTAAGAGCCCACCCGACTTCTACAACTCAGACTTTACAAGTCTTACCACTCAGATCACTAAGATCCTACACCTCAAGTTCTTCTCGAGAACTCTACCTCAGAATGAATCCACAATCCTACTTCTCATGTAACACCTGCCCTACACCTCAGAGAATTTCCAACTTCTCCTACCTCAGGCAATCTCGGCCCTACCTCAGCCTTTATAACACAGGCTTATAAAAAAAATGAAAATAGTTCTCCTCCACTCAGATCTACAGGTTGATCTTACACAATGAGAGTAGGTTAAAGAAAAATTGAATTATAAAATATCACCCAGCAAGAGAGATCTGAGTAACAACTTCTTGATCTGTTCTTGATGAATGTGCTTCTGTTGATCTTTGTCAAGATAGATCTCATCAAACCCTTCTTAGCTTTCCAAAGCTTCTTGAAATATAAATTAGGGTTGATCTAGGCTGGAGAGATGTTGAAGATGATTCATGATCAGACCTCTCTCCACCTTCTAAATTGTACCTGATGCTTCAGACTTTTGTCTTCACAAAATTGTGTTGCTTCTTCCTCGTTTTTATCTCTTTCTTCTTTTTTTTGAAGACTAGATTCCTTTAAATATGCTCTGATAAGAGTAACCGGCTGATCCGGTTAATAACTGACATCTGATTGTTCTGACAGTTATCAGTACCTCCGTCTTGATTTCTACACTTAGAAAACATGTCTGCTGAAGTGTTGAACCTTGACTGTTTAATGTGTCAACACGAGTCCTGGGTGTCAACACTGCTCTTGTAGTGGTGTCGACAAACTTCTGAATGTGCCGACATAGCTCTTCAACTTGTATCGACACAACTTATGTGGAATGTGTCGACACAAGACATATGAGTCAATACAGTTGTCTTTAGTCTCGACACAGCTTGATTAGAGTGTGTCGACACTAGTCCTGAGTGTTGACACAGTTATCTTCAGTCTCGACGCAGCTTGAAAAGAGTGCATCGACACTATTCCTGAGTATCGACACAGTTGTCTTCAGTCTTGACACAGCTTGATTAGAGTGTGTCGACACTAGTCCTGAGTGTCGACAAAGTTGTCTTCAGTCTCGACACAGTATGTCGACACAGTTGTCCTTAGTGTCGACACAACATCTCTTTGTCTCGACACAACTTGTTCAGTGTGTGTCGATACTAGTCCCGAGTGTCGACACAGTTGTCTTCAGTCATGACATAGTGTGTCGACATAGTTGTCCTTAGTGTCGACATAGCTTCTCTTTATCTCGACACTTTGTACTTAGCTTTATTTACCCGCACACATGAACTTAACATCCATCAAATACAATAATGTGTATATCATTGAGTTGAGAAGACTTCTTCAAAATAAGTACCTTGAGACCAATGTTCTCAACAAATTATCTGAAGGAGTATACTCCAGTGAAGGATGGACCCAAAGTTATCTTTAGTGGTTCATACAATGGAGTCACCAGAGAGTATGATAAGATCACTAATGGTACAGTCAGTATCACCAAAGTTGCTTATGTGGAAGGTTTGCAACATAACCTAATAAGCATATGCCAATTATGTGATCTAGGCTATGTCACTAATTCCACAAGGATGAGTGCCAGATTAAGAGGTCATCTTGACAGACACTAGGAGTGGGAACATCTATTATTTGAATTTTCTATATTCAGAAATAGACTACCCTATATGCCTAGTTGCAGATGAGAAAACATCATACTATGTCCCGTGACACAAGAGGCTAGCTCATTTGAATTATAAAACCATAGGAAAGCTCTTTAGTGAAGAGCTAGTTAGAAATGGTACAAAGAAGAAGTGCTCTAAGGAGGGTATCTGCTCTGCATGCCAAAAGGGCAAACAGACCAAGACCACCTTCAAGAACATTGGGACCGAAGACTCAGTGAGGTGCTTATACCTCCTACATATGGACTTCTTTGGTCCTATGCCAGTTCAAAGTATAGGTAGGAAAGTCTACACCTTGTGGTTGCAGATGACTTTTCAGATTTTCTTGGGTTTTCTTTCTAAGGAAGAAGTTTGAAACCCCTGATGTCTTCAAGACATTTGTCATGCAAATTTAGAATGAATTTGACAGGACTGTGGTCAAAATCAAAAGTGACCATGAGACTGAATTTCAGTCTAAATGCATGACAAGGTTCTATGAATACAGGCAAGAAGAAGGTATTGATTTTGATCAAACCTTTGCCCCAATAGCCAGATTGGAAGCCATCAGAATTTTCCTTGTATATGTTGCATACCAAGGATTCAAAGTCTACAAGATGGATGTGAAGTCAGCCTTTCTGAATGGTGACTTAAAAGAAGAGGTTTATGTTGAACAACCTCCAGGTTTTGTTGTTCCTAACTCACATAATTCTGTTTATAGACTTAGGAAAGCTCTATATGGGCTGAAGCAAGCTCCTAGAGCTTGGTATGAGACATTGTCCAGCTTCCTCATTGAGAATAAATTCTCAAGGTGGAAGATAGACAAGACCATATTCTTAAGGAAATCTAAGGGCAAGATCATCCTAGTCTAGATCTATGTTGATGACATAATCTTTGGATCTACTGATGACAACCTTTGCAGGAAGTTTGCTAAACTTATGCAAGAGAAGTTTGAGATGAGCAGCCTCCAAGTAAGACAGACTGATGATGGCTTGTCCATATCCCAATCTAAGTTTACCAGGGAGTTGATCAAGAAGTTTGTTATGGAGAATGCCTCCACCATGAAAACTCTCATGGGGTCAAGTATGCATATAGATAAAGATGAAGCAGGGAAACCTGTTGATGAAACTTTATATAGAGGGATAATTGGCTCTCTTTTATACCTTACTGCAAGTAGGCCAGACATCATGTATGCTACACGTGTTTGTGCTAGGTATCAGGCCTGCCCTAAAGAATCTCACTACTCAGCTGCTAAGAGAATTTTGAGGTATCGTAAGCGTACACTAGATCTTGGCTTATGGTACCATAGAAATGGGGATTTTAATCTAACAAGCTATTTAGAGTGCAGACTTTGTAGGTTGTAAAGAAGATAGGAAGAGCACATCAGACACCTGTCAGTTTCTGGGAGGAACACTAGTGTCTCAGAGCAGCAAGAACCAAGCAAGTGTTGTAATCTCAACTGCAGAATCAGAGTATATTTCTGTTAGGAGCTGCTGTATACAGTTGCTGTGGATCCAGCATCAACTCCAGGACTATAACCTCCAGATAAGTAGAAGTCCTTTATTTTGTGATTCTACTAGTGTCATCTCAATTACTAGGAATCTTGTCTCACACAGTAGGACTAAGCATATTGAGATAAGTTATCATTTTATTAGAGAGCATGTGGAATGTGAAGACATCAGTCATGAGTTTGTCCCTATTGACAAGCAAGTGACTTACATCTTCACCAAGCCACTAGATGAAACAAAGTTCAACACCTTCAAGTTTGAGTTGGGTATATTGAACTTGGTATAGCTTCAGTTGCTCCTTATGTTGTTTTTGTTGCAGGTTGTATTACTTTTTGCAGGAGGAAAAGACCTACAGTGGTATCAAGCCTTTCAAGTGGTTCAAGTGATATCATGACTGGATGCTCCTGCAGAGGGGGAGCAAGTCCAACACTTGCAGGAACTAATTTTGTTTCCAATAGAAAAGGTGCAAGCAACTGATTATCTATAATCAGATAGGGTGAGAAGATGTTCAAAGGCAGATAAGGCCAGCACCTCCATGACTATTCTACAGAAGTCAAAAAGGGTAGGACAATGTGATCAAGGAAATGATTAAGGATATGTAGAAAAATAGGGGGAACAACAAGTGATGATGATAAGGGGAGAAGCAAGTGATGATGATCACCTTTCAGGCAAGGAAAGTGTGGTAACCTATATCTTATTACCTCTTCCATTATATTGATTATCTGCTGCATATGTTGTGTATATCATTGACTAGGAGTTTTGACGAAAGGTTTGACTTCTTCAAATAAGGGGAGATAGTTGGGTCCAATGATCCCAATGTCTAAGATTTATAAGAAGTCAAACAAGTCAATGGTATACACATAGTTGTATTTGGTGTATGTTCAAGTTCATGCATGCAGGTTACTCTTTGTCACATTGATTGGACAGGTGGCTCAAATGATAATGACAGTAGGACATAAAGGAGCTGGCTGGAAAGGCAAGAATTTGCCTAAGTCCACAAGAATTGAGTGAAGCTAGCTCACTCAAATCCAGGCAACGATATTCGATGAAGTTCACAGGCATTGAATGAAGCTTGTTCACTCAACGCCAGATGTCAAGAAGAGCAATTGATAAAGGCAAAATTCTGGTTGAGTCCAGAGGCATTGAGTGAGGATAGCTCACTCAACGCTAGATGAGCTGAAGCGTCGAGTAAAGACCAGTCAATCAAATCTTTTGCATTGATAGTGCAGAAATCTACTAAGTCCAGAAGCATTGAGTGATGTCAACGCATTCAAAGCCAAGACCAAAAAGCGTTGAGTTATGCTGCTGCAGTCAAAGCCTAAGAAAATTGAGGACTTAAATTGACTAAGACCAGAAGCGTTGAGTGAAGCCAGTTCACTCAACGCCTAAATAAGAAGATAGGCAAATGTAGAAAGCGTTGAGTGAGGTCAGCTCACTCAACGCCTTCAGATAGGTGAAGAATTGACCAAGTCCAGAGGTGTTGAGTGAAGCCAGTTCACTCAACGCACTCGAAGCTTAACAAGTGGAAAAAGTACTTAGGCGTTGAGTGAAGTCAGTTCACTAAACGCACTCAATGCCTAATCACAGAGAGAATGTTGGACTATGATAGTACGAATTTGGCTAAGTCCAGAGGTGTTGAGTGAGAAAGTCTCATTCAACGTTCTCAATGCCTAGAGGCAGAATGATGATCTAAGTTAGAAGGCGTTGAGTGATGAAATCTCACTCAATGCTCTAAACGCCTAAGATGCGGAATGGTTCAGAAAGTTGACTAAGGGTTTTGGCGTTGAGTGAAGCTTGTTCACTCAACGCACTCAACACCTGAGGAAGCAAAATATTGGCTAAGTCCAGAATCATTGAGTAAATCTTGTTCACTCAATGCCTGAGATGAAAGTGAAGATTTGGCTTAAGTCCACAGATGCTGACGTCAGCCAAAATCAACAAAAGTCAACGGAATTCAAATTCAGCGCGGGAAAGCTGGAATTCACCGCTAATGGCGCCGGCAGCCAGCTGTATAATATATTCCATACAAGGAAGGCTTTTGTAACGCCCCTAGCCGATCCAACCTGACAGCGTCACGGCTCCGCTCTAGGCGACCCTACCGGGCTGTAGCCCAAGCACCCCAACCCCTCTCCCTCGACAGGCGAGTTGTTGGTGGCCACAGCCTCCCTTTGATGAGCGAACCCGACAGTTAAGCTGGGTCGTACGGGGACTTCCCAGGAGGTCACCCATCCCAGTACTACTCTCGCCCAAGCATGCTTAACTATGGAGTTCCTTCACTTCTCATCACCAATTAAGTTGCCAATCAATTGGTGATGAGAAGTGAAGGAACTCCATAGTTAAGCGTGCTTGGGCGAGAGTAGTACTGGGATGGGTGACCTCCTGGGAAGTCCCCGTACGACCCAGCTTAACTATCGGGTTCGCTCATCAAAGGGAGGCTGTGGCCACCAACAACCCGCCTGTCGAGGGAGAGGGGTTGGGGTGCTTGGGCTGCAGCCCGGTAGGGTCGCCTAGAGCGGAGCTGTGACGCTGTGACGTTGGATCGGCTAGGGGCGTTACAATAAAAGTGCACTTTTATTGTAACGTCCCCTTTGCCGTCTGTGGATCAACACCACTAGGCCTCCGGCGGACCGTTACCGGGCTGCAGACCAAGCACCCCAACCCCTCTCCATGGACTGACTCAATCGGCGCCTCTGCCCACTGGCGGGTTGTTGGTGGCCACAGCCTCCCTTTGATGAGGTAAACTCGATAGTCAAGCCCGCACTACGGGGACTTCACAGGAGGTCACCCATCCCAGTACTACTCCAGCCCGAGCACGCTTAACTATGGAGTTCTTTCAACTCTCATCACCAGTTGAGCAGCTCAACTGGTGATGAGAGTTGAAAGAACTCCATAGTTAAGCGTGCTCGGGCTGGAGTAGTACTGGGATGGGTGACCTCCTGTGAAGTCCCCGTAGTGCGGGCTTGACTATCGAGTTTACCTCATCAAAGGGAGGGTGTGTCCACCAACAACCCGCCAATGGGCAGAGGCGCCGATTGAGGCAGTCCATGGAGAGGGGTTGGGGTGCTTGGGCTGCAGCCCGGTAACGGTCCGCCGGAGGCCTAGTGGTGTTGATCCACAGACGGCAAAGGGGACGTTACACAGCGTCACGGCTCTACTCTAGGCGACCCTACCGGGCAGCAGCCCAAGCACCCCAACCCCTCTCCAGCCCACTGGCGGGTTGTTGGTTGCCACAGCCTCCCTTTGACGAGCGAACCCGACAGTTAAGCTGGGCCGTACGGGGACTTCCCAGGAGGTCACCCATCCCAGTACTACTCTCGCCCAAGCACGCTTAACTATGAAGTTCCTTGAATTCTCATCACCAATTGAGTTGCAGCCCAACTTAACTTTGAGTTTGCTCATCAAAGGGAGGTTGTGGCCACCAACAACCCGCCTGTGGAGGGAGAGGGATTGGGGTGCTTGGGCTGCAGCCTGGTAGCGTCGCCTAGAGCGGAGCCGTGACGCTGTCACGTTGGATCGGCTAGGGGCGTTACAGCTTTATACCAGCAATTAAAGCTTGGTCCACACGTCATATAGCTGTTAATCTGTGGAAGATAAAAGGAAGAAAATCGAAAGACGGAATCACGAACTTTTAGGGATTTCTCTTTCGAAAAGCGAAGGATTGTCATCATCTTCCTCGCACTTGTTACTGAGACAAGAAGCAAAAAAGCTCAAATCGATCGACTCAAAAATTCTTCCAGTTAGCTGTTGTCGTCCTCTTCGTCAACAACAAGCAAGAAGGAGCAGCAAGGCTAACCCTAGTTCCGGCCACTTCACAGCCCAAGCTGAGCAATTCCTGAAGATAATTTCTGGTGCTGTGAAGAAGAAATCTAGAATGATTTTTCTCAGGACAGAAGGAGTAAGGCACAAAGATAATTTCTTTGGTGTCAAATTAACACCAACTCTTTTTCTCTCTCTATAAGATCCTTTTTGGATCTGGGCTGTAAGCCTGTGTTATAAAGGATGAGTTTGTAGGATCTGTTATAGATCTGAGTGGTAGGGCCTTTTGGCCTGAGGTAGGTGGTAATCTGACCACTGAGTTGTAGGGCTCTATGCTTGAGTTGTAAGTCTTGGAGGAGACTGAGTGGTCCTGCGGGATCGTGTTGTAAGCTCTTAGGAGCCGAGATATTGGAGTAGTGCCTTGTCTAACACACTATTAGAAAGATGGGAGGGACAGTGGACATACCCATAATCTGGGGAACCACTACAAACTACTGTATCATCTGGATGAATATCTTGAAAGCACAGATCACCTCTCACAGCCTAAAATTATAAATTTAAAAGACTTTCAGAGATCGTGTGCTTTAATCTAGGCATGGTCATGCTAGCGCAAAGGAGAACAACCATCCACTTAGATTTTGGAATTTTGGCGAGCTTAGGTAAATGAATGTGTGTGACCTTTAATTGCACTGAATTTTTGGCGAGCTCGAATAATTTTTCACAGTCTCGCGAAATCTTTAATTGCATACTATCGTACAATTTGAACGCATTTAGTCGTGTGTGACTAAACTGCACAGGCAGCCTTAAAAATTTTGATTTCCAGGGAAATGGTCGTGAACGCGCACGGTTGTGCGGTAAAGGCCGCGCACTATAGTGTGTTTCACAATTGATTGTCGAGGCTGCACCTCCACGAGCTACTGTAGACAGGGGCGGATCTATGTAGAGGCATACTGAGGCACGTGCTTGGGTTCAATTTTTCGGAGAAAAAATATTATATATAGTATGTTTGGTCAATTACTAATGTTTATACTTCGATTTTTACATGTCTAAACACCAAATTGATCGCATAAACTCCAAAAAAATGGGATGTGGCTCGCAACTCACGATTTCAAGCGTGTGTGACCTAATAGTTTATTTCTTGACCCGTCTCAACGCCTCCTTCAGACCTGCGGTTGAAATTCCTTGATTTCCTTTTTCGCGAGCGACGAGTGTGCCCTACTTGCACGATTTTCTTTCCCTCATAGCGATCTTGTTTTCTCTGGCTGAGTGATGACTCTATTCTACAGAGGGAAGGGGTGAGCCAACGACAATGTGTTAAACTTTTTTTAGCTACTGAGTTGCAGCAAGCCAGTAAGCTAGCAACGCCCTTACGCCCTAGTTTTCTTTATTTATCTCATTTAATTTTTCGTTCATGTTTAAGTATAAGAGTGATGACTCTCAAATAATTGTTTTTATAACATCCACATTCCTTCTATATCCTTGATAGAGTTAGGGTAAGGGAATAAACCTAGGTTACCTTGAATCAAGATAGACAACTAAGTGCACACCAGGGAGCACATGTCAACCTAGGTTAATTCACCTCAAGTTAGGTTCACCGACTCAAATTGACCTCACCAATATATCTCTAACCCTAAGGAGTTAATTGACCAGCCAACCCATGAATTGATAGGCCAATTGCATGAATTGGACCCAAGTCAACTTATGTTTAATATTGGTTAACTCAACCATAATTGGCTCAATTAGGCTTCGCATGGTCAAATTGACCTTACCTATAGCCTTATAACACCATTGGACCCAAAAGCCTCATCATGAGGACATTAATTTCTTCAATTTGATCAAAGTCAAATCTAGGTCAATTTTGCTCAAGCATACACCTTATGGATAAAATGGCCCAATGTGGGTCCCACCATGGCACAACCAACATGTGGTGATGTTATAGGACTCAAGACAACCACATGGGACCAATCAACCCATTAGTTGACCAAGTCAACATCCCAAGTCAACCATGATCAAAATTGGGCCTAAAAAAAGAAATAAAGACTCGACAAAATTCCAATGGGTTAAGGCCTTGAACCAAGGCCCACCCTGCAGCCCATTAACATTATTTCATTTAAGTAACCTGATTAGAGAATTTCATATTATTTAATGGGGAGAAAATGGAAAATTACCCATTAATTAATGGGGTAATGATGAATTAATTGAAGGAGGCCTTAAGACATCTATTCCATCTCCCAAAAGCAATCCTTTGGTCTTCCCTAATGCTTGAGATCAATTTCCACATCACTCCTGGCCGACCACCATCAATGGAGAGCTTTAAATGTCATAGTCGACTACCACCCTTATTGCTTTCCTATAACAAGACAACCCCACCCCATTCTAACCTTTCCATCACCTTCCTTACCTCCTAAGCAGTCGTCCCAAGCCCTTACTCAACAACATTGGACTCAGGATCACTGGTTGGAGCAAGCTTGCCAGAAAAAACCATTTTCATGGCCACCTGCCACAGCAGACACATCCAAGCCCGTTTACAGGTCTATTTCTCCTCCCCACCCCCATGTGATAGGATCTTAGATCGATTAGTGAAGAAATTGGGCTCAATTGAGCCCGATTACAATTTCAAATTCCTCAAAATTGCCATTATCGGGCTTCTCGTTGGGTTCGCCGAAAACCACCACCTCCGGCGGCCGAACAACCGCCAGTCGACCGCCACCACATCAACAGAGATGGTGGTGGCCGGTCCGGGGAGGTGGCTGGATGGCTAGCAAAATCCTCTTGAATAGGTTCTAGGTCCGGTAGATCTGCGTCGTTGGCTCAAGGAGGATGACAACTCCCTAGGCGCCAGTTCGACTTTAAGATTCGCTTTAATTATTATTTTATACTAAATGACTTAGTTCATTTTGTCACCCCAAAATAGGCTTTTTGATCCTTGAAATTAAGGCCCTTAGGAAAGGCCAAATTAGGAAAGGTTGCTTGGGACAACTTTTGTAGCCTTCATGTCTACTTTCTGTTGGAATTAAAATCCTTTCATTTGGAGCTCTACAGCTGCTTGTAGGGAAGTTTTACTGGGACTGGTTCTTAGGAAGGACAAAACTTTGATTGTGAATAAATTTCACATGGTTGCATGCATGAAGCTGAAATTTTGAGCATACCTGTATATACTCTAGATACACCATTTGCCCAAAAATCAGAAATTTTGGGCACATTTTTCTATAGCTTTGTTGAATATTTGATTTATTGAATTATTGGAATAAAAGTGGTTAAACAACTCATATTGACCCAAATGTTGGTTGGAGGTCCATTTGGTCATTATAAGACCCTAATAAAATTTTTGTTCCAATTGGACCTCTGTATGTTAGTGAATTCAACTTGCATAGAGCTAAGGCTTAAGGAGGTTGGTGTGCGTTTAGCCATTTTTTTGTGATTTTAGCAAGAATCCCTTGATCAATTTCTAAAGAATTTTGTACATGCACAAATTTAGTAAAAGCACACTTTTTCAAAGAATTTTAGAACATTTGGAGTTGAATTTGCTGGGCAATTGAATTATTTTTATAGTATTGTGCCTATGTATTAATGAAATTAATGCAACATGAATAGTTGAAAAATTCAAGAAACTTTGTCAGTATTGTACATCTTTGGTAAATTATTTTGAATTTTTGGATGTCATGATCTTAGGGTTGTTATAATTATCATTTTTCCCCTTTTATATTACGGAAACATTTGTGCTCAAATTTAGTTAGAAAATTATTAACCTTTAGCATAGTTAATTATTTAACAATTGTAATCTGTAGTAATTTTTCTTGAATTATTAGATGATCATTTATTGTACCTCATGTGTAAAATGAACTAGAGGATTAGATTTTGATAATTAGAAATTAAATATCAAATATTATTGAATTATTATGAAATTATGTCCAGAGCTCTTATTTATCATTTTGACCTAATGAAAATTAATTGGTACTGTTTGAACCTCTAGTAGTGATACTTCATGCACAAATGCACTAGTGACTTAGGCTTTGTTTGAGACAGCTTATGTTGATGAATAATCTCTTTTTAAAACGCAAACGTAGTTTTATGGTTATTTGTTTGTGTAGCATATAGAAAATTAAATTACGGTCAAATTAAGTTGGAATTTTATCAAAATTGAGTATTTAGACCCTTATAATTAATTTTAGGACATTTGGATCAGAATAATTGGTGGTTGCAGCTCTTAGGCTCATATCGCACATTTAGTCTGCATATAGTAACATCAAAGGGTGATGGTTAGTAGCGATACAATATTGGATATAGACAAGTTTGGGTTATGGTTAGGATTGTTGCGCTCTAACTCGACGTCTCGGTCGGACCGGAATGACCTGTACCTCCTTAGCTCTCGGAACGGTCGAATGCACACACAATCAATGAGAATAGAAAACTGACAAGACAATTTTTTGACAAGGAAAACCCCGGAAAAAGGTGAAAAATCACGTGGTCAGATCTGTGCCGACCAAAATTCCACTAGATCTGAGTGGTGTTACAAGGCTTTTTCAAGAACTCGAGGGCAATAGGCCGCCTCTCGTTACAATTATTAGGGAGGGAGAGAAAACCTGGAGGGTGACAGGCAATCGCTCACAGGGCTAATTATTTCCCCATGTGTTGCGGGGAGCGTTGAGCTCATTGTATTATGGAGTCTTCTAATAATTCTTGGAGGAGGGAGCAACATGTTGTACTCTTTTCTGATGTCTGGGGCTTGAAGCCCGGAAACGCCCTCGGTGCGCCTTATCCTCTACTTCCTATCTCTGATTGTTTTTTGAAGAAGCGTGGTTCGATTGTCTTATCCGTAGATGGAGTGCTAGCTCTGGAGCGCGTGGGGCGCTTGTTTGCAAAGAGTGTGTTGGGTGCTTGTTCCAGGAGTGCACGCAAAGTGGTTGCGGGTAAAGAGAGAGAGAGCAGGGCGCTTGTAGAAGGAGAGCACACAGGATGCTTGTCTGAGGAGAGTGCTTGGAGCGCGAGGGGAATGGACCTGCATAAGGGAGCAACGTGCGCGAGAGCGCGCAGGAGCTTGCAAGGGGGGACACATGCAAGGACACGCGAGGGAGACACGCGCACGAGTGCGTGCAAGGAAGCGAAGAGCGGAAGAGCATGCAAGGTGGCGACGAGCCGAAGAGCGTGCAAGGAGGCGGCGAGTGGAAGAGCATGCAAGGAGGCGGCACGCGCGGGAGCGCGTAATAGAGAGATGCTTGCGAGAGCGTGCAAGGAGAAATGTGAGCGAGAGCACGCAAGGAGGCTACGCGTGCGGGAGCACACAAGGGAGAAATACACGCAATAGCGCACAAGGAGACGACGCGTGCTGGAGCACACAAGGAAGATACACGTGTGATAGCGCGCAAGGAAGAGGGATGGGGGAAAGATAAATCCCAGATGAAGAAGATGAAGATCCTCAAAGGAGGCTTTGAACATGAAGGATATCTTCAAAGAATGCTTGAAGATCTTCGAATGGGGAGAAGGAGATGAAGAGATGGAGGGAGGAGAGAGAAAATCCGTAAGAGGATTTTTCGGGGAAGGAGAGAATTAAAATTATAGGGGTATCTGGGGTCCTATTTATAGTCTTCATGGGTGGTTATGGAGGAGCGGTATTCAGCATCCCATAACTACCATGATCTCCATTAATATTTCGGAATTTTATAATTAGTTTTACGGGACTATGGTTTAATATGCACATTAATTTTACAATTTATGTTAAACATAGACCAACTCTATTTTTGCTAACCCACTTTACCATTACGAGAGATCAAGCGAGCGGTTATGTGGGTGGTTACCCACATAACCGGTGGTGGCGATCGTGGGAGTGTGATTAGATGACGGAGAATACACATAATGGACGACGGGCGGCGGCGGCGAGGGGAAAGATTGCTCGTCGGTGATGACCGTAGGAGAGAAGCAATGATGACAACCATGGGTGACCGTCGTCGGCGAACCCCATGCTTGCTTGTAGGGACATCGCCGACTGACCGAGGGGAAGTGGAGGCCGCACCAAAATAGGGGCGGCCTGCATAGGATGGGCGACCAAATGGCCGCTCGTCCTGGGTGAAAAGATGGTCGCCCCATGCTAGGGATGATAGGAAGAGGACGGGCGGCCAAATGGCCGCCCGTCCTAGGTGAAAAGGAGGCCTCCACATGCTAGGGGCGGCTGCCGACAAAGGACGGGCGACCAATTGGCCGCCCGTCCCGGACGAAAAGGATGCTGTCACCCTTGTTTAAGGGCGGCAGCCTGGCAGGGGACGGGCGGCCAAATGGCCGCCCCTCCTGGGTGAAGAGAAGGTCGCCTCCCCAGTTAGGGGCGGCGACAAGTAGAGGACGAGTGGCTGAAAGAAATAGGATAAACCACCTAGAGGGGGGGTGAATAGGTGTACTTTTTCTTTTTACTTTAAAGGCAGACAAACTGTTTTGTACTTTAAGCAGCAAATGCAAATTCTACAGCTATCACAACACAGCAACCACAGAAACAAACATTCACAGAGTGCACACAGTGTTTATAGTGGTTCCCCAAGGTCTGGGTACATCCACTTTCCCCCTTCGCCTACCTAGTAGTGTACTAGATTCGGCCTAACTTCTGCACTTCTCCTCAGATCCTCAGATCTTACAGCTCAGAACCCCAAACAGGTTCCTACAACTCAGAGTGTCCCCACTCCTACAACTCAGGCACAAAGCTCTACCACTCAGTCTTCAACAAGACCTACACTCAGGCTAAACAGCCCTACCTCAGCTTTCAACAAGACCTACACTCAGAGAATTGATTCTCCTACACTCAGGCTCAAAAGCCCTACCTCAGCATTTATAAATTTAGGCTTACAACTCAGATCCCTTAGGATCCTACAAAAAGATAATAAAAAGTTTTTAGATCACCACTTAGTTTGAGAGAATGAAGAGGGCAACCTTCTTGATCAGTTCTTGATAGCACTGATTCCTGAGATCAACTTTGTCTTTGCTTTCTTCAAGGCTTCTTGAGTCTGAACTCAGTAAAATTGATCTTCTTGAAGTAGACCGGCTGACAACTTCCTTCTTAGGATGGAGAATTAAATCTGGATCCTACTTTGCAGTCTGGTTCAGGACCTGCTTCTTAAGAGATTTGATTAACAAGTCTCTTTCTTGATTTCAGATACTGGAGTTCTCTCTCTCCAAGTAAATCTGAAATTTCTTCAAAATACTGATTTACAGTTTTCTCTGGATCTGTCTTGATCTTCTTAAATTTTAAACTTCTGATTGATTTTTTTATTGATTGATTGATTTCTGTTGAAGGAGAAAGGCTTTTATATAGTCTTCCTCCAAGGTAACCGGCTGATCCGGTTTCTAACGAACTTCTGACAGCTCTGACAGTTGCAGTAGACCAGCTGAAATGGCAGTTGTCAAGTCATCCAGTCACTGTTTGAAAATACTGTCTCTGTTTGAAAGTGTCGAGACTGATCTTCATTATGTGTCGACACAAATAGACCAAGTGTCGACACAAGTGGACTAAGTGTCGACACTTGCCTTGGTGGTGTCGATACAACTTCTATTGTTGTGACAGCTTCTCGACACTGCTTCTGTTGAGTGTGTCGACACTGATTGAGTGTGTCGACACAAGTACTTCTTCTTTAAAACTTAGTTGAATTCTGCTGTGTGTCGACACATTTCCTTTGTGTCGACATAACTTCTTTTGTTGTTTATACTAGCTGAGTGTCGACACATCTCCTTTGTGTTCACACAACTTCTTCTGTTGTTGATACTAGCTGAGTGTCGACACATCTCCTTTGTGTCGACACAAGTACTTCTTTACTTTAACTATGTTGAAACTTGCTGTGTGTCGACACAAGTCCTGTGTGTCGACACAGTTGATGTCGACAATGCCTTCAGTGTGTTGACATACCTTCCTGGTGTCGACACATTGGATGTCGACTAAGCTTCTCTGGGTGTCGACACTACCTCTAAGTGTCGACATGATATATGTTGAGTATTCTTCATAGTGTGTCGACACTGCCTGTATGTGTCGACACTTTTCTTCTGGTGTCGACTCTGCCTTTCCTGGTGTCGACACAAATACTCCAAGTGTCGACACAGCTTCTCTAGGTGTCGACACAAGCCTTCATAAGTGTCGACACTGCTTCTCTAGGTGTCGACACATGGACTTAGAAACTTTTCTGCATTTCCTGCAATTACTTAACCTGCACATATAAACTCAAAGCACATCAAATATACCTTGATGTATATCATTGAGTAGGGTGAGGCTTCTTCAAACCTGGTACACATTTTCCAATGTACCCAACAGCGGCCATATCGGTCGCCCATCCTGGGCATTAGAAAAGAAAAAGAGGAGGAGGGCGGGGGATGGCTGCCCTCCTCCTGGAACTGTCGCGCCCTATGCGCGTTAGAAATCACGTGCCCTGCCTGCGGTAGAAATCGCGCGCTGGCACGTGTGGAAGAAACCGCGCGCATGTGCGCGTGGAAAGCTACAAAAGGGTGTGTGCGTCTATAACCGCGCACGGGTTTACCACGAGCGCGCACGATTTAGCATTGTTATGCTCGTACCTTGCGCGGCTGGAAGCTCAAGCCAGCCAAAGCGGGCACGCGTGACCTAGCTAGTGCGCAATAGTGCTCACACGAGGTGGTTCTAGATTTACGTGATTGCGACTGGTGGCTTGGACCACACCTTTTGAATCTGTGGGTCGATCGAACCTATTCACAGTTGCCCAATTAGATGCCCCTGAAATCCTCGCAGCTTCGAGCCGAAGCGAATGAACGACGGGGACTTTTACTCAGAAGTCTGTTTTGGCTTGTAATAGTTGACAGTGGCGTGCACATGGCAAGAAGCACGTGAGGTGTGAAGGGCAGAATGTGAATGGTGAGCATTATGCGTTGATATGTGTGGTGGGCACAGTACACGCGAGGTGCAGATTTGGACTTTATGCGTGCATGGCGTGATATGCACAGGTGTAAGATGTGTGACATTTACACGAGGTGTGACGTGCGCATCGCGTAAGGTGCGTGATGTGTAACGGGTGATGCGTGCAGCGTGCGCAATGTGGTAAGGTGGAATATGTATGGTACATTGTGTGCTCATTTGTGGAGGAGAAAAGGTTGTTGATATGCGGAGTTTCTGGTGCCCCCGAGTTTGCCACTAAGGTACCTTGTGCACATGGTTGGAGGAGGAAACCTGTTGTTGCGAGATGTAGGGATGTGGATGTGGCTCCTTCATCTTCATAGAGGCAGAATGGTTCCTTATTTGGCGAGTTCTTGCTGTTTGTCTTGATGTTACTGCCCCGCCGATCCAGATGTGATGATATTGGGATCTTCTGCTCCCTTCTTTTGAACAAATGTTGTTTTTCGTAAGTTTGGTTTGCGACATCATTTTGCACGGGTTGTAGTCGTGGTTTGGTTTGAGCGAGGATGGCTTATGGCTTGGTTTGCGCGACCTAGCCGGGCTATGAACTGAAGAGGCCATGTTCCCTTTTGCGGAGATCTGAACACTCTGTAAGAGGAGAGGCTGGAGTCCCTTGTTGGGAACACCGAACACTTTGTAAGGGGAGAGTCTGGAGTCCCTTATTGGGAAACCGAACACTGTAAGGGGAGAGGTAGGAGTCCCTTGTTGGGAACACCGAACACTCTATAAGGGGAGAAGTCGGAGTCCCTTGTTGGGATCACCGAACACTCTATAAGGGGAGAGGCCAGAGTCCTTTGTTGGGAACACAGAACACTCTGTAAGGCGAGAGGCCGGATTCCCTTGTTAGGATCACAGAACACTCTATATGGGGAGAGGTTGGAGTCCCTTGTTGGGAACACCGAACACTCAATATGGGGAGTCATCATTAAGATTGGAGATAACACTTTTTTGGAGAGAACTCTCGAGGTACTCAAGGTGAACGAATAGTTCGATTTCTGTCTTCAATCACGAACAAACTTCTGTCTTATGCCCGTGAACTTGATGAAAGTTGCAATACTTAGACAGATCTCCTGAGTTTGGAGTAAGATCCCTTGGCCTTTGGAGAGAAGGATGGTTTCGTATGGAGAGCAACACTTCTGCTCGCAAAGTGTTGAGGGGAGTGAAGGCTTGATGTTGGTGATGCCCCCAGCTCGTCGAGAGTTGACACAGCGTGAGTTTCTCTTTTTGGGAACCGGCAGTGGTGTCAACCCCTGCTCTCACTGTCTCTTTGAGTTGCTTTTGAACTATTGGTGTTGTGCTTAAATTGCTTCATTAGCGGCAATCTGGTCATCGATCCGTTGAACAAGATCAGAATAGCTGGGTATAGTCTGTCGTACTAGTGCGGAGTGGAAGCCACCAGGGCAAAGCCCTCCAAGAAGAAATTCACATAGGAGGTCTAATTTTATCCCAAGGATTCATTATGCCTCAGTGGCGAAATGGCAGAATAAATCTTTAAGGGTTTCCCCTTCACTTTAACGTATACCGGACAAGTGGGAAGGATCGTTGAATCTCCGGCGACTGGCATTGAACTGATTTGTGAATTGTTGTGTTAGTTCTGAGAAATCCTTGATTTTTCCTTACTTCAAAGAAAAGAACGAGGTGCGAGCTTGCCCTTTTAGGGTCACCGGGAAAACTTGGCACAACAGTTGATCTGGGGCATTGCAAAGTTGCATCATGATTGCGAATTGTCTGACATGCTCTGACGGGTCACTTGTACCATCATATGTCTCGATCATTAGGAGCTTCAAACCGTGAGGGATTGGGTATGCTCGAACTTCAGGTGCGAATGACAAGCAATGATGGAGAGGGCGACTTGCCAAAGTGGCACACTCCCTGGCTTGCTCGCTCTCTTCTATGATTAAGTTGAGATCTTCTTCACGTGTGAGACTTTCAACTTCTGCTAGTCTGATGTCTGCTGCTTCTAGGTGATTTTAGTGATTTTTAACTTTAGATCCTATTGGATCCCTAGTTTGATTTGGGCTAGATTCACTAAGCTAGGATGATGTGACCCAACATGTATAGCCAGGGTCATAGTTGTGTCCTAGAGTCTAGGTCAAGTCCTCAGTAACAACATCATATGGACAAGCCATCATCAGACTACCAGAGACTCAAGAGTTAGAGTTTTTCCAGAGATTCAAAGATTTCTCAAGAAACTAAGTAAAATGAGTTCGACGTTCGTCGAACTCAGGTCGACGATAGTAGTTCTCAGCTCGACGATCTTAGAGAAATATTCTCTGAGCTGAGCTCGACGAACTTCAGTCACAGATCGACGATCCTTGGACTCCACCTTCAGAATTCTAAGTCCAGACTGTTACCTAGTTCTCAGGTCGACGAACTTCATTCTTTGCTCGATGATTTCTGGACTTCCACTTCAACTTTATTGCCAGAGGTTTATCAATTTTTCTCTAAGTCCAGAATCATTTTCAGCTCGACGAATTCAAGGTTCTCCAGACTTAGTTCGATGAATTCAAGGTTCTGCAGACTTAGCTCGACGAACCTTATTCTTTGGTCGACGATCTCTGGACTCAGTCTTCAGCATTTCAAATTCAATTGATTCTCCAGACTTTGGTCGACGAATATAGTTCTCCGGTCGACGATTTCTGGATTCTTTTCACCTTCCTGATTCCAGAAGTTATCAATTTTCCTATGTCCGGAATCTTCTCCAGTCGACGAATCGGATTCTTAGCTCGATAAACTCAGACCACCTTGGCTAAAGTTATCAAGTAACTGTTAGTGGTCCTCAGCTCGACGAAGTCTGTTCTTAGGTCGACGAATCCAATTCTCAGCTCGACGAACTTGAAGTACAGAAATGCAAAGCTTCCAGAGACAGCAAGTCTTGTTTCCAGCTCGACGATTCTGCAACTCAGCTCGACGAACAGAAGTTATCAGGTCGACAAACTGCAGACTTAGCTCGACGAATTCTGCTATCTGTTTGACTATTCCAGACTTGGTTATTTCCGGCCTTCTGTCCCCACTCTAATGCGATAATTCCTGAGTAATTAATGCTCTAACATTCTCTGAATACAACCGTTAGAAGGAGCATTAATTATGGTCTTCTCCAGGATTACTGCCTTGCAGTTTTTCCATGGGACGGTTGGGGAAATAAATCAATGTCGTTTATTCTCAAGGCTGTCAGCATTAATTGCAGAAGAATTCAAATTTTTGAAAGACAGATTTCGACAGAAAATATAAAAGAAAAGAAGAGAATAATAAGAACAAGAATCAAGGATCATTAAGAAAGGTTTACACAGAGCACGGTGTACTCAGAGGCATACAGAGATTACAGAGACACAGACAAATATTCAGTCTTGAACAATCTGCTCTGTCAACAAGAAGCATTCTCTGATACAGAGAAGCCCTCGACCAGAAGCTCATCAGTGCCTGAAGAAGAAGAACAACAATACATATAACTAGAGCCTTCTTTCTTCAAGCACTCCAGGACACTTCAAAAGGACAACATCAGTTCCATCTGTCAAAGAAGTTTCTGAAGATTATTGTTGGTCAAGAATTCAGTTTGAAGACCTATCACCCTGAAGCTTAGCTCCTGTTTTTCCCTAATTCATTCTACATCTCAGGGGGAGCCATAAACTATAATCAAATCCAAAGTCTTCTCAGTTGTATATTGAGAAAGAGAAGACAAAATCATCTCTCACCCCCCTGCTGTATAAAGGGTTGTCATCTCCCTTCAAAAGTGATTCCTTGGTTGCAAGTCTCCTGATCAAAAGACTTGGGTTGGTTTTTGAGCACCTGATCAAAAGCCCATTGGTGTCAGGCACCTGATCAAAAATCTGAGTGGATTCCTACCAAGGGTGGTGGAAGAGTGGATGTACCCAGGCTGGGGAACCACTATAAAATTCTTGTGTCGTTTGGTTGCCCCTTTTCTTTTGTTCTTGTTGTGCTTGTGCTTTAGGTTTATTGTGTGCTAGCTATATTTATTTCTGCACTTTTAATTTACAGCAAAAGCTATAATATCTGTTAAGAATTTTTTTTAAGAATACTCTATTCACCCCCCCCCCTCTAGAGTATTTCAGATCTAACTCTCACTTTCAATTGGTATCAGAGCAGCTTCCTTTGGTTGTACAAGTTAAATCTTGAACCAAAAGATCCTAATTTAGATCTATCTTATTTCATTTCATTTTTAATAGTTTTACACATACAGCATGATATTGAACAAGTACTATGCAAGCACTAGACCTCCAGTGTGCAACCTTAATAGGTTTGCCATCTGGAAGGCAAGAATTAGGTTGTACATGAATTCCATTGATGAAGACATCTACAATTCTATCTTGACAGGTCCCCCACAAGCATCCACCTCTGCAACACCTACAAGTTCAACAACATTTCCACCACCTGAGTGGACTGAAACTCAAAGAAAGGAAAAAATTGCAGATGCCAAAGCTATGAATATCCTGGCACAAACTATGTCAGATGATATCTTCCAGAAGGTTGCTGAGTGCACCTCAGCAAAAACCATTTGGTATTCCCTAAACCAAATGGTGGATGGATCAGCATATGAGAGAAAGGATAGGAGATCAAATCTCATATTCCTATATGAGAACTTTAAGAAGGAAGAAGCTGAGACAGTTTCTGATATGTACAATAGGCTAAGCTCAATTATCAATGAGCTAAAAACCTTGAATAAGAACATCACTCTTACTGAAGTGAATGACAAGATCCTGATGTGCTTCCCAAGCTCATGGGATACAAGAATCTGGCCCATCAAGGAGGCTAGATGCCTGAATGAGATTTCAACCGAATCTCTATTAGACAAACTGAAGTCATATGAACAGCTGATAAAGACCAGGGAGGCAGCTGAACAAAGAATACCTCCAGCAGCCAGAAGAGAACAAAGTATTGCCTTCGAAGTCACTGAAGAGACAGAGACTGCAACATCAAATGAAGAGTTCATGAGTCTCTTTGCTAAAAGATTCTACAAGATGGCTAGAAATGATTTCAGGAGAAATTCATCAAGAAAAGATGACAAGCCAAAATATGACAAGACACCAACCAAAGAAATTGTGTGTTATGGATGCAGGAAGCCTGGGCACTTCCTCTCTGAGTGTCCAGAGAATAAAAAGAAATAGAAGAGAAGAGAGAAGGAAACCAAAAGACAGCACACCAGCAAACCCTCTTCAAGCAAGCACAAGAAGAAGGAAAAGGGCTTTGTGGCTGAGAGCTGGAGTGAGATAGAAGATGAGTCAACATCTTCAAGCTCCAGTGAAGATGAGGAAGAAGCAAGTGCAAAGGAGGTTTGCCTCATAGCAATTGATGCCTCCAGAAGTCACTCAGAAGAAGAAGAGTCTGAAGATGAAGGAGTGTCTGAATCAGAGGCAGATCAGGTATTGTCCTCCTTTGACTACAGCTCTGAAACATTTAAATCTGATTTCAAGTTAATGTGCATAGATTTGATTAATTCTGAAAAAGAAATTAAAATTCTCAGGGAAAAATTAGGAAACTTACCGGATGTTCAATCTGAAAACATTAGGTTAAAAGATGAATTAACCTTAGCAAATGAAAAAATAATTTCACAAAAAACTGAGCTTTGTGAGGCCAAACAACTTGAGGAAACTCTCAATGGGAGAAGCCTCAAGCTGATGGATATCACAAGTACTGTTAATGCCAGACTTAATGGCAAGTAAGACTTGGGTGCTCCATCAGGTTTGCCCCCCCATTCTCAGGAAGAACATTTTATCAACCCTAATAAAATTTGTATCTGCTAAAAGGAAAGAAACAGTAAATGACAAACAAACAGTAGAAAAAATCCCTAAGACAGTAGGACAAAAAACCAAAAACCAGAAAACACCTAGTAAAAACAAGGTTCAGCAATTTTCGTCGAACTCAGATCGACGAAATGGGGCCATTTCGTCGAACCCAGATCGACGAACTCTGAACGCAAACTTTAGTTACATTTATTCGTCTAACTGCGATCGACGAACTCTGTATGGTTCGTCGAGCAGAGGTCGACGAACGTGGGGCATGGAGAATGAACATGTTCATTCTCTGGGCAGGGATCGACGATTTCAACCCAATTCGTCGAACTCTAGTCGACGAACTTACAGAAATTTGTCGAACCCAGGAAGACTTAATCTAAACTATAATTCAAACAACAACTTAAATATTTCTAAGAAACCATTTAATCCACTAGCTGACTGGATCATACCACCTAGGAGATATCACCCCATAGGATACAAGTCCCGACCTGAATTCTCTGTTATTTCCAGCTTCTCTTATCAACAATACAAAGGACCCAAGGTAACCTGGGTCAAAAACCATTAACTATTTTCTATTGTAGGTGAAGAGCTGTCCATGGGTAAATCAAACATGGTACCTGGACAGTGGCTGCTCCAAACATATGACTGGCAGCAAGGACATCTTATCCAACTACAAGTCCAAGCTGGGGCCAAAGGTTATCTTTGGTGACTCCAAATGTGGTCAGTCAGAAGGATTTGGAGAAGTAAGAATAGGATCTGTCACATTCAAAAAGGTGACATATGTAAGTGGACTCAAGCATAACCTCATCTCCATAAGTCAGTTATGTGATGATGGTTATCAGGTATACTTTAACCCATCCACTTGTTCTATTATTGATAAAAACAACCAAACAGTTTTAATTAGAAATAGACAAGGCAACATATACTTAGTAAATTTTCTTTCTGCCAAAACTGATATTTGTTTACTTAATTTAACTAGTAATCAGAATGACTTATGACACAAAAGACTAGGTCATGTAAATCTGAAAAACATTGCTAGGCTATCTAAACACAACCTTGTTAGAGGTCTACCTTCTGGTCCCTAGAAGAAGAAAGGTCTCTGCAGGGCTTGTCAATTAGGCAAGCAAACTAAAACTAATTTTAAATCTGTTAATAAGAGTGATTCACCTAGGATTTTGTACTTGCTACATTTGGATCTCTTTGGACTCATTGTTGTACAAAGCCTAGGAGGGAAATCCTACACTTTGGTTATAGTGGATGACTTATCCAGGTTCAGTTGGGTATTCTTTCTGAGATCTAAGTCAGATACCTTCAAGGTTCTTATAGATTTTCTCAGGATCATACAGATTAAGTTCTCCACTCATGTTACATTGATCAGAAGTGATCATGACACAGAGTTTGAGTCTCTTCTTATGCATGAGTTCTGTGAGAAGGAAGGTATCAGACATTGCTTCTCAGCTCCTAGAACTCCCCAACAAAATGGGGTAGCTGAAAGGAAAAATAGGACACTCATTGAAGCTGCAGGTACATTGCTTGCAGATGCTTACATGCCCCTAACCTTTTGGGCAGAGGCTGTAAGCATAGTAAATTATGTCCTGAACAGGAGCCTAATTCACAAACTAAAGAACAGGACTCCCTATGAATTGCTCAAAGGGAAGAAACCTAAAATCAACTACTTCAAAGTATTTGGATGATTATGTTACATTCATAAAAATAATAAAAAATACATTAGAAAGTTTGAGGCTAAGGCTGAAGAGGAAATTTTTCTAGGATATTCCCAAGTAAGCAAGACCTATAGGGTTTTTAATAAATTAACATTAAAAATTTAAGAGTCCATTCATGTTTCATTTGATGAGACTAACATGTATTGCAAGGAGAAAGAAGTTTCTACCAATAGCAACTTGCAGGTACCCCACTTGTGTGAGACCTTGGATGAACTAAACCTCACCCAAGAGGTTCCAACTCATCCCTCTCCACAAGCTATTGAAGAAAGTGAAGAAGACGAAGCTAAAGAAAATGAATCTCTACCAACAGTAAATACAATTCCACAGGAGAAATTAATTCCAAATGCAGTTGCACAACCAACTCCACCCACTGATTTAGTCACAATTAGGGATTACCCCAGATCTCAAGTGATTGGAGACATATCAGCAGGTGTACAAACAAGGCATCAACTCACCCAAGATTTGATGCATGCTTGTTTTCTCTCTCAGGTTGAACCTCTATCCATTCATGATGCTGAGCAGGATCCCCACTGGATCCTTGCAATGCAGAAGGAACTAAATCAATTTGAGAGATGTAGAGTTTGAGATTTGGTTCCAAGACCCCAAAACTACCCAGTTATTGGAACCAAATGAGTTTTCAGAAATATGTTGGATGCCCAAGGAATCATTATGAGAAACAAGGCTAGGCATGTTGCTCAAGGATATAGGCAAGAAGAAGGAATTGATTATGATCAAACCTTTGCACCTGTTGCAAGGTTGGAAGCCATAAGAATATTCCTTGTCTATGCAGCATACAAGAGATTCAAGGTCTTCCAAATGGATGTGAAGAGTGATTTTCTAAATGGAGTGCTAAAAGAAGAGGTTTATGTAGAACAACCTCCAGGTTTTGTTTCTCCAACTTACCCCTCTCATGTTTTTAAATTGCATGAGGCTCTTTATGGTCTAAAGCAAGCTCCAAGAGCTTGGTATGAGACCTTAGATAGTTTTTTATTAAAGCATAAATTTACAAGAGGAACTGTAGATAAAATACTTTTCACTAGACATCATAAGGACCAAATCTTATTAGTACAAATCTATGTGGATGATATTATATTTGGCTTTACAGATTCTAAATTATGCAAGAGGTTTTCTGACCTCATGCATTCCAAATTTGAAATGAGTAGCATGGGTGAGCTTTCATACTTCCTTGGTCTCCAAGTGAAGCAGCTCCTTGATGGCATTTTCATCTCTCAAGCAAAATATGCTAAAGAATTTCTAAAGAAGTTTGGGATGGCTGATGCCTCAGCAAAGAAAAAACCCATGGCTACCAATGCTGTTGTGGACTCTGATGTACCAGGGAAACTTGTGGTTCTTGCACCAAGGAATTGGCTTGTTCTAGAGGTGCTTTTTCTGTCTACTTTGCATCCAGCAAAGTCAGCATCTGAGTATCCAGTTAACTCAAACTCTGACTCAGTGGGATACCAAAGTCCTAGACTAGGACAACTCTTTATATATCTCAAAATCCTTTTTAAGAAAATTAGGTGAGATTCTTTAGGGTTCACTTGGAACCTAGCACAAAGACATGTAGCAAACATTATATCTGGTCTGCTTGCTGTAAGGTATAACAGGGACCCAACAATGGCCCTATATAGTTTCTGTTTAACAGGCTTTCCATGTTCATCAGAGTTAATTACAACATTAGTGGCCATGGGTGTTTTCTTTGTTGAGGCATCAATCATCCCAAACTTTTTGATAAGCTCCTTAGCATACTTAGCTTGGGATATGAAGATGTCATCAGGTAGCTGCTTCACTTGGAGACTAAGGAAGTAGGAAAGCTCACCCATACTACTCATTTTAAACTTTGAATGCATGAGGTCAGAGAACCTCTTGCATAGTTTGGAATCTGTAGACCCAAAAATAATATCATCTACATAAATGTGTACTAACAAAATTTGATCCTTATGGTGTCTAGTGAATAATGTTCTATCTACAATGCCCTTAGAGAATTTATGCTCTATGAGAAAGCTTGCTAAGGTTTCATACCAAGCTCTTGGAGCTTGCTTTAGACCATAGAGAGCTTTATGCAACTTAAAGACATATGAGGGATGAGTTGGAGAGATGAAACCTGGAGATTGTTCAACATAAACCTCTTCTTTGAGTTCTCCATTCAGAAAATCACTTTTGACATCCATTTAATAAACCTTGAATTTCTTGTAGGCAGCATATGCAAGGAAGATCCTGATTCCTTCCAACCTTGCAATAGGTGCAAAAGTCTGGTCATAATCAATTCCTTCCTCTTGCGTATAACCTTGAGCAACAAGCCTTGCTTTATTCCTTATGATGATACCTTGGGCTTCCAGATTATTTTTATATACCCATTTAGTTCCAATGACTGTGTAGTCTTTGGGTCTTGGAACTAAATCCCAAACTCTGAATCTCTCAAATTAATTGAACTCATCTTGCATTGTAACAATCCAGTGTGGATCTTGCTCAGCATCTTTGATGGATTGGGGCTCAATTTGAGATATGAAGCAGGCATGCATCAAGTCTTAGTTGAGTTGATGCCTTGTATGCACACCAACTGAAATGTCTCCAATCACTTGAGATACCGGATGATCCCTAAGTGTGACAAATTTAGTGGGTGGAGTTGATTGAGCAACACCTTGGGGGATAAATTGCTCTTGTGGAATTTCATTAGCTGTTGGATAGGTTTCAGCCACCTCTAAACTTTCTTCTTTGCTTTCTTCTTCAACTTGTGGAGAGGGATGTATTGGAACCTCTTGGGTGAGGCTTAGATTATCCAATCTCTCACACAAGTGAGGTACCTGCAATGTGCTGTTGGTAGAAATTTCTTTCTCCTTATAAGACATGTTAGCTTCATCAAAAGTTACATGAACAGATTCCTCAATTTTTAAAGTAGATTTATTAAACACCCTATAAACTTTGCTGACTTGGGAATATCCTAGAAAAATTCCCTCTGCAGCCTTAGCTTCAAAATTTTTAATATATTTCTTGTCATTGTTATGAATATAGCATATGCAACCAAATATTTTAAAATATGTGATTTTAGGTTTCTTTCCTTTAAGCAATTCATAGGGAGTCTTATTCTGAAGTTTATGTATTAAGCTTCTGTTCAGTACATAGTTTGTTGTGCTCACAGCCTCTGCCCAAAAGGATAGAGGCATATAAGCATCTGTAAGTAATGTGCCTGCTGATTCAATTAGTGTTCTATTCTTCCTTTCAGCAACCACATTTTGTTGAGGTGTTCTAGGAGCTGAGAAGCTGTGCCTGATACCTTCCTTCCTACGAAACTCTTGCATAAGAAGAGACTCAAACTCAGTACCATGATCACTTCTGATCAATGCAACTGGAGTAGAGTACTCAATCTGTATGTTCTTGAGAAAATTTATGGGAACCCTGAATGTATCTAACTTAGATCTCAGAAAGAATAACCAAATGAATCTTGAGAAGTCATCTACAATAACTAGAGTATAAGATTTCCCTCTTAGGCATTGTACAACAATAGAGCCAAAAAGGTCCATGTTTAGCAAGTACAAGATCCTAGGTGAATCACTCTTATTAACTGATTTAAAGCTAGATTTAGTTTGCTTGCCTAATTGACAAGCCCTGCAGAGGCCTTCCTTCTTGTAGGGACAAGAAGTCAATCCTTTAACAAGGTTGTCTTTAGATAACCTAGCAATGTTTTTCAAATTAACATGACCTAATCTTTTATGTCACAAATCATTCTGATTGCTAACAAGATTAAATAAACAAATATATGATGTTGCAAATTGAAAATTAACTACATATATGTTTCCTTGTCTATTTCCAATTAAAACAGTTTGGTTTTCTTTAGTAGAAATAATACAAGAGCTTGAGTTAAAAGATACCTGATAACCTCCATCACATAGTTGACTTATGGAGATGAGATTATGTTTCAGTTCACTTACATATGCAACCTTTTTGAAAGTAACTGCTCCAATCTTAACTTCTCCAAAGCCTTCAGTCTGGCACAATTGGAGTCACCAAATATTACTTTTGTTCCAGTCATATGTTTAGAAAAGCCACTATCCAAATACCAATGTTGCTTTGTGGTAGGATAGTCTTTCACCTGCAATGAAACAGATTAGTCATTCCTCACCCAGGTTACCTTGGGTCCTTCTTTCTTTACATAGTTAAAACTGGAAATAAATGAGTATTCAGCTTGACATTTGTAACCTAAGGGGTGATATCTTCTAGGTGGTATAATCCATTGATTAAATTGATTGATAGTGGATCTTGGTTGGTTATAAGTTTTAGAAGAATTAAAATTTCTGTTGAACTGAACTGTGTTCGACGAATTCTGGTGAGTTCGTCGACCTGAGTTCGATGAATTGGGATGAGTTCATCGAACTCCACTCAGAGAATGAAAGTAGTCATTTTCTGAGCCCCAAAATCGTCGATCTGTGATCGACGAACCATACTGGTTTCGTCGATCGTAGTTCAACGAATAATTATAATATAAATCTGCGTTCGGAGTTCGTCGACTGGAGTTTGATGAACTGTACACATTTCGTCGATCTGCGTTCGACGAAATATGTTGAACATTGTTATAATTTGGATTTTTCTTATCTTATTTTTTTCTTATTCTTTGTTTTAAGCTCAGTTTGTTTAACATTATTATTGATTTATATCTTTTCTCTTCCCTTTTCAGAAACAAATTTTATAGGAGTAGTTAATATATCTTTCTGAATTAGTGGGGGTTGGCTTGATGATGCACCTAAGCCCAGCTTGCCATTTAATCTGGTATTTACTGTACTTGTGATGTCCATCAACTTGATGCTTCTCCCATATAGGGATTCTTCAAGTTTCCTAGCCTCAGCTAACTCAGATTTTAATGAAATTATTTGCTCTTGAGCTAATGTTAATTCATCTTTTAATTTAATGTTCTCTGAAACAAAGTTTTCTTGATCAATTAACTTTTCCCTAAGTGATTTAATTTCCTTTTCAGAATTTATTAAATCTATGCACATGGATTTAAATTTAATTTTAAAATTATCAGAACTGTAATCAAATGAAGATAGTACCTGATCAGCTTCAGATTCAGATTCTTCATTGTCAGATTGTTCTTCAGCATCTGATGTGTTGCAAGAGGCATTGATAGCCATGAGGTAGACTTCCCTTGCCTTTGCCTCTTCTTCCTCTTCACGGGAGCTAGATGATGTGGATTCATCTTCTATATCACTCCAGGTTTTAGCAACAAAGCCCTTCTCCTTCTTTTTTTACTTTTTGGAGGAAGGTCTGTCGTATTGCTGTCTTCTGGAGTCTTTCTCTCTTCTCTTTTCTTTCTTTTGATTTTCAGGACACTCTGAGATGAAGTGTCCTAGTTTCCTGCACCCAAAACACACTATTTCTTTGGTGGGTGTTTTATCATACCTGGATTTGTCATACTGCCTGGATGACTTTCTCCTGAAGTCCTTCCTAGCCATCTTGTAGAATCTCTTGGCTAGGAGACTTAGGAGTTCTTCATTTGATGTTGAAGTTTCTGGTCCTTCTGTAACTTTAAAAGCTATATTCTGCTCCTTCCTTGTTGATGAGGGAGTCTTCTGTTCTACAGCTTCCCTGGACTTGATCAGCTGCTCATAAGATTTGAGCTTTCCTAGGAGAGATTCTGTGGAAATCTCATTAAGACATCTGGCCTCCTAGATTTGCCAGATCTTGGTATCCCATGAGCTTGGGAAGCATATGAGAATTTTATCATTCACCTCAGTGAGAGAGATGTCTTTGTCCAAGGTCTTCAATTCACTGATAATGGAACTTAATCTGTTGTACATGTCACTAACAGATTTTGATTCATCCTTCTTGAAGTTTTCATACTGGGAGATGAGAGTTGATCTTCTATCTTTTCTCTCATCTGTTGAACTAGCAACCATCTAGTTGAGTGAGTCCCAGATTGCCTTTGTAGATGTGCACTCAGCCACCTTTTAAAATATATCATCTGACATAGTTTGTGACAATATGTTCATGGCATTAACATATGTAATCTTTACCTTTTTCTGTGCATCTGTCCACTCAGGTGGTGGAACAGCATGAGTGCTTGATGTTGATGTAGATGTAGATGTTGTTGGTTGAGGAGGACCTATCAAAATAGAATTGTAGATGTCCTCATTAATAGAATTCATGTACAACCTAATTCTTGCCTTCCAAATTACAAACTTGTTCAGATTGCAAACTGGAGGTCTGGTGCTTGCATAGTCCTTATTCTGTGTCATGCTGTGAACTAAATAACTCTCGGAGAAATAGAGATCAGATCTAACATGGGATCTTTTGGTTCAAGGGTTAGCTTGTATAACCAAAGTAACACTGCTCTAATACCAATTGAAGGATGGGGTTAGACCTGATTTACTCTAGGGGGTGAATAGAGTAATCTAAAATCTTTTTGTTGTTTTAAATATTATCAGAGTAATGAAAAAAATGTGATACCAATATTAACAGAGAAGAGATAATCTAAGCTAAACTAATATAACATAGTATATAAATATATCACAGCACAACTAGCCTATCACAACCACAACAAGAACATTAAGAAAAAGTGCAACCAGACAACACAAGAAATTTTATAGTGGTTCCCCAACCTGAGTACATCCACTCTTCTACCACCCTAGTAGGAATCTACTAGCAGGTTTTGATCAGGTGACTGCCACCTTTGAGCTTTTGATCAGGTGCTCAAAAAGCAAAATAAACTTTAGAAGGGAGTTAATAAACCCTTTATACAGAGGGGGAGAGAGATTGATGATGTCTTCTCTTTCTCTATTCAACAGAGAAGACTAGTGGATTTGCTGTTTTAAGAACTCCTTTCAATATGTAACGACTCCATCCGTTCATATAGCATATAATAGAAGGTCCGGTCGGGGCCCCACACCATATGCCACAAAACAGGCGATGAAGTACGGGTTGATATCAGAGTTGCGCATCCTAACTCATAGCATTCTAGCGGAAGATTTTAACATAAATGCTAAACTTCAACCATGAATGTCCACAAATATAAATACCCACATTTATATAGGAATGTACACCAAATACAGTATCGTTTGGCCTTATGACCTTACAGTTGCTCTTTACAAGTGTGGATTCCAAACATCGGCGCGCAGGCCGGCCACACGTGAACAAAACATAATATTTTTCAGCTTAGCCTTCAAGGGCTAGCTGCAGTAAGGACTTCAGCCTTTATATGTCCCACTCGGCTCTCCAGCACCTGCACAAGGACAGCCCACCCAATGGTGGCAAACAAGGCAATGGTCAACATTCAGCTAACCAATTTATAACGACTCTACCCCTTTCCCAGGGCAGTGGTATTCCTTCCCTGCAGGCATAGTAATTCATATGCAGATATATATATATATATATATATATATATATATATATATATATATATATATATATATATATATATATATATATATATATCACATTGTGCTCTCACGCACAAACAATCCATCACAATCATCAGGCACGTGGCCCGACGATCCGTGCACTCAGAGCACATTCGTGGTGTACCGGCGAACCAGGGTCCCATCACCGTTTCAGGGCCGAAACCCAACGGAAAAATTGAGCATTTAGTCTTTTCGGCGTGCAGGCCTAAGACTCTCATTATGCGCTCCAACTGACCGCACTTTCAGGTCTTCTAGTTGGACGGACATAACATAGGTACGGATCAGCCACCCCCATTGCTCAAGTAGCCTTGCCATCACTGAATACTAACGTACTCGTAGTTAAGTATAAGGCACGGGTCGGTTTCACCTTGCCTGTTTGGCATGAAGCCTTTTTAAGAACTCTCCAAGCTCACACATAGCCATACCATCCCTGAGGGATAGGCTTCACATTCATAGGTTTGCTAGGATCCACGCCCAGCATTAGCGACAGAACTCACTTTCCGTCCTTAGCTCTAACCTTAGCATTGATAACATACATCACAAGCATTTAGTGGATGTTTTCTTGGGCTTCCACTCCGGTACTTCCTGCTACTATCCTTCACAGGCACAACCCATGGAAATCACAAGCATCACAAGGGTCTTTTCATGGACTACCACTCTAGTACTTCCTGTTACTGCCCTTCACAGGTCCAACCCATCGATACCATAAACTACACGTTTAACCACGAAGTCTTCTCCAGTGTTCAAATGCAACATCACCAATAAAGACCAACCTGTCCAGATGGGCTTCACACAACATGTCTATTTCGTACTCCATTTCTGGATCTATATGCCAAACTATTGGGGATTACAAGAATCAACCCAAGGAAAATCCCTTCACAGTCCACACTCTGATGGAGGGGAAATCCATGCACATGCCAAAAGGAAGGACTTCACATATCCAAGAATGAAGATCGTTACCCTTGACGACCTCTTTGGAGACATGAAATTCTAGCCAGCTGGAAAGCACCGCAGCGGCCTTGCCTCCACAACGCTGGCCTCAGATCTCAAATCGGAACTCAGCAGCTCCACCGGTGGCCGGCTCCTATCTCCTCCTCCTCCTCCTTGCTCTCTCTTCTCTTTAGCTTCCTTAGAAAGAGAATGGCCAAGTTTATAATGAGAGATATCTTCTCTTTCTTGGCCTTAAAGTAGTAGGGAGGAGCCTGGGCCATCAGATCCTAGATGAAGAAAATGGATGGCCATGATTCGTCCACAAAAGTCTAATTTTTGGCTGACACGGCCTGTGACACGCCTGTGTCACAGGCTGTGTACCTTAAGCGGTACACAACCGACTCATCTCAAAGAGTACACGGCCTTATGACATGCCCGTATCACAGGCCGTGTGACTTGACACAGTTTTAGACATGCCCGTGTCTAGCCCGTGTACCTCAGGTGGTATACAACCATCTCAACCCGAAGAAGACACGACCATTGGACATGCCCGTGTCATAGGCTGTGCGCCCAGAGACACACTCGTGTCCTACCCGTGTTCACCAGGCCTCACTGCCCTGGCCAAATCCAGAAAAGGACACGACCATGTGACATGCCCATGTCACAGACAGTGTGCCCTTACACGGCTGCATACACGCCTCCAGCGTGTGTTTCGTCGATCGAAGTTCGTCTACCAGAGGGGGGCACGCCCTCTGACACGCCCATGTCGCATGGCGTGTTCCCTCTAGAGAACTCGTCGAGTGCACTTCGTCGAGCACTCGACAAGCTGCTCAGCCATACATAGCAAGAGACTCCATGGGACACGCCCGTGTCCCAGGCCGTGTCACCCAACTTGAACCCAATTTTGGGATTTGGAGTGTGACATAATATCACTTGGAGTCTTGCACAGGGTATAGGTCTTCAGTCTTCAGCCTTGACTTGAAAATGATCCAGGAACTTCTGACTGATTGAAGTTTGTTGTCCTTGAAGAATCCTCGAGTGGAAGTTGAAGAAGACTCTTGGTTTGTATTTGATGTTCTTCTTCTTCTTCAGTAAGGTCAAGGAGAAAACACACTGTTTTCTGTACCGAGAAGGTTCAGAATATTTTGTTGTAGATCTTTTCTGTATCTTTTTTTCTTATTTCAAGACTGTAAAGAAAAACTCTTTTATATCTTCAGTCGAATTCTCCTTTGAATTTTGAATTCGATTGCATTGAATGTTGACTGCCTGGAGAATGAAGTACGGCTGGAGAGAATATTTGCATTAATGAATTTCCCAAACTGTCCCAATTAATTAAGCAAATATTTAACCTGATGAAGACCATAATCAATGCTGCTACTAACGGCTATATTCAGAGAATATATGCATTAATTACTATGGAAAATATTGCTAAATAATATGGAATAAGGACAGAAATTGAGGGAAATACTAAGTCTGGAGCTTCACAGAAAACGTCGACCAGAGAACAGATTTCGTCGACCTAAGATCAAAGTTCGTTGACCAGAGAGATCATGTTCGTCAATCAGAGAATTCTTGTTCGTCGACCTGAGATCCAAGTTCGTCGACTTGAGATCAGCTAACTGCTTTCTGTGAAAAGCTTCCCAATTCTGTGGCCCAAGTTCGTCGACCTGACAATCTATCTTCGTCGACCTGAGTTCAGAGAAGGTATTCTGAACATAATGTGTTGAAGTTGAACTTCCAGAGTTCGTCGACCTGAGCTCGAATATAGTCGAGCTCAACTCAGAGAATTGACTCTGAGTTCGTCGAGCAGAGCATGACTATCGTCGAGCTGAGTTCGACGAATGTCGAACTCATTTTCTAAACTTGATTTTCTTCTAAGTCTTGAGTCTTCTGCTGTCTTCTGTTGGCTGGTCCATGTAAGGTTGAATCTAAGGACTTAACCTAAACTCTGGGACACAGACATGACTCTGGCTATACATGGTGGGTCAATCATCCTAGTTAGTGAACCTAGCCCAAATCCAACTAGGGATCCAACAGCTAGGCTGGTGTCACGTCCTCCTTTTAAGATGACACCAAAAGAGTTGCTCGAACTCAAAGTTCAGTTGCAGGAACTATTAGAGTAGGGGTATATTATACCCAGTTCGTCACCTTGGAGCGCGCCAGTGTTGTTTGTGAAGAAGAAAGACGGTAGTATGCGGTTATGCATAGACTACCGAGAGTTGAATAAACTGACTGTCAAGAATAAGTATCTGATTCCTCGGATAGATGACCTGTTCGACCAGTTGGTGGGGTCGGTGGTGTATTCTAAGTTGGACTTGAAGTCAGGATACTATTAGTTGAGGATTCGAGATGAGGACATACCAAAGATAGCTTTTGGAACGAGGTATGGTCATTTTGAGTTCTCAGTGATGTCGTTCGGGTTGACGAACGCACCATCTGTATTCATGGATTTGATGAATCGAGTATTTTGTGAATACTTGGACTCTTTCATTCTCGTCTTTATCGACGATTTGGTATGCTCCAAATCGGAGGCAAAGCATGAGACTCATTTGAGATCAGTGTTGCAGGTGCTAAGAGAGAACCAGCTTTATGCAGAGTTCTCAAAGTGTGAGTTCTGGTTGGAGAAGGTGTCATTTCTGGGTCATGTGATTAGTGGTGAAGGTGTGGCGGTGGATCCTGCAAAAGTGGAGGCCATCAGGGATTGGCCAGTTTGAGAACCGTGGAAAAAGTCTGAAGTTTCCTTGGAGTAGCCGGGTACTATAGAAGGTTTGTGGAAAACTTTTCGCGGATAGCTCTACCCCTCACTTCTCTAACTCGTAAAGATCAGAAGTTTGTGTGGACTCAAGAGGGCAATCAGGCATTTGACACCCTGAAGGAAAGGCTGATGACAGCTTCAATCCTAAGTCTGCAAAAAGGGACTGAAGTATTTCAGATTTTTAGTGACGCATCAGGATGTGGGCTGGGTTGCGTGTTGGTGCAACATGGCAGTGTCATAGATTTTGGGTCTAGGTAGTTGAAGCTTCACGAGAGGAATTACCCCGTCCATGACTTGTAATTGGCGGCAGTAATTTTTTCACTGAAGTTGTGGCGACACTACGTGTTTGGTGCAAAGGTGGAGATCTTCACGGACCACAAAAGCCTGAAGTATCTTCTAGACCAAAAGGACTTGAATAAGCGACAGCGCAGATGGGTCGAATTCCTTGGTGACTAAGAAGTGGCGATTCAGTATACTTCAGGCATAGCAAACGTGGTGGCGGATGCCTTGAGTAGGAAATACTCTGGTCAAGGGAGTTGGATCGAAGCTCATGATGAGCGGTTGATGCGGGACTGTAAGTCCCTTGGCATTGAGTGCGTAGTAAGAGGCGAGTCAAGCATGGCTCAATTGAACTGGATATAGTTACAAAACTACTTATTCGATCGTATATAGGAAGCGACTAGTGTGGATGAAGAGTTGCAGCCATTCGTGGTGGTAGCGCAAACGGGCGAGGGTAGCGCCTGGGAGATGTTTAACAAGATCTTGGGGAAGGACAGAAGGATTTGTGTACTGCAGTTCGGCAAGCTCCGCGAGAAGTTGATGTTTGAGGCTCACTTTATGAAGTACTCCATTCACCCGGGCAGTACGAAGATGTACTTGAATATGAAGAAATCCTTTTGGTGGCCTGGTTTGAAGCATGATATAGCTTTTTACATGAGCTGGTGTCAAACCTGCGCCTTAGTGAAGGCCGAGTATCAGAAGCCGGGCAGGTTCCTGAAGCCTCTTCCTATTCCCGAATGGATGTTTGATGACATCTCCATGGATTTTATGGATGGATTACCTCGATCGCAGTAGGGAAATGATGCGATTTGGATGATTGTGGACCGCTTGACCAAAGTGGCCCATTTCATCCCAAACCGGAAAGAGGACAACGTGGAGAAGCCAGTAGAGTTGTATGTTCGCAACATTGTGCAACTACATGAGATTCCTAAAGTATAATTAGTGATCACGACGGACGATTCACATCCAAAGACTGGTGGTTGGTTCAGAAAAGTCTGGACACGAAGCTTAAGTTCAGTACGACGTTCCATCCTCAAACTGATGGATAAATAGAAAGAACGAACCATACAATGGAGGATATGCTGAGGATGTGTACTCTTGACTTTGGGAAGAAGTGGGAAGATCACCTCTTCATGGTAGAGTTTGCATATAATAACAGTTACCAAGTAAGTATAAAGATGGCGCCATACGGAGCTTTGTATGGGAGGCGGTGTCGAATGCCAAATTCATGGATAGAGGCGGGATGTAAGAACCCCCCCCCCCCACAACCTTTGCCCCGGGTCGGGCCGGAGGGAATCTTACTACCCAAGGCGTCTACCCAGTGCTCCTTAAGGGGTAACGACCCACTCTGCTAAGCACTAGTTGGCTGCCTTACTCGGCTTGAATCACAACATTCACATCACATCACATTACAGAGTATTGCGGAAGCATTAGCAGGAATCCTCGACAAATATATATAAATTATATATTTAACAAAATCGCAAAAGGTCGTAGCCACTATTTATACATAGAGCCCGTAGGCTATATAGTACTATAACTAACAAATCCTCTCTCACTCAACTTTTCTTGCTAGTATTCCATCTCGAAACTCTAGAGACAACGGGGGTGCCTTTGCTCGAGTTGTCCTATCAGCTGGCGTACCGTCCTGCAACAACTAGTCACTATAATGCACCATCTCCTGTGAATGGTTATTTAAATAACTGTTATTCACAGAGCTAAGTGGAAACAAATCTCCTCCCCGGATCCATATCCCGGGGACGAGCTCACACACCCAACAAAAGTAGATAGCTGAATCATGAGAGGGTTAGTACAATATTTCATGATTAAGCTAGGAGCAACCAAAAAGGCGCAACATGATATAACTAGACTAGTAGAAGTACTATACGTCAGTTATAATTTAGGCTCCACTAGCACAGTAGCATAGCAGGTATTCATAACTCGTACAAACAACGCAGGCATTCACAACCGCTTACACATCGCAGGCATTCACAGTCGCGTACACATCGCAGGCATTCACAGCCGCATACACATCGCAGGCATTCACAGCCGCATACACATCGCAAGCATTCACAGCCGCGCATCACACAATACAATCCTATGTATACATAGTATGGACCGCTTCTGTTCCAGTATGGTAGCAAGCCCTGCGGGCCTCACCGATGTGGCCGTTGGTGACAGTGGCTAGTCCTTCCACTTCAGGGGGTGGTCGTACCGCACAGCCCAGACCCTAACGTACATCCCCGTGTACTCTTGGATGTGAACGACATACAACGATTCAATATTTTGACCGACTAGTGGAGGAAAACCTAACGAGTAAAGATAATGGTTGGTCATCCGTGGTACCCATCTCACATGTCGCCTTGAGTCGTCGACCTTCCCGTACTGGTATGAATGGTCTCCGAAAGGGACTGACCTGCCACAATTTACCGCAAGCAATTCACAAGCAATCAATCATATAATCATGCTAATACACACTGGGTCTGCGGCGGCCTGCCCTACTATACGTTAACCTTCAGACAGCGACGCTCAGCTCAACTTTCGACAAGGAGTGTGGGAGCGCTTTATTTGAGGCTAAACCTGGAGGAACACCTCAACTCCAGTTATCCTCAACTAAGGCTCAACCTTAACCAACAACTGCTCATCAGAGAAGGACCCATGCTTATAATAGTAAATTGCAGTAATGAAAATGCGATAATTAAAGCTGCTGATAATAAATGCTGTAAAATGAGATGTGACCAGTACGAAACTGGAGTAGTACTGAAACGGAAGTACTGAACTGAAATGAACTTGACTAGTACGCGACTGGAGTAGTACTGAATTGAAAGTACTGAACTGAAATGAACTTGACCAGTACGGGATTGGAGTAGAACTGAATTGAAAGTGCTGAACTGAAATAAATAATGGAACCTGACCAGTACAACACTGGAATAATCATAAAGAAAATGGTTAGTAGTGCAATCGCTCCATTCAGGAGGCTTCAGTTACATCTCCGTTCTCAGGAGGTGTATTCAGTTCCTTCTCAGTTCTCAGGAGGCATGTTCAGTTCTATCTTTATTCTTATGGGATTTCTTTGGGTTTCACCGATTATTATGATCTGATAACAATTCAGTTGCGCTCTTTTTAATCATGGCTTAATCGAATCAGGAGAAGCTTATCATGAGTTATATATTTATTATTCACCCTAGAATAAATATCAATTCGATTTCTTGCGTTGGATCGAATTCGAGAATCTCGTCAGAGGGCACATTCTTTCTCGAATTTCAACCTTGAAAATCTTTCCCAACACATGAGGGAATTCTTTACCCGAAACGAGGTTGAGAAATATATTACGGGAAGCTCATACTTTCATCTTTTGAGTCTACCCAAAATGCTCGAGAATTATTTTAAGGACGAGACGCTCGGTGATTTTGGCAAAAACCTTGAAATACTCAGAGTTGAAAATCTTGTCTTGATAACTCTTGTCTTTTTAATCAATTGAACTTAGTATTCAATATATAAAGTGGTTGCGCGCTTCGATTTTCATTTTCGAACAATTTGAGCGCGTAAATTTCCGAGCGCGACCATAGGCACCAAGAAATTGGAAAATCTTGAATTTTTACCCCAAGGTTCTCAAATTTTAATACAACCTTTTAGAGGGCCTAAAAAGAGCCTAACAATTTTTTCAAAATTTTTCGAGCAATTTTGGGCCTCTAAATTGGCCAAATAATTCCTATTTAGGCTTTGAAAAATACCAAATTAGCTTCAAATATTCTCAAATTTTTTGTGTAGACTGCCCTTATTAATGAAATCAATTATCATGTTCAAACCTTTTCCTCCAGGAGTCTAGGTTACCCCACAGAAAATAAAACACCAATTTTAATTATAATATTAAATAATCAAAATATTATAAATATTTTAACTTATAAGAAATTTCATCTTCCTCCCTCACCCCCCGCTGCCTGTACAGAAGACGAACCTTACGGGTCTTCTCCGTCGCCGGCCGGACGCCGTCCAGCAGTGACTGCCCACGGCCGATTGCTCGGGGATGGGCGCTCCCTCTGGCGGTGGTCCGGCGGCCTGCCGCCGCCGGAGTTATACTTTATATATATATATATATATATATATATATATATATATATATATATATATATATATATATATATATATATATATATATATATATATATATATATCTTTAACTACATTAAATAACTAGTTTTGAATTTTAGAATCAGATCACGATCGTTGAATATAAACCGAACATTTGATCGCAGCCGTTCATCACAGCAACGAATCAGGACCGTTCATATTTTTTCATAGGCCTCCTAAACCTATATAGGGCCTCTAAAATTTAGGGCACCCTATAATTCATCAACTCAGTCCAAAATAAAGGTCTGCTGACCCGCCCACCCAGCGCCCACAATAAAGGCCGGCAGGCCCGCCAACCCAGCGCCCACAATACCCAACCTGCCCGCCAGCATGGATAACCAGCCAAACCCGCCCCATTGTATTACTTCTTCACACTTAAAGAGACAAAATACCTTATATACTCATAAAACAAAACCAAAATTGGCGGTGTGGGACTAAATCCCACACCGCCAATTAAGTACACAAGTTGTACGGGCAAGATATTTTGAGGGTCAAGATGGTCTCAAATTGAAACGTGATCAACATGAAAGTTGTAGATCTCGACGAGACGAAAACCTTTCATGTTGACCAATTTTTGATTTGAAGCCGTCTTAGACCTCGATTTGGGCCCCGAAATCGGGGGCGGCGGAACGGTTTACTGTAGCAGTTCCGTCGCCGCCGATTTCGGGGCCAAAATCGAGGTCCAAATCGGCTCCAAATCAAAAAATGATCAACATTAAAGTTGTTCGTCTCGCCGAGATCTACAACTTTCATGTTGATCACTTTTCGTTTTGAGACCATCTTAACTCTCAAAATCAGTTGCCCGTACACCCGCACCGAATGTTTGCCCGCACAGTATATGCCCCATATATATATATATATATTCGTATGCATCCTGATTTGGGAGAAACGACAGGAAATAGTTGACATTTCAAAATACCAAATGAATTTTGAAGACTATCACATTGTAGCAACTAAAACATCACTCTCAACTAATTAAGAAATGTAAGCCACTAACAAGAGAAGATGAAAGTGGCGGGGGGGTGGGCGGGCGCAGCCCGCCGCGGGGCGGGCGTAGGCAGGTGCGGGCGCAGGCAGGTGCGGGCGCAGGCAGGTGCGGGCGAAGTCCGCCATCACGGGTCAGGTACTGTGGCGCGTAGCCATAGGGGCGGAGCCCCGTGTCGGGCACTAGTATATATATATATATATATATATATATATATATATATATATATATATATATATATATATATATATATATATATATATATATATATATATATATATATATATATATGGATGGGAGAGGTTGACGGTGGCGGCGCTCCGGCCGCTGGAGCTCGCATGCAACTCGTCCAGAAGATACGAAGGAAGGAGAGGGGAAGGTTTCTACCTTGTTTGGGGTCTCCGGCGAGTTCCGCCATTAATGGCGGTGGAAGGTGGTGGAGCTCGGGTGGGCTGTTTCCAGGGAGCTGTGCTCCGACAGAGGGGGGAGGACGGGTGGGGTGTGCTCTCAGATCTTGGTAGTTGAGGTAGGGGGTGGGGTGTTCTTAAATAGGACAGCTGGAGGCTGTGTGTGACGCCCCGAAACTCAAAAGAGCGACGGGAGGCGTTTTGGGCCAAATTTGGAATTTGGCGGGGGGCACACGGCCTGGGACACGGGCGTGTCCCCGGGCATATCAGGCTCGAGTCGACGATTTGGCCGTGAGGTCGACGAATTTTGGAGTCGACGATCGTCGAGCAGCGAACACCGCCTGAGACACGGGCGTGTCTCAGGGCGTTTCAAGCTCATGTCAACGATCGTCCCGGGAAGTCGACATTTTCGCTCGACAATGTGTCGAGACAGGGAACACGACCTAGGACACGGGCGTGTCCAAGCCCGTGTCGGGTGGTCGACGAACTGCGCTTGACGAAGTGTCGATATAGTGAACACGGGCTGGAAGCCCAGGCGTGTTCGGGTTTGACACAGGCGTGTCAAATAGGACACGGGCGTGTCCAAGACCCGAGTGAGTCTCGGGTTGGTGTTGTCTTGTGTTGATGGGGGAACACGCCCGGGAACACGGGCATGTGCTGGCTGACACGGGCGTGTCAATTCAAATACGGGCGTGTCGGATGCCCGTGTGATTTTCGAGACGCGTCGATTTTGACGGCGAATGAGGGACACGGCCCTGGACACGGGTGTGTCGCAGGTCGTGTTCGGCCCAGGTTTTACTTTTCAGCTACGGATCGTAGCCGTTCGTTTCCTTATTTTGGGATCCGACGGTTGGAGGTTGTTCCTACTGGGATATACTCGGGATTGGGCCTTTGAAACCCTCATTTCTCTTGAGTGGTTCTCTTTCTAAGTCTAGAGAGAGGGGAGAGCAAAGAAGAAAGAAGAAGCCTAGATCCGGTCACCGGCGGAGCTTCAGAGCTCCAAATCGCGAACCGACTTCAGATCTACGGAGGCAAGGAGAGTGCGGTGCTTTTCATCTGCTTACTTTTCCATGGAGCTAAGGAAGAACGCTAGGGTAACGATTCTCTACTTGAGCATGTGAAGCTCTACTTCTTTTGCATTAAGAAGCCCGCTCTCGCGAGTTTGCGGTGAGTTTGAGACGTTCCTTCGGGTAGACATGAATAGTACCCGTTATGTACATGTAGAGTCTGTAATCGAGAATGTATATAGACATGATGTGTGAATCCTACCCGGACAAGTTGGTATGGATCGGTGATGTTGCATTGCATAAGTGGTCGGAGAAGACTCAGTGCGAATGTTTGTTTTTCGGGTTTTCTACGAGGTAGATTGCAACAGGGAGCCTTGGGGATTAACTCCAAGGTGCACCCGGAAAACTGGCTGGACGTGTGGTTTCGCCATCATGTGGGTCTGGGAGCCAACCTGAACATAACTGGGTTATGTGATGAATGTAAACGATTTGGGACTCGGGAAAGTTTGACCCGCGCATATGTTTTTAAATTAACGTTGCGGTGTGAGCAACGGGTCAGGCGGAACCGTACCCGCTCTATGTCGTTTGGTTAAAGAGACCTAAAGTTACTTGGCACTTACTGTTGGCATAGATGGAGGGTCTTAGGCAGTGGCCAGAAAGACCAAATGCTCACGAGAGATTGTCGTCCTGGGGACGGTGGTGAGTCGGCGGGCTTAGACCATGATCACCGAGAGTGTGTCCTTAGAGCACGGGGCGTGTGGCCGTGCGTGCCAACGCCTATGATGCAATGTATTTGTATACTGCTTGGTTATGCTAATAAAGTGTAGGGAAGGAGCATCGCCGCCCCGAATTGGGGCGGGATCGTTATAATTTGGTCACCATTGCTGACCGTTGCTTTGATTTGCCACCGTTGCGATGGATTGTGCTTGCAGGTGCTGTCGAGACGAGCGGTAAATAGCTGGATAAAGCCCAAGTTACTGAGCCGTCCCTCGAAGGCCTAATTTTTGAGTGTTTTCTTTTATTCATGTATGGCCGGCCTGCGTGTCGAGGTTTGAAAGACATGTAATAGGAGAAAAACAATTGTAAGGCCATAAGGCCTATACTTGTGTATTTGTTCTTCATTCCTTTTGGCGTATTAGTGGACATTCATGCTAGTGTTGGGTTCTTTATTAATGCAACAATTTTAATTGCTTCCGCTAGAATGTTCTGTGTAGGTCGTTGGATTGGTTGGATTGTTTCCATTGAGTAACCACCCGGTCTGTCTGTAGTATATGGCGTCGGGCCCCGGCCGGACCTACTAATATATGCTATGCGACGGATAGGGGGTGTTACAATTTGGTATTAGACTACTGATTTTGGTCGGGCTTAAAATGAATTCGTGGACGAATTCATTTTAAGGGGTAGTGAGCACCTGTGTGTGCATCATCGTTATAACAACAAAAGAACCCATGAATGTCCACTTAGGAATGAAAATACACGTGTTTGAGGAACCTGCGCGTTCCTATAATTGCTTTTTGCAATTTTGTATGGTCGCTTAACGGTGTTTTGTCCAACTATAGGTGACCAGAAGCGGTGTTGGGCCGTCAGAACGCCGAGTTTCTGAGGCTAGTAGTGCACCAAATGATGCTCCTACAACACCTCCATCGGCTGAGACCATACGATTGGTTGCCGAAGCAGTGTTTGCCATGATCAATGCGCAACCTCCAAGGCAAATGTAGCAGCCTGCTCCTGCGATGGAGCAGGTACCTCTTCCAGAGGTTGAGCCGAGAACAGTGGAGCAGGTAGTAGTGGAGCCGTTGCTGCCAAGGAGGGCAACCGAGTGACAGCTCAAACATGTCATGAGCTTTAATCCTCTAGTATTCTCGGGGTTGGGAACCCCATCTCAAGCTGAAGACTGGCTCTCCCGTGTGAAGAGAGTCTTGACAGCGACAGAGACGGAGGAGTGGCAGATGACCACTATAGCTACGTTCCTGTTGGATGGAGATGCTAGGCTATGGTGGAGGGTTTGGAGCTGCATCTATTGAGAGGTAGGCAACTTACAGACGTCTCGATGGAGGAGTTCTCGAGACTGTTCTTGGATAGGTACCTCCCTTCGACTCAGAGAATAGCTTTAGAGAATGAGTTCCAGAGGTTGGTACAAGGAGAGAGTGGTGTGGATAAGTATCTCCACGAGTTTACTCGTTTGGGTCGGTATGCTAGCTCCACCATCGTGGATGAGTAGCGTAAGACCAACTGTTTCTACGAAGGTCTAAGAGATGACTTGAGGCTACTACTCTTGGGGCCGATGACGCAGGGTTTCTTGACCTTGGTCAACACGGCCCGGTCCTTGGAGAAGGACATGAAGAATGTTCAAGCGAAGAAAAGCCTTAGTGATAAGAAGTCTGGGTTCAAAGTGCCGACTACTTCAAAGTCCGGCTATCAAAGGTTCTACAAGAAGGCTAGGACTTCGGGTCCAGCCCCCTCTTCTGGTGCTTCTGGGGTGACTACGGGTAGGACCACGGGTGCATGTTTCGCTTGTGGGAAGCCGGGGCACTTTGACCGTGACTGTTGGAGCGGACGTCCCAAGTCCGAGAGGAAGCCGGGAGCAACCTATGAAGAGAAGGGCAAGGCGGTGGAGTCAAACGCAGCCCATTATGCTCCGGCTCAACCAAGGATTTATAATATTGGCCAACAAGAGGCCATCAAACAAGCGGATGTGGTGACAAGTACAGTTTAATTTGTAACAAGTTAAATTTCTTTAAATACTTGTTATGCGTATGTTACCTTACCACTGCTTGTTTAGGATTTGTTTTGATTTGTGAGTTTCCGGCGAGAGCACTCTTTGATACAGGAGCTTCACACTCCTTCTTGTCCGAAGGATTCATATCGCGCATCGGAGTGCCTTCTTCGATGGAGAAGGACAAGTTGGATGTGTTGTTACCGAATGGGTGTTAGATGCGCGCGGATAAATTCTGCGGTGTTAAGATTCGCATTGGGAATCAAGAGTTCGATCTGCCAGCGTCGTTACTACCATTGGTGGAGTTCGACATTATATTTGGCATGGACTGGCTCTTGGAGCAGCAAGCCTATATTGATTGCGGTCGCAAGGAAGTCAAGTTGGGAGTAAGTCGTGAGACAATTTTTACAGGCTTGAAAGGGTCGAGCAAGACGTTGATGTCTGTTCTTCAGGTGGTGAAGGCGGTTCGTGCTGGTACAGAGCTGTTCTTTACACTAGTGGAGGTTGCAAAGCCAAAGCCTACGTTGGATATTATTTCAGTGGTAGCTGAGTACCCTGATGTGTTCCCTGCAGATCTTCCTAGAGCCCCGCCTCAAGGGGAGATAGATTTCACTATTGAGCTAGTGCTAGGTGCAAAGCATGTGTCACGATCTCCGTATTGGCTAGCGCCTAAGGAAATGGCGGAGCTGAAGGTGCAACTTCAAGAGTTGTCGGAGCAAGGGTTTGTGCGTCCAACTTCGTCGCCTTGGAGCGCACCGGTCCTCTTTGTAAAGAAGAAGGATAGGATCTTGAGACTTTGTATTGATTATCGGGAGTTAAACAAGCTAACGGAAAAGAACAAGTACCCAATCCCAAGGATCGATGATCTTTTTGATCAGGTGGTCGGGTCGACGGTGTACTCTAAGTTGGATATCATGTCTGGTTACTATCAGCTGAGGATAAGGGAGAGTGATGTCCCTAAGACAGCGTTCAGTACAAGATACGGGCATTACGAGTTTATGGTCATGCCGTTTGGGCTGACAAATGCGCCGTTAGTGTTCATGGATTTGATGAACAGGACCTTCATGGAGTACTTGAACCATTTTATGATCGTCTTCATCGACGATATTTTGGTGTACTCGCAGAGTGAGGAAGATTACTTCAGGCATCTTCATTTGGTTTTGGAGATGATAAGGAGGAATCAATTGTACGCCAAGTTCTCGAAGTGCGAGTTTTGGTTGTCCTCAATGGCGTTCCTCGGTCATATAGTGAGTGGGGAAGGTATTGCAGTGGATCCGGCGAAGATTGTTACGATACGAGAGTGGCCTAAGATTTCTACGATAGCGGAAGTCCGGAGCTTTCTGGGGCTTGCCGGCTATTATAGGCGCTTCATAGAGAACTTCTCGCGGATAGCGTTACCTCTCACTACTTTGACAAGGAAGGAGCAGAAGTTCGTTTGGATGCCGGAGTGCGCGCGAGCTTTTGAGGAGTTGAAATGTCGGTTGACCACGGCGCATGTGTTGAGTTCGCCGAGTGGGACCGAAGGTTATGAGATTTATAGCGATGCTTCGGGCAGTGGTTTGGGTTGTATGCTGTTACAGCATGGAAGCGTTATAGCATATGGCTCGATATAGCTGAAGGTGCACGAGAGGAATTATCCGGTCCATGACTTGGAGTTAGCGGCCGTGATTTTTGCCTTGAAGCTGTGGAGACATTATTTATACGGTGTGAAGATTGATATCTACACCGATCACAAGAGCCTAAAATATTTGATTGGTCAGAAAGATCTGAACATGCGGCAGCGTAGATGGATGGAGTTCCTGGGGGACTATACATTCAAGATCCATTACGTGCCTGGTAAGGGCAATGCGGTGGCGGACGCGTTGAGTTATCAGGCCCCAGCCCAAGCCAATTGGCTGTCGGTCCATGACGAGATGTTGGTTCGGGAGTTGGAGGCGTTGGAGATCTTTTGCGTTGTTAAGCAATCAAGTGCTGAAGCAGTATTGAATTGGACTGAAGTCCAATATGACTTGGCTGATCTGATTCGGCAAGCGTTGGATATGGATGTCCACATGAAGCAACTCATGATAGAGGCTCTGTATGGGTCAAATTCCCAATTCGTTGTGGTGGACGGATTACTTTGGAAAGACGGTCGTCTGTGCGTCCCAAGCGTGGGCAATTTGCGGGTGGATTTGTTGTACGAGGTGCATCATACCAAGTACTCGGTTCACCCGGGGAGCACGAAGATGTACCGCGATGTTAAGAAATTATTCTGGTGGCCAGGACTGAAGAAGGATGTGGCACTGTATGTGGCGAAGTGTCAAACTTGCGCCTTGGTGAAGGCGGAATGCCAAATGCCGGGAGGATTCTTGAAATCCTTGCCTATTCCGGAGTGGAACTTTGATGACACTACTATGGACTTTGTGCATGGGTTGCCAAGGTCGCAAAAGGGGAACGACGTCATTTGGGTGGTCGTAGATCATCTAACGAAGGTGTTGCATTTCATTACGCATAGGAAGGATGATCCTGTTGAGAAATTGGCAAAGCTATATGTGGATAATATTGTACGACTTCATGGTGTGCCCCGCATCATTGTGAGTGACCGAGATGGGCGGTTCACGTCCAATGATTGGAGGCTGGTGCAGCAGATGTTGGGAACAAAGCTGAGTTTTTGCACAGCCTTTCATCCGTAAACGGATGGGCAGACTGAGAGGGTTAATAGGACAATGGAAGACATGCTTCGCATGTGTGTCCTGAACTTTGGAAAGCAATGGGAAGATCACCTATACTTGGTGGAATTCGCCTACAACAATAGCTACCAGGCGAGCATTCAAATGACGCCCTTCGAGGCCCTTTATGGTAGAAAATATCGCACGCCGTTGTCCTGGTTGGAAACGGGTGAATCAAAGTTGTATAAGAGACTAGAGGTATAGGATGATACTTCTTTGGTGAGAACCATTAGGGAAAAGTTGCTAATAGCTCAGGACCGTCAGGCTAAGTACTATAATGTCAAGCACAGGAACGTGGAGTTCGCTGTTGGAGATTGGGTGTACTTGAATATCAAGCCGTTCAAGGGTGTCTCGCGGGTGCGGCGCTTGAAGAAGCTAAGCCCGAGGTACCTTGGACCGTTTGAGGTTCTGGTGCGGATTGGTGAAGCAGCATACCAGTTGAAGCTGTTAGTGGAGCTTAGTGGTCTACATGATGTATTCCATATATTGGTGCTACGGAAGGCGGTGCAAGAGCCTACGCAAGTGATCGCGGTTGATCAAGTGCCGGTTGATAGTGGGTTGACGACGAAGGTCAAGTCCGCACGTATTGAGGACTCGGAAGTCAAGCGGCTACGCAATAAAGAGATCAGGATGGTCAAGGTCCGTTGGGACAATTGCGGTCGAGAGGAGATCTCTTGGAAGCGAGAGCAGACTATGCTTGAGGAGTACCCGGAGTTGTTTCACTCAGGTACCGTTTAAGTTTCTTTGTTTCTTTCCTTTATGTAATTTCGAGGACGAAATTCTTTTAAGAGGGGGAGAGTTGTAACGCCCCGAAACTCAAAAGAGCGACAGGAGGCGTTTTGGGCCAAATTTGGAATTTGGTAGGGGGCACACGGCCTGGGACACGGGCGTGTCCCAGGGCTTGTCAGTCTCGAGTCGACGATTTGGCCGTAAGGTCAACGAATTTTGGAGTCGACGATCGTCGAGCAGCGAACACGGCCTGAGACACGGGCGTGTCTCAGGGCGTGTCGAGCTCGTGTCGACGATCGGCCCGGGAAGTCGACATTTTCGCTCGATGATGTGTCGAGATAGGGAACACGGCCTAGGACACGGGCGTGTCCAAGGCCGTGTCAGGTGGTCGACAAACTACGCTCGATGAAGTGTCGAGACAGTGAACACGGGCTGGATCCCAGGCGTGTCAAATAGGACACGGCCGTGTCCAAGACCCGTGTGAGTCTCGGGTTGGTGTTGTCCTGTGTTGATGGGGGAACACGCCCGGGAACACAGGCGTGTACTGGCTAACACGGGCGTGTCAGGTCGAAGACGGGCGTGTGGGATGCCCGTGTGTTTTTCGAGACGCATCAATTTTGACGGCGAATGAGGGACACAACCCTGGACACGGGTGTGTCGCAGGCCGTGTTTGGCCCAGGTTTTACTTTTCAGCTACGGATCATAGCCGTTCGTTTCCTTATTTTGGGATCCGATGGTTGGGGGTTGTTCCTACTAGGATATTCCCGGGATTGAGCCTTTGAAACCCTCATTTCTCTTGAGTGGTTCTCTTTCTAAGTCTAGAGAGAGGGGATAGCAAAGGAGGAAGAAGAAGCCTAGATCCGGTCACCGGCGGAGCTTCGGAGATCCAAATCGCGAACCGACTTCAGATCTACGGAGGAAAGGAGAGTGCGGTGCTTTTCATCTGCTTACTTTTTCATGGCACCAAGGAAGAATGCTAGTGTAATGATTCTCTACTTGAGCATATGAAGCTCTACTTCTTTTGCATAAGGAAGCCCACTCTCGCGAGTTTGCGGTGAGTTTGAGGCGTTCCTTCGGGTAGACATGAATAGTCCCTATTGTGTACATGTAAAGTCCGTAATCGAGAACGGATATAGGCATGATGTGTGAATCCTACCCGGACAAGTTGGTCTAGATCGGTGATGTTGCATTGCATAAGTGGTCGGAGAAGACTCCGTGCGAATATTTGTTTTTCGGGTTTTCTACGAGGTAGATTGCAATAGGGAGCCTTGGGGATTAACTCCAAGGTGCACCCAAAAAACTAGGCGGACGCGTGGTTCTGCCATCATGTGGGCCTGGGAGCCAACCTGAACATAACTGGGTTATGTGATGAATGGAAACGATTTGGGACTCAGGAAAGTTTGACCCGCGCATATGTTTTTAAATTAACGTTGCAGTGTGAGCAATGGGTCATGCGGAACCGTACCCGCTCTATGTCGTTCGATTAAAGAGACCTAAAGTAACTTGGCACTTACTGTTGGCATAGATAGAGGGTCTTAGGCAGTGGCCAGAAAGACAAAATGCTCACGAGAGATTGCCGTCCCGGGGACGGTGGTGAGTCGGCGGGCTTTGACCGTGATCACCGAGAATGTGCCCTGAGAGCACGGGGCGTGTGGTCGTGTGTGCCAACACCTGTGATGCAATGTATTTGTATACTGCTTGGTTATGCTAATAAAGTGCAGGGAAGGAGCATCACCGCCCCGAATTGGGGGCGAGATCGTTATAATTTGGTCAGCATTGCTGACTGTTGCTTTGATTTGCCACCGTTGCGGTGGATTGTAATTGCAGGTGCTGCGGAGCCGAGCGGTAAATAGCGGGCTAAAGCCCAAGTTGCTGAGTCGGCCCTCGAAGGCCTAATTTTTGAGTGTTTTCTTTTATTCATGTATGGCCGGCCTGCGGCCTGCGTGCCGAGGTTTGAAAGACATGTAATTGGAGGAAAACAATTGTAAGGTCATAAGGCATGTACTTGTGTATTTGTACTTCATTCCTTTTGGCGTATTAGTGGACATTCATGGTAGTGTTGGGTTATTTCTTAATGCAACAATTTTAATTGCTTCCGCTAGAATGCTCTGTGTAGGTCATTGGATTGGTTGGATGGTTTCCGTTGAGTAACCACCCGGTCTGTCTGTAGTATATGGAATCGAGCCCCGGCCGGACCTACTGCTATATGCTATGTGACGGATAGGGGGTGTTACACTGTGGGCATTTCCACCATGTTGGGAAAATGGGGTAAAGTTTTAGGCTTCGGGCTTCAAAGTGGAGGCAGAGAGGGAGGGGTGGGTGTTGAGTTGGTGGGCCTCCACTTGCCCCATGGATGGGCTTGCTGGTTGGGGGCCCAAGGTGGGTGAGGGGGCAAGGCCCTAGCTAATTAATGAAGAGGGGGTGGACACCTCTTGGAAAAAAATTGACTTTTAGGAGGTTTGACCAAATTTAACCCTCGGGTGGGTCCCCCATATTGGTCAAAGTCAAAATGGGTTTAAGACATCGGGAGTCGGGTCAAAGTTGGGGTGTTGCGTCATAATTTGTGTGTGCACGCTTCTCGATGCATGAGTATACTTGATTTGACCTCGAGTTGACCATTCATCGTCAAAATTGCTTGGGACGATTTCTGTTGACTTTGTATTGATCACACGAGTCCAACGCCGCTGACTGGGGTTGAATCGGAGTTCGTTTGACAAATGTCCAAAATCTGCGTGCCGTGATGCGTTAAAATGGTCAAAACGCTCATAATCATTGTTATGCTTCGAATCGCGACGCAATGAGTTCCGATGAGTTTGTGTCGACTATACAAAGCCATAGGAACTGATAGAACTCAAATCGGAGTTCTCTAGGTCAATATTCAAAAATTTCGTTTTCACGATGTTCTACGAGGAACGATCATATTTACCATATGACTTCGATTTGCAACGAAATGAGTTTGGTTGCACTCGTACCGGTTATACGAGACCAAAGAAACAAACAGACCTCGAATTAGAGCTCATTAGCTCAAAATCCCCAAAATAGGGTCATCTCCTACCCATTATGAGTCTCGGGTAGAGGTTTGGGTCACTTTTATTGGGTCCACTAGGGTTCTAGTGACCCAATAAAAGTCGGGATGTTACAATCCAATAAAAATAAATGGATTTTCGTCCCTAAAAATTTGCTTAAAGTAGGGGGTAAGCACAACATGCTTGGGGAGAGAGCTCTGGGTGTTTTTCTCGGACGAGTGCTTCAGGTTCCCATGTATACTCATTTCGTCCGCAATTCGATCACAAAGTCTTACCATCAGAATGGTTTTGCTGCGTAAAATCTTCACTCTATAATCCACTATTCTAATTTGTTCAAGCTGGATGGACCTATCTAACTGCAATTGTACTGGCGGTGTAGGAAGGTGCTGCTCTGGTTGCCGGAGGACGCCTCAAGGAGGAGACATGAAACACATCATGGAGATTTCCCAATTTCCGGGGGTAGGGCTAATCGATAGGCAACTGAGACAACACGCACTATCACCTGATAGGGCCCAAGTAGCTGGTATCTAGCTTTTTCTTCTTCCTCAACCAGGAGACACTATGCATGGGCTTGATTTTTAAGAACACCATTTCTCCCACACCAAATTCCACCGGTCGATGTCGTGTATCATAATATTTGGTCTGTCGGCTCTGCGCTTCCTGCATTCACTCTTAGATTAGTCGTACTGCTACCGTAGTACCATCAATATAAGCCACTCCCAAGGCTTCCGGGTCCTCATCCTAAGCCCATGTTAGCGGAGTTCTACAACGCCTTCCATACAAAGTCTCGTACGGTGCCATCTTAATGCTGGCCTGATAGTTGTTATTATAAGAAAACTCGACTAAAGGCAGTAGTTGTTCTCATGACTCGTTGTGCTCTACTATGCATTGTCGGAGTAGAACCTCCATCATCTGGTTCGTCCCTTCCATCTGCCCATCTGTCTGAGGGTGGAAGGCGGTGCTAAAAGACAACTTGGTCCCCAAGTATGCATGCACCCGCCTCCACTCCTTGTATGTGTAACGTCCATCACTATACGACATAATGAACTTAGGCACTCTGTGGAACCGGACCACTTGCTCTATGAACAGTCTGGCAGGATCGTCAACTCTATCACCTTGTCAGTTAGGATGAACCGCACTATCTTGGTAAATTGATCCACGATAACCCATAAAGTGTCATTTCCAGCATATGATCGCGGTAAACTGTGAACAAAGTCCATGAAAATATCCTCAAATTTCCATTATGGTATCAGCGGGGATGCATCAGGCCTCCAGAATTGCGGCATTCAGCTTTAACCTTTTGACTGGTCTGACACTAGGCCACGAAGTTGGTGATGTCTCTTTTCATTCCGGCTAGTAAATGGTCCTGCGCAGATAAACATACATCTTAACCACACCAGGGTGAATAGAATACCTTAACGGGTGCATTTCTCAAAGAATCTCATCTCGGACTCCTTCGGTGGAGGGAATACATATGTGGTGCCTGAACGACAAGATTCGATCCTGCAAGTTGAACACCTCTTGTGCTCCATCTTGTAGGGACTGGATGATCGGGACCACTTCCGGATCGACCTTTTGGGCCTCTCATATTCGATCCCGGATGTCATACTGTTTTCCATCCAGTATAACTGGGACTGGTACTCTTCTGGATCCCTACGAGCAACAAGAGTAATTTCCAAGTCTAATAAAGACTGAAACAATTCCCTCAGAATCTGCTCCATCCAGCTATCAGCTATCAAGGGATGTCGGCTTAACACGTCAGCAACTTTATTAGCCTCCTCAGGATGGTACTGGAGAGTGAAATCATAATCACACCGAAATTCCAATTATCGGCGTTGTCGAAGGTTCAACCCTAATTGAGTCGAGATGTATTTGAGGCTCTTATGGTCGAAGAAGACCTCACATCTTACTCTGTATAAGTAGTGTCTCCAAATCTAGAGGACGAAAACAATGACACCTATATCTAGATCGTGGATTGCGTAATTCGGCTCGTGCGGCTTTAGCTGGCGAGGTGCGTAAGCCACCACCTTACCATGTTGTATCAGAACAGCTCTCAATCCTTTCAGGGAGGCATTAGTATAGATTTGGAATCATCCGATTCTCGAGGGGATCATAAGGATTGGGGCAGAAGTTAGCCGCTTCTTTAAATAATCGAACGCAATTTCACATTCCAGCGTCTATCGAAATACATCCTTTCTTGTAAGAGCTGTAAGGGGTAACACGATCTTGGAAAAAAACAAAATTTTCCACGAATTTCCTGTAATACCCGGCAAGACCAAGGAAATTTCATATGTCTGTTGCCGTCTTAAGTGGCGGCCAGCTTTGAACTGCCTGGATTTTGGCTTGATCTACCGCCACTCTATTCTTGTTGACTGGATGACCCAAAAATCCGATCTCCTCTAACCAGAATTCACAGTTGCAGAACTTGGCGAAGAGAGAGTGCTCACGAAGCTTAAGTAACATCATCTTTAGATGTCTAGAATGGTCTGCCCTGGTCTTTGAGTAGATCAAGATATCATCGATTAGAGACGATCATAAAAAGATCTAGAAAGGATTTAAATACCTTATCCATTAGAGCCATAAAGGCAGAGGGGGCGTTAGAGAGTCCAAAAGGCATCACCATAAACTCATATAGATCATAACGGGAGCTAAAGACAGTCTTGGGGATATCATCCTCCCGGATCCGAAGTTGATAGCAGTCTGATCTTAGGTCCATCTTGGAGAATACGGATGCACCTTACAATCGATCAAACAACTCATCGATCCTTGGATGTAGATACGTATTTCGTATAGTGAGTTTGTTTAGTTCCTCGGTAGTCTATACACAAACGCAATGTCCCGTCTTTCTTCTTTACGAACAGTGGCTCCCCAGGGCGAGGAACTTGGGCTGACGAATCTAGCATCTATTAGTTCCTGAAGTTGGGTCTTTAACTCAGCCAATTCCTTACGGTCATTCGATAGGGTGATCGGGACACAGGTCGAGCTCCGAACATAAGCTCAATCTGAGGGTCAACCTCTCGATGTAGTGGCAAACCCGGGAGGGACTCAGGGAAAACATCCAGTAAATTTCGCACCACTGGAATTTTGGTGAGCACTTGAACTTGATTCTTCATTTTGAAGAAGATGAGGAGTATAGACATATCGTACAAAAATACGCATCTGATGTAGGCATACATAAATAGTCTATAACATAGTTATCAATATCTAACGTAACTCTAGCGTCTAAGATATATACCTATCACTACATCGGGGCCGGTCCATGCTAAAGTTCCAACGCATAAGCTTCCAAGTGCGTTGCTTGGCCCTGCTTACCTTTCCTGCCAGCTCTACCCCTTCAGCCTTTTTAGCCATGCACACGCATTGCATGTCCTCCTTGAACTGCTCCTAGCCTTCCTATCCCCCGCGGGCAGAAAGCTCTCATATGTCCCGGCTGCTAGCACCGAAAATAGTTCCCTGCAAGGGGAACGTATCGTCATATTACTAGCACGGGTTGTGGTACTGGAGCTAGCCTGGGCTCCTGTACGGTGTTGGGGGTGCTGGTGGGCTCCTATAAGGCTGTTTGCGCTGCCTCTGTCTGCGCTCTCTCTCCTGTTGGCGGGGAGCAGCTCTTCTATCTCGTCCTTGACCTCTGGGAACCTCGACCTGTCCCCGGTACTACTGGCCTACATCCTATGGTCTAACTCCAACGCAGCAGCATGAGTTGCTATAGTGTGGAAGGTGGACTGAGAGATCATGATCAATACCTATCTCACGTCACCTCGCAAGCCTCATAGAAGCGAGCAACTCTATCTCTTTCCGTGGCTGCTAGGTTCCCAACAAAACGTGCCAGGTGGTTAAACTTTCTCTCATAGTCTAGCATCTTCTGGTGACCCTGACGGATGTGCAGGAACCTCTCCTGCAGTGCAGCTCGGTTGGCGTCTGAGATGAAGTGTTCTAGAAAACCATCTGAGAACTCCCCCAATAGGATAATGCTCAACGGTCATCCTCTGAAAGTCGAGTGGCTGACTGCTCTCCACCAATCTTTAGCATACCCCTCTAACAAGGTCACAACTAGCGATACCGCAGCTACTGTCAGGCACATCATTCCTACCAATAGCTTCTTTATGCGCTCAACCCACTCTTCTGTCTATATGACAGTCTTTGTGCCTCTGAATGTGGGAGGCCTCATCCCCCGAATGGTCGTCAGTAGGTCAGCGGGTACCACCGACTGATGTGGTTGCTGTGCCAAAAATGTCCGGAAGATCGCCATGATATCTGTCAATGTTTGCCCCAAGTCAGTGTCGGCAAACGATACAACTGCAGGGGTAACTGGGTTTGGAGGTGGGGTGGCAAGGACATATCCTCTGGAGAAGGATCTCCCGTTACTAGACTCTGTTATGTCTCTATAAGTAATAGGAAAACAATTATCAGTATTTTGCAAAAGTAGGGGGATATTTGCAAAAGACAAATAAAGCAGAAACAAAGGTATGCAGGCATGCTATCACACAGTATAGAATCCCTAAGACTCTACACTAGGGTCTACCAGGCTTCCGTTATATGGTTCGTTCCGAACCAAAGAATGAACCGAGGGACGGAGGGATCCTGAGACTGCTCCACAAGGACAGATCGTGATCGCTCTCATACATTTGTAAGAACCCCCCAACCTTTGCCCCGGGTCGGGCCGGAGGGGATCTTACAGCCCAAGGCGTCCACCCAGTGCTCCTTAAGGGGTAACGACCCACTCTGCTAAGCACTAGTTGGCTGCCTTGCTCGGCTTGAATCACAACATTCACATCACATCACAGAGTATTGAGGAAGCATTAACAGGAATCCTCAGCAAATATATATAACATTATATATTTAACAAAATCGCAAAAGGTTGTAGCCACTGTTTATATATAGAGCCCGTAGCCTATATAGTATTATAGCTAACAACTCCTCTCTTACTCAACTCTACTTGCTAGTATTCCATCTCGAAACTCTAGAGACGACGAGGGTGCCTCTGCTCGAGTAGTCCTATCAGCTGGCATACCGTCCTGCAACAACTGGTCGCTACGGTGCACCATCTCCTGTGAATGGTTATTTAGATAACCATTAGTCGCAGAGCTAAGTGGAAACAAATGTCCTCCTCGGATCCATATCATGGGGACGAGCTCACGCACCCAACAAAAGTAGATAGCCGAAGCATGAGAGGGTTAGTACAGTATTTCATGATTAAGCTAGGGGCAACCAAAAAGAGGCGCAACATGATATATCTAGACTAGCAGCAGTAATATACGTCAGTTATAATTTAGGCTCCACTAGCATAACAGCATAGCAGGTATTCATAACCCGTACAAACAACACAGGCATTCACAACCGCTTACACATCGCAGGAATTCACAATCGCGTACACTTCGCAGGCATTCACAGACGCATACACATCGCAGGTATTCACAGCCGCATACACAATGCAGGCATTCACAGCCGCGCATCACACAATACAATCCTATGTCGATATAGTATGGACCGCTTCTGTTCCAGTAGGGTTGCGAGCCCTGCGGGCCTCACCGATGTGGTCGTCGGTGACAATGGCCAGTCCTGCCACTCTTGGGGGTAGTCATACCGCACAGCCCAGGCCCTAACGTACATCCCCGTGTACTCTTGAATGTGAGCGACATCCAGCGATTCAATATTTTAACCGACCAGTGGAGGAAAACCCAATGGGGAAAGATAATGGTCGGTCATCCGTGGTACCCGTCTCCCCTGTCGCCTTAAGTCGTCGACCTTCCTGCACCGGTACGAATGGTGTGTGAAAGGGACTGACTTGGCACAATTTACCGCAAGCAATTCACAAGCAATCAATCATACAATCATGCTAATCCGCACCGGGTCTGCGGCAGCCTGCCCTACTATAAGTTAACCTTCAGGAAACGACGCTCAGCTCAACTTTCAACATGGAGCGTGGGAGCGCTTTATTTGAGGCTAAACCCGGAGGAACACCTCAACTCCGGTTATCCTCAACTAAGGCTCAACCTTAACCAACAACTGCTCATTAGAGAAGGACTCATGCTTATAATAGTAAATTACAGTAATGAAAATGCGGTAATTAAAGTTGTTGATAATAAATGCTGCATAAGGAGATGTGACCAATACGAAACTGGAGTAGTACTGAAACGGAAGTACTGAACTGAAATGAACTTGACCAGTACACGACTGGAGTAGTACTGAATTGAAAGTACTGAACTGAAATGAACTTGACCAGTACAAGACTGGAGTAGAACTGAATTGAAAGTGTTGAACTGAAATAAATAAAGGAACTGGACCAGTGCAACACTAGAATAATCATAAAGAAAATGGTTAGTAGTCCAATCGCTCCATTCAGGAGTCTTCAGTTTCATCTCCGTTCTCAGGAGGTGTATTTAGTTCCTTCTCAGTTCTTAGGAGGCATGTTCAGTTCCATCTCCGTTCTTAGGATGTTTCTTTGGGTTTCACCCATTATTATAATCTGATAACAATTCAGTTGCGCTCTTTTTAATCATGGCTTAATCGGATCAGGAGAAGCTTATCATGAGTTATATATTTATTATTCATCCGAGAATAAATATCAATTCGATTTCTTGAGTCGGATCGAATCCGATAATCTAGTTAGAGGGCACATTATTCCTCGAATTTTAATCTTGAAAATCTTTCCCAACACATGAGGGGAATTCGTTACCCGAAATGAGGTTGGGAAATATATTACTCGAAGCTCACACTTTCATCTTTCGAGTCTACCCAAAATGCTCAAGAATTTTTTTAGGATGAGACGCTCGGTGTTTTTGGCAAAAACCTTGAAATACTCAGAGCTAAAAATCTTGTCTCAATAACTCTCGTCGCTTAATCAATTGAACTTAGTATTCAATATATAAAGTAGTCGCACGCTTCGATTTTCATTTTCGAAGAATTTGAGCACGTAATTTTCCGAGCGCGGCCCTAGGCTCCAAGAAATTGAAAAATCTTCAATTTTTACTCGAAGGTTCTCAAATTTTAATACAACCTTTTAGATGGCCTAAAAAGAGCCTAGCAATGTTTTCAAAATTTTCCGAGCAATTTTGGCCCTCTAAATTGGCCAAATATTTCTTATTTAGGCTTTGAAAAATACCAAATTAGCTCCAAAAATTCTCAAACTTTTTGTGTAGGCTGCCCTTATTAATGGAAACAATTTTCATGTTCAAACTTTTTTCTCTAAGAGCCTAGGTTACCCCACAAAAAATAAAACACCAATTTTAATTATAATTTTAAAGAATCAAAATATTATAAATAATATAACTTATAAGAAATTTCATCTTCCTCGCTCACCCCCCGCTGCCTGTACAGAAGACAAATCTTACGGGTCTTCTCCGCCGCTGGCCGGCCGCCGGCCAGCCGTGGCTCCGCCCCCAGCCGATCGCCCGGGTGTGCGCGCTCCCTCCGGCGGTGGTCCCACGGCATGCCGCCTCCGGCCGCCGTCGGAGCTATATTTTATATATATATTTGGAGGGGAGAGGTTGATGGCGGCGGCGCTCCGGCCACCGGAGCTCGCATGCAACCCATCCAGAAGATACGGAGGAAGGAGAGTGGAAGGTTTCTACCTTGTTTGGGGTCTCCAGCGGCCTCCGGCGAGTTCCTCCATTAATGGCGGTGGATGGTGGTGGAGCTCGGGTGGGATATTTCCGGGGAGCTGGGCTCCGGCAGAGGGGGGAGGAATGGTGGGGTGTGCTCTCAGAGCTTGGGAGTTGAGGTAGGGGGTGGGGTGTGCTTAAATAGGTTGGGGGAAGGGGCTCCCCTTCTTGGATTCAATGTGGGATTAATCCCTCCATAAGGAGGGATTAATTTCCACCCTCCAGCTGTCCAAGGACAGTTGGAGGCTGTGGGCATTTCCCTCATGTGGGGAAAATGGGGAAAAGTTTTAGGCTTTGAGCTTCAAAGTGGAGGAAGAGAGGGAGGGTGGGGGTTGAGTTGGTGGGCCTCGACTTACCCCATGGATGGGCTTGCTGGTTGTGGGCCCAAGGTCGGTGAGGGGGGCAAGTCCCTAGCTAATTAATGAAGAGGTGGTGGGCACCTCTTGGAAAAAATTGACTTTTAGGAGGTTTGATCAAAGTCAACCCTAGGGTGGGTCCCCCATGTTGCTCAAAGTCAAAGTGAGTTTAAGACATTGGGAGTCGGGTCAAAGTTGGGGTGTTGCGTCATAATTTGTGCGTGCACGAATATGCTTGATTTGACCTCGAGTTAACCATTTGTCGTCAAAATTGCCCGGGACGATTTCTGTTGACTTTGTATTGATCATACGAGTCCAACGCCGCTAACTGGGGGTTGAATCGGAGGTCGTTTGGCAAATGTCCAAAATCTGCGTGCCGCGAGGCGTTAAAATCGTCAAAATGCTCATAATCATTGTTATGCTTCGAATCTCGACGCAATGAGTTCTAATGTGTTCGTATCGACTATACAAAGCCATAGGAACTGATAAAACTCAAATCAGAGTTCTCTAAGTCAATATTCAAAAATCTCGTTTTGCGACGTTCTACGAAGAACAGTCATATTTACCATATGACTTCGATTTGCAATGAAACGAGTTTGGTTGCACTCGTACCAGTTATACGAGTCCAAAGCAACAAACAGAACTCGAATCAAAGCTCATTAGCTCAAAATCCCCAAAATAGAGTCATCTCCTACCCATTATGAGTCTCGGCTAGAGGTTCGGGTCACTTTTATTAGGTCCACTAGGGTTCCAGTGACTCAATAAAAGTCGAGATGTTACACGGGAGACACCAAACTTTTGGGAAAAGAAGTGTGGTTGATGCATGCGAGTTGGTGCAAACCATTCAGGAGCACATGAAGGTTGCCCAGCACCGACAAGCAAAGTATTTTAGTGCTCGTCATAGGAATGTGGAGTTTGCAGTAGGAGACTGGGTCTATCTCAAGATCAAGACATTCAAAGGCATTTCGTGGATTCGTCGACTCAAGAAGTTGAGTCTGAGGTTTTTGGGACCGTTCGAAGTTTTGGAACGCATCAGAGAAGCAGCTTAGCGGTTGGCATTGTCCACAGAATTGAGTTGTGTAAAAGACGAACAAAAATAAACCGGAAGTGGTTTAACTGAAACTTTATTATCCGAAAAAAGTGTTTATTACAAAGGTATGACCTCCCTTATATAGAATGGAGGAGAGATGAGAGAATACAAATAAGAGATGTGAGACTAAAAATTTACAGGAGTAAGCGGACTAATACAAACAATTCGCACAGGCCGCGCGGTTAGACAGAAGGGCTAACCGCTCGGCTACCACCAGAGAGAGAGAGATCACCATGGGAGACCGCTAGACCGCCCGGTCTCCAAGTCTCCAGAGGCAAGCCGCTAGACCGCTCGGACACCAGACAGCAATAGAACAGCAACCAAATCACTGAAGGGAAACTGCCAGACCGCCGCCAGACCGCGCGGTCTTCAACCCGCCAAGACAGACCGCCAGACCGCCCGGTCTCCAACTTCAACACTCCCCCTCAAGCTGGAGCATATATATCGATCATGCCAAGCTTGTTACAAATATGAAGAAACGAGGCGGATACTGGCTTGGTAAAGATGTCAGCCAACTCTTTATCAGAAGTGACGAAGGGAGTGCAAATTTGTTCCTTCAAAATCTCTTCACGAATGAAATGACAGTCGACCTCAATGTGTTTGGTTCTTTCATGAAAGACCAGATTTTTGGAAATGTATATGGTAGCCTTGTTGTCGCAGAACATAGGTAGAGGATGGTTGTAGACCTCTCCTAAATCCAGCATGAGAGCCCGTAGCCATTTTAACTCACAAGTTGTTGATGTCATACTTCGATACTCTGCTTCAGCACTGGACCTGAAAACAACAGATTGCTTCTTGCTCTTCCAGCTTACCAGATTTCCCCCAACAAAGGTGCAGAAACCGGAGGTAGACTTGTGATCCCCTTTGTCATCAGCGTAACTCGCATCTGAGTATGCTTCAACCCTCAGATGATCATTCTTCTGAAAGAGTAATCCTTTCCCAGGTGCTGCTTTAACATACTCCAAGATCCGCAAAACGGACTGTAGATGACACTCCCTAGGTGCTTGCATGAATTGACTCACCTTGCCCACAACATAGAAAATGTCGGGCCTGGTCACTGTGAGATATATGAGCTTACCAACTAGATGCCTGTACCGCGTAGTATCTGAAATAAGAGGCGAATCATCTGTCCAGGTTTTGTCTTCTCCAATTGTCATGGGGCATCGGGCAGGTTTGGCTCCAGTCAATCCTGCTTCTTTTAACAGATCAAGGGCATACTTACGCTGGGAGAGGACTAAGGAGTTAAGCTTCCGAGAGATTTCGATACCCAAAAAGTACTTCGGAGAGCCCATATCTTTCGTGACCAGATATTGACGAAGATGCCGCTTTGTCAAGGCTACCCCTTCCTGATCATCGCCAGTGAGAAGAATATCATCGACGTACACAGCAAGAACCACCAGTCCCGAGGAGGTTTTGCGAATAAATAGCGAGTGATCGGCAGAGCTGCGCGCAAAACCAACGGCCGCCACGATGTCGCTAAACTTGTCAAACCAAACTCGAGGGCTCTGCTTGCGGCCATAGATTGCCTTCTTCAGCAGGTATACTCGTGTCTCCCCTGAGCAACATACCGAGGAGGTTGCTCCATATAGACGGCCTCCTGAAGATCACCATAAAGGAAGGCATTCTTTACATCCAGCTGGGAAATAGGCCAATCTCGATTGACCGCCACAGAGAGAATGACCCATATAGTGCTGAGACGAGCCATGAGAGAGAAATTGTCAAAGTAATCAACCCCGTAGGTCTGAGTAAAGCCCTTAGAAACAAGGCGAGCCTTATAACGGTCCACCGTGCCGTCCGGGCCAAATTTGACCACAAAGACCCAGCGACACCCAACAACATCAGTACTGAAGGGAGGAGGAACAAGATTCCAGGTACCCCGCTCCGTGAGGGTCGCCATTTCCTCATCCATGGCCATCTTCCAGTGAGGAATAACAAGGGCCTCCTGGTAGGAACGAGGTGTGGCAGTGGCAGATATAGCCAGCGCAAAGGCCCGGCGAGAAGAGATAAGACGATCATATGAAACAACAGCAGCAAGGGGGTGTAGGGTACACGTCTGCACCCCTTTGCGAAGAGCGACAGGAAGATCCAGGTCGGTGGGTCCCTCGGCATCCGGAGCATCCGTGGCAGAGAGAGCTGGCTCGGGAGAAGAGAGTGACGGCAGCGGAGATGAGGGAGACGGTGGCGGAGAAGTGGGAGAGAGAGAGGTGGAGGGAGAGGAGTGGACGGAGACGGTGTAGGGGTGGATATAGCAGTAGGAGACGAGGGAACGAAGGGATTTGCAGGGGAATCAGAAGTTGGGTGAAGAGAAGAGGAGTCAGCCGAGAAGTAGGAGGCATTCTCGAAGAAGGTAACGTCAGCGGAGACGAACTGTTGACGAAGAACGGGGTTAAAACAACAGTAGCCTTTCTGAGTGGTGGAGTGCCCCAGAAAGACACATTTGGTGGAGCGAGGGGATAGCTTATCACGGGTGGTAGAGGGGGCAAGCACAAATACAGTGCAGCCAAAGATGCTGAGAGGGAGAGGAAAAGGCTCCTTGCCCGGATACAGAATGGAGAATGGGGTGTTCCCGTGGAGAACTGTGGAGGGAAGGCGATTGATGAGGTAGCAGGCAAGGAGAACAGCATAGCCCCAATATGAGCGAGGGACATGCATCTGGGTCATCAACGTGCGAGCGACATCGATGAGGTGACAGTTTTTGCGTTCCGCCACCCCATTTTGTTTGGAGGTATAAACACAGCTAGTCTGATGAATAATGTCATGTTGCACACAAAAGAGGTAAAAGCATGACTCAGATATTCTTTAGCATTTTCGGAGTGTAATATTTTAATAACAACACCAAACTGAGTTTTAATTAAGTGATAAAAAGAGAGCCATACATCGAAAAGTTCAGAGCGATCTCGTAAGAGATACACACAAGTACATCTAGAAAAATCATCAATAAAGGTTACAAAATAAGAACTACCCCGACCAATGGTGAGGGTAGGAGCAGGGCCCCAGACATCGGAGTGGACAAGATCAAATAAATGAGTTGAGCCCCGACCTTGCTTCGGCGGGAAGGAGGAACTGTTGGGTATTGTATCCACAATTACCTGGATTTGAGGAAGCACCTGTCAAGCTAAGATGAATTCACTATGTATTTGATAGAATATTTCAAGTTGTGCTTGCAGTTATTCCACGCTAAGTGCACACCAATGTCAGGGTGCAGTAGGTCAGTATACACGGGTCTGCACAACGTAATCCCTCGTTGAGCAGATCAATGTGTTGGCCTACGTGTAGTCTCTCTATTGGAGTGCACTTACTTTCAAGTACAGGGCTGTAACTATGCAAGAACAGACAAGGAGTAAGGATGGGTCAAGGAGCAGCTCTTGGGTGGAAAGACGAAAAATCGTCTAAGTATAAATCGACGAGAATCACCTCGCCGATTCGGCGAGAATCACTAGTGATTCTCGCCGAATCATCGAGAATCATTAGTGATTCTCGCCGACTCTATCCGGCTACCTCAAAACGGTGCCAAGTAAAATTCGGCGAGAATCACTAGTGATTCTCGCCGAACCCATCGTTGAGCAGATCATGGCCAAGTAATATTCGTCGAGAATCAACAAGTGATTCGGCGAGAATCATCAAGTGATTCGGCGAGAATCACTAGTGATTCTCGACGAATCGTCGAGAATCACTAACTGATTCTCGCCGATTCGTCGAGAATCACCTTCGATTCTCGCCGATTTTGACTTGGCAATTTTTCTGGAAATAGCTGGACCAGATTCTGCCGCTGGCACTGTGTTGAACCGGAACTAGGGTTTCCTTCAGGTGGGACCCACAACGGTCATTTAGGAGTATACTTGTGTATAAATACACGCGTATTTTTGAACAGTAAGCAGACTGAGAAAAAGACGAAACACGGGCCGTGACGTAACCTAGATCGCGAGTTTCGCTCCGCCACCGCCGTCGCCGCTTGAGAGAGTTGATCGCCGGTCTTGATCGAGGTTTCTTCCAGATCTCCCGGCGATAGAAGCTTAGCCAAGCTTAGTGTCTCACGTGTCTAACCGGAGATCTCTTGTCTCTTGATTTGTTGATCGGGAAAACCTTCCCCGTCCGAATCGATCGAGACGACTGATCCTAGTGTGACCGTTGGAAGACCTAGCTAGCTTTGCTACGAAGTTTGGATCTCCAAAGTACAGCAGCCGCACATCGTTGTCGCCGCCGATCCCGTGAACCTAGCCGCCGCCCATCTTGCCGCCGCCGGTTCTGGAGAGATTCACTCCAAGTGAGATCTAGGGTTGTGGACTCTTCGTGGACTTCAAAAACACGTCGTCAACGAAGAGGGACACCTTAGTATCCAAACGTAGTTTGTATCTCTTGTACATTCTAGTTTTACTTTTGTTGTAAAGGAACGTTGGTTCCTAGTTGTAAGGGTTGGGTGCAACACGTGTTGTGGGAGTGTTGACTCCTACGTGTGGAAGGGTTCCTTCCGATAGTGCAAGGATTGGATTTCAATCCTGTTGGAGAAGTGACCGAGTCGTCCCTTGTTGGGAGATGGGTCGAAGGGGGAAAGTGGATGTACCCAAATCGGGGAACCACTATAAATTGTTTGTGTACCTTCTGTGCTGTGGTGTTTTATTTTCTTGTGCAGTTACAATTTTAGATTCCGCAAAAATGTTGCACGTCACCTATTCCCCCCCCCCCCCATAGGTGAAGATAGTTGACACTAGGTGGACTTTCAAGTGGTATCAGAGGGAGGTTACTCATCAAAAAGGTTTACACCTTGAGTAGAATCCTGCCACCAGTGTCAGAATCATGGAGCTGGATCATGAGATATCGCCACTAAGACTCCCCACATGCACAAAGGAGTTTTATCCCGTCTGGCGGATGAGTGTGTCGTATCACTTGGATGTTATCGATCCTCGAGCATCTTTGATCCTGGAAGAGGGTCCTTTTATTCCTATGAAGACCTCCGACTCTGGAAAGAATATCCAAGTGCCCAAGTGCATTGCTGAGATGTCGGAGACGGAACTTTCATTATTTAATTTGGACAAGAGGATTCGTCAAATTATCATGGATATCTGGTCTGGAGCTTCTCGCTCTAGATTGGAAAAATGTGGGTCGGCTAAATCTATGTGGGTGATGATCTCAGAGCTGATGGGGGGGTCAGAGAAAGCTGGAATCTGCTGTCAACCAGAGGATGAAGCGTATGTGGGGGTCCTCGCCTCTGAAGATGAAGGCAAGGATCTATCGGACAGCATGAGAGATCCAGTGTCCGTGTCAGAGACTGAAGAGGCCAGTGAGGAAAGCAGCTCTGATGAGGATGACACAACGGTCACTGGCTCTAATGACAATAACACTGAAGAGCAGGTAACTTCTTCATCCTGCCCCGTCTCTCTTGAAGTTTCTGAAGACAGGAACTGCTTTCCTTCAGAAAATTCTGATTCTCTGAAGAGAGCCCTTCAGAAGAGCAACCTACTTGTTGAAGAACAAGCTCAGGAGATTGCTCGGCTGAAGATCTTGTTGGTTCTCCAATTGGTATCCAACAAGGTCAAGGACTCTAAAATCTCTGATCTATAGAGAAGTCTAGAGAATGAGAAAAGAATAGTATCAAACTTTTCCAAGGTTGATGCTATAAAGAGAAAGCAAGAAAATCGGTGGATCTCCCGAATTATCAATTCGTGGAGAAATGGGGAAACGGTATTCCGACCCCCCACTCCAAGCAGGAAGGAAACTCATCATGCCTTCAGGTATGATCACAGAAATAATCGTGGTCACTGCAAGGGTGATCTGTCCTCATGTGGAGACACCCATAGTGCAAGGGCCGTCGTGGCCACCCATGAGAGAATACCTAAGGCTCATTCTGAGCCCTTTGTATTCACTGTCACTGCCTCAACTCGGTGTGAATCTGCATGTACCTTCTCACAGAACACTTCTCACCACCCGAGGACACAGGACAGGGAGGTTAGAAGTCATGCTGTAAGTTTTCATGGGGCCTCAGGAAGGGGGATGCCTGAAAGGAAGGCACCACCTCCCCGACCTCATGATGCTCGCAACATGCATTCCTTCCACCCTTCCACGTGTCACGGTGGAAGAGGAAATTTTGTGAGGAGATCATGCCCTATCCCGTTTAGACCTAGGACCGTGACTACCTCGGTCACTAGATCAGGTCATAAACGGCGATACAACATTCACCCGTGTTGGTGCTGTGGCAAAGTGGGACACTTTGCCATAGACTGTTGGCACAACCCCTCTGTGTCAAGGGCAAGGGCCTATCCACATTTTCTGGGCAGAGGTAGTCTTCCTGACAGGTCTTCTGAAGGAAGGCAGTCGAGTGCTTATGCTAACAGGAACCTAGGACCCAATATGTATTGGGTTCCTAAGGTAAAGTAACTCTTTCTTGCAGGGTAGTCTAGGTTCCCGTAAATATGATGGGAACTAGACAGTAGATGGCTCAAGACTAAATTGGAACAAGCGTCTGGAATAACAGATGTGATATCTACATGGGCATACTCACATTGAGCTCCTAATATGTTTTACCTGAGGGACTAAATGATAACTCTCATAATCCCAGGTACTTTTGATCAGTTCCAGGACTTGAGTCATATTGTATCCACATTTACATATATATATATATATTTATACTTACACTTACACTTATATGTGTGTACATCTAAGGATATGTTAACACGGTGAATATAAAGCTTAGATACATCATTAAAGAGTTATCGGAAATTCCACTGGTAGATTCGAGAACTAACATCTACAGGCGTAAATTAGTTCACTGAAAACTAACGAAGATACATCTTTGGAAATCTCGACAACGAAGATACGTCATTGGAAACCTTGCCATCAAGAAATGTATGGAAAAGCCGGTTCAAACCCTAACAGATTGGCTTTAAGAAGTATTTACATATTTAGAAGATTTTTAAATTAACTTAGACAAACGGAAACCCGTTAAAATCCCTTCTAAATCCCGTCGATATCGCGCAGTCTCCCGCCGACTCTTCACATTCTCACGGAAATCCCTTTTAAACTCGCCGATCGCCTCTTTCGTCGACAACAGCAGGGATCGACCACAGCTAGACTCTCGCCGATTGCCCTATGCCTTCCCGCAAGATCCCCGAAAGCATCATCCCGAAGGTCTCTCGGCGAATCGTGAAGGCTTCCGTCGACATCCCGCAGGACGCTCACCGAAAATCTCTCGCAGGAAGCTCACCGAAGGTCTCTCGCCGATTCTTCCTTCCAGGAACTTCTCCGCGGTTCCGATCTCTCCCGGTTTCGATTCTTCCTTCCAGGAATTTCTCCGCGTGCACTCATCGGGTGTCCATTATCTTCAACCAACTAACTATCGTCTACGCTTTTAGGTAACCTCATCCTCACCCGTACTTGGACGTTATCACTAGTGTCACTTCCCTTTTGACTTTTAATTAAGCATAGAGTAGGGATTCTCTCCCTAGGTGTGCAATGGCTCCAAGGACAACCGCTGGGCTGGTCACTGGATGCGAGCTGGTTCGAACAGGGTTCTCTCATGCCTCAGATGAATTCAGAAACATCATCCTTATGCTTGAGGAGGCTGGACTCTCATTCGTACTAGAGCATCCCTGTAAAATTCTGGACAAGGAAGTGCTGGAGTTCTTTGCAACCGCAAAACTCCGGAATGACGACTCTCTTATCAAAAGCAAGGTTGCCGGGGCAAAGATCAAGATGTCTGCCAGCAAGCTGACCCACTACTTGCAGCTCACTAGCTTGGAGCACGAGGATTATCTTGAGGAAGAAGACAAAACCAGGACTCTATTATTCTGTGGTCTCGCTCGAGGAACTCGGTCGATAAAGCGAAAGGATATGAATGAAGAAGGGAAACTTCTGTCAGACATCGTTGGGAAGGTACTCATATGCAAGTCGGGCTCTCATGACCACATCTCTGCGGACATGTTCAAGATCCTGGTGGCAATTGTCTGCAGGAAACGATTCAACCGGGGGGCATTACTGTTTGAGAAGATAAAGGACACCCTGAGATCTCCTAGCTTTGGCCGAATCATCAGTCTGTATCTCAATCAGTTGAATGGAGATAAGTATGACATGAGTAAAGGTATTCCTCTACATTACTTAAAGAAAATGGACTCGAGTGTTTTTGACAGATGGGAGAGGCGAATTGGGCAGGCTGCCGTGGTAGAACAACAGGACGCATCTCCAGCCGAGGATGGCACTGTGGCTGATTCCGTAGTAATCCCCAGTGAAATTCCTGATGCTTTGACTGCAGGAATTGAGGGGGAGCCTCTACCCACTGATGCTCATATCGTATCTGACATCTCCCAGATAACCAGAGATGCAGTGGCGAATATACAAGAAGAAAGTGAAGCTGTCCCGGAGAATGAGGAGGCCCTGAACCTGAACGATCAAGGAGCCGAAGCTAATGTAGAGGAGACTGCTGATGAAGGGTTGGAAGATGATGCTGATGAGAATGATCTCATGGATGATGAAGGTGAGGAAGAAGGCAATGAGGGACAGGAAGCTTTGGAGACTCAGGATATCACTGAAGCTCCATTTGACAAGCACGCTCCTGAGATTGCTCCTGAGATCATTGGTGCACCAGTGGAGGGGGGGTCCGAGAAATCTACAGAGGCCGCAAGCATTCCCCCCTTTGAGACTGTGCTCGTGTCCAGCTCTACAGGTGCTTCTGCTGAAGAGCAAGGCCAAGAAGTGCCTCCGGATCTTCCACTACGAGATAATCTAGCCACTCACACCGTGAATGTCATTCAGGGTATAATGGATGAGCTTAAATCCTATTTTGAGAAAGCTCAGGATAAAATGTTAAAAAGAATCAAGAAATCGGAGAATCTCATGCTCAAGAACATGGTGGAGATCAATCACAAACTGGACGTGATGGAAAAGAAGTTTGAAGATAAGTATACAGCGGCCGGCCAAGCTGTCATTCTTCTTATGGATGGATTGAAAAAGAACATGGATACTCTCTCCGTAGTAAATCAGAATGCTCATGTCGTAGCAAACAACATTCAAAAGTTTGATGGCAATGTGGTAACTCTCAACACCAATCAACAAGCCTTGGTCACTGAATATTCCAGTACTACAAAGCATATTGATGACTCACTGCACTCCTATGCAAACTCCATCGCAGTCGAAGCCAAAAAGGGGGAAAAAGAATATATAGCTAAGATGGCTGAGCTTCGGGAAGTCATGATCAACAACTTTGAACAGTCAAACAAATATGTCTATGACAGTTGCTGGTGGATGCTCCAACAGGCGTTAGGCGTCGATTTTCCTGAAAATCCTGCGGGTGTTCATGATCCTGAGAATACTAAGGCTGATGAGGGAGTAAGAGCTGCAGAAGTTCCCATGAGTGATGCTGATGCTAGGGCTATTTCCAAAGCAAAACTGATGGCCGTATTTGACCAAGAGGCCCTAGCAAAAGCCAGGGACAAGAGAAAGTCTCAAGAAGGGACATCAAAGGAAACACAAGCTGAAAAGAGAATCAGACTGAAGGAGGAGGAAGTAAGAAACGAAAAGTGGAGCCCAGTATCCAAGAGTATCATATTGGACACATTCTGGCTACAGGAAAAATGGGAAATCAATCGAAACGATGTATACAGCCAGTATGAGTGGGAGATGCACAAGACGTATGAAGCGAAACGAAACATCTTCTTCATGACCAATACTGCGGCAGATAAAGCTCCTCCTCCCAGATATTATCCGAAGCCCAAAGAGTATATAGAGAGGCAAAGAAAGAAGTATTTGGCTCAAAAACTCAAGGATGAGTTAGCCAAAGAAAAATAGTCAAAAATTTATAGCCTGTCATTCTCTCTTAAGAACAATTAACGTTTACTGTTATTATATGAACAATCTTGAGATTATATATATATATATATATATATATATATATATATATATATATATATATATATATATATATATATATATATATATATATGTATTTGAATTTGTGAATGACTCAAGTCTTGATCTGCTTGCCTATATTCTCTTGTGTTGCATACTTAAATTCTGAATGTTGTTTATATTATCTGGTTGGTGTTATTCATCTTAGCTAGTAGGATTTTGGCTTCGTCAAATAGGGGGAGATTGTTGGGTATTGTATCCACATTTACCTGGATTTGAGGAAGCCACCTGTCAAGCTAAGATGAATTCACTATGTATTTGATAAAATATTTCAAGTTGTGCTTGCAGTTATTCCACGCTAAGTGCACACCAATGTCAGGGTGCAGTAGGTCAGTATACACGGGTCTGCACAACGTAATCCCTCGTTGAGCAGATCAATGTGTTGGCCTACGTGTACTCTCTCTATTGGAGTGCACTTACTTTCAAGTATAGGGCTGTAACTATGCAAGAGCAGAAAAGGAGCAAGGATGAGTCAAGGAGCAGCTCTTGGGTGGAAAGACGAAAAATCGTCTAAGTATAAATCGACGAGAATCACTAGTGATTCTCGCCGAATCGTCGAGAATCATTAGTGATTCTCGCCGACTCTATCCGGCTACCTCAAAACGGTGCCAAGTAAGATTCGGTGAGAATCACTAGTGATTCTCGCCGAACCCATCGTTGAGCAGATCATGGCCAAGTAATATTCGTCGAGAATCAACAAGTGATTCGGCGAGAATCATCAAGTGATTCGGCGAGAATCACTAGTGATTCTCGACGAATCGTCAAGAATCACTAACTGATTCTCGCCGATTCGTCGAGAATCACCTTCGATTCTCGCCGATTTTGACTTGGCAATTTTTCTGGAAACAGCTGGACCGGATTCTGCCGCTGGCACTGTGTTGAACCGGAACTAGGGTTTCCTTCAGGTGGGACCCACAACGGTCATTTAGGAGTATACTTGTGTATAAATACACGCGTATTTTTGAACAGTAAGCAGACGGAGAAAAAGACGAAACACGGGCCGCGACGTAACCTAGATCGCGAGTTCCGCTCCGCCGCCGCCGTCGCCGCTTGAGAGAGTTGATCGCCGGTCTTGATCGAGGTTTCTTCCAGATCTTCCGGCGATAGAAGCTTAGCCAAGCTTAGCATCTCACGTGTCTAACCGGAGATCTCTTGTCTCTTGATTTGTTGATCGGGAAAACCTTCCCCGTCCGAATCGATCGAGACGACTGATCCTAGTGTGACCGTTGGAAGACCTAGCTAGCTTTGCTACGAAGTTTGGATCTCCAAAGTACAGCAGCCGCACATCGTTGTCGCCGCCGATCCCGTGAACCTAGCCGCCGCCCATCTTGCCGCCGCCGGTTCCGGAGAGATTCACTCCAAGTGAGATCTAGGGTTGTGGACTCTTCGTGGACTTCAAAAACACGTCGTCAACGAAGAGGGACACCTTAGTCTCCAAACGTAGTTTGTATCTCTTGTAAATTCTAGTTTTACTTTTGTTGTAAAGGAACGTTGGTTCCTAGTTGTAAGGGTTGGGTGCAACCCGTGTTGTGGGAGTGTTGACTCCTACGTGTGGAAGGGTTCCTTCCGATAGTGCAAGGATTGGATTTCAATCCTGTTGGAGAAGTGACCGAGTCGTCCCTTGTTGGGAGATAGGTCGAAGGGGGAAAGTGGATGTACCCAAATCGGGGAACCACTATAAATTGTTTGTGTACCTTCTGTGCTGTGGTGTTTTATTTTCTTGTGCAGGTACAATTTTAGATTCCGCAAAAATGCTGCACGTCACCTATTCCCCCCCCATAGGTGAAGATAGTTGACACTAGGTGGACTTTCAGGAACAGTGATGCTTGCCGAGTTGACAAGCGTCGCAGTGGAGAGGAGTACTGGAGGGAGGGAGGTGGGGCAGAAGCTGATGTAGAATCCGTGGTGGAGGATGACCGAGGAGGGGATGCCATTGGAGAAGATTCGGACAAGAAGAGGAGAAGGCGGACAAGGAGGAAACATTGTCGAGGAAGTAGAGGTCGCCGCTCTCAGTCCCAGTAGCAATCGTCCGTTGGGAGCTCGGATCCTGAAAAGAAGAAGAAGTCGGAGTAAACGTCACAGAACAATGAAGCTGCTTGCATAAAGAGGTAACCGACAGTAAATTGCACGGAAACTTGGGGACATAGAGAGTGTCCGCTAGTCAAAGGGACAGAGTAACATGAACCACTCCCGACCCATGAACCGGGGAGGGAGAACCGTCTGCAACGAGGACCGGGGGCAACCAATCATGTTGTTCGAGTTGAGAGAAGCACTGAGGATTGTCCGTCATGTGATTGGTTGCACCAGAGTCGATAAGCCATTTACCTTGATTCACCACGTGGGCACTACCTGAGGATGTGACCACGGAGGCAGAAGGCTTGGAAGAGGAGGCGGAAGAGTCACCGGAGGGTCGAAGATGGGGATGCTTCGTCCAGCAGCGTTCGGAAGTATGGCCGGTGCGGCCACAGTGAGAGAAGAGATAGCGGGAAGAAGTACGTCCGCCGGACTGGTGACTGCGGCTACCAGAGCCACTTCGCTGAGTTTGATGAGCATAGTTGTCCGGTGGAGGCAGAGCGGGCAGAAGTGGGCGCTGAAGGAGAGAGGTGACAGCGGCGATGCAGGCAGCGGTGGCATCTAAGGTAGGAGATTCCGTCTCACCCAGAATTTGCTGACGGATCATGTCATAAGTATCAGGAAGCCGGAGCAGATAACACACAACCAGAAGCTCCTGGAATTTCTTGTGTTGTTGAGCCAAATCCGCAGAAAAGGGGCGATTCTGAAGAATCTCTGCCCCAAGAGCCTGAACCTGTTGGTAGGCAGCAGCAGAAGACAAGGTAGGATGGGCAAAGAGGTCCACATACAACGTATAGATGCGGGATGTCTGAGCCCCCTTAGAGTACAGAGCGGCAAGATGAAGCCAAGCGGCCTTAACCGTCTCATCATGATGGATGACGGGAAGGCACTCATCGGATAGGCTGTTAGCGAGCTAAGTACGCATAAGCGCGTCACTCGCATCCCATTCATCAAAGAGAGGTGAAGTGGTAGGAGGAGGGTCATCAACGAGATGGTGGTGTTTGCATTGCGAGCGTAGGAGAAAGGTGAAAGAGACGCTCCAATCCGGGTAGTTGCAGCCAACAAGCTTGGAAACTATGCCAAGGTTCCCGTAAGGAGTAGGTGGAAGAGGCGGAGCCGGATTGCGACAGGGGTGGTGGCAGTAGAAGCATCAGAAAGAGCCATATGAGCATATAACGGGAAGCCGTGCGGTTAGAAAACAAGCCGCGCGGATAGGAAGAAGAATAGCTGCAGCGGTCACGATGGCAGACACCAGCGGGCAGAAAAGCCACGACCAAGTCGCAGACTCAAGCAGAGGGATAGAAGTCGAGCGGTTAGAAGACAGTCCGCTCAAACAGAAGCAAGGACCAAACAAGGCAACAGGTCGCTGCGAAAGGTGGCGGCGACTTAGCACAAGTAACAAAGAGGTCGCGCACATAGATGCCAACAACAAGGAGAGAAAGAAGCCGCGCAGACAGGGCGTAAATGGGCGAAGCAAGCCGCGCGGACAGGGAAGGCGTGCGGTTAGGAAACAAACCGCGCGGACAGGATCAGGAGGAGAAGATCGAGTCCTCTGATACCATGTAAAAGACGAACAAAAACAAACCGGAAGTGGTTTAACTGAAACTTTATTATCCGAAAGAGGTGTCTATTACAAAGGTATGGCCTCCCTTATATAGAATGAAGAAGAGATGAGAGAATACAAATAAGAGATGTGGGACTAAAAATTTACAGGAGTAAGCGGACTAATACAAAACAATTCGCACAGGCCGCGTGATTAGACAGAAGTGCTAACAGCTCGGCTACCACCAGAGAGAGAGAGATCACCATGGGAGACCGCTAGACCGCCCAGTCTCCAAGTCTCCAGAGGCAAGCCGCTAGACCGCTCGGACACCAGACAACAACCGCATAGCAACCAAATCACTGAGGGGAAACCGTCAGACCGCCACCAGACCGCGCGGTCTTCAACCCGCCAAGACAGACCGCCAGACCGCCCGGTATCTAACTTCAACAAGTTGATTACACAGTGTCTTCCATGTATCCGTCTCGAGGAAAGCCTTGGTGGAGGCTAGTGCGGTGATCGAACCGGCGACGGTGCCGATAGAGGAGGACATGTGGACGAAAGTCCGTCCGGTGGGCTTAGAGGATTCAGAAGTTCGGTAGTTGAGGAACAAAGAGGTGAAGCTCATAAAGGTGTGTTGGGACAACTGTGGGCGAGATGAGCTCTCTTGGGAGCATGAGCAAGCAACACAGGAGGACTTCCCGAAACTCTTTACTTCAGGTATGCTTGTGTCTAAGTGCATGCTTAATTTTGAGGACGAAATTCTTTTAAGGGGGAGGAGTTGTAACACCCCAGTTTCAGAATGTGAGTCTCTGAAAGCCATCGACCGGCGGTAGTGGTTATCGCCTGGCAGTAGCTTAGCATTGAGTAGGCAGGCGCTGAGAGCGTTGAGTGACCAGGCGCTGAGAGCGTTGAGTGGTCAGGCGTTGAGTGCTAGCGCGCGGCGTTAGCTAGGTACCGTTCGGCGATAACTCTGTTTTGTCGAGCGTCGATCGAAAGATCTGTTCGTCGATCACTGGAGTATTACCGCCCGGCGATAGTAGCTATCGCCCGGCGATAGCCCTGTTTCGTCGAACGTCGAATGAAGTTCCCAGTTCGTCGACCGCTGAGTTTTCGTGAAAACGCCGAGTTCTCGAGAAAAAACGCTACCGCGCGGCGTTAGCCTTATCGCCGGCGTTAGTGTGGTATTATTTTCTGGCCGAGCGCTTTGGAACCTATCGCTCGGCGGTAGGTAGCTACCGCCCGACGGTAGAGGACGAAAGAAGTTCCGTCGTTTGGCTTTATAACCGTCCGATTTCATTTAGGATTCGATCCTAAGGCTCAAGACTCTCCTCCATAGTGCTTATATAGGGCTGAACGGTTGTTTCTCTTCATTTTCTCATTTGGGAAGTGAGAGTTAGGGTTTGAAGAGAAAGGTGGGAGGAGGAAGTAGAGAGCTTTCTTCCGCCATTGACGGAGCTTTAGACCTCAGATCGTCGTTCTGAAGCCAGATCCGGGTAGAGGACTTGGAGGCGCTCGTTTTCATCTGTGCAAGACAAGGGTTTCATGGCTAAGAAGAGGATTTGTAAGGTAACGACACTTATCCTCTCGGTTAGAGGATGTTGTTAAATTTTCTCAACGTGGTCAGCAAGATAGCCCAAACGCCAAATTAATCTTCGGAACTACCCAGTTCTCACGTTGAACCAGCGGAAAACCAAGGAACAAAGGTTAATCCAAACAAACAATGGAAGCACAAGCAGGTCTTTTATTCATTCACTTCTTTACAACACGAGGCATACATAGCGAGACATGATTTCGCTAGTATAACAGCTGTAAACAGAAAGCACAAAAATCCAAGCCGGGCGGACAGCACCGGAGTCCGCCGAGACCGCGAGGTCGCCGAGTTCGCTGAGGTCGCCCGAACTTACTGCAATCCGCCGAATAGCCACGGAGTCCGCCAAAGACGCGAGGCCGCGCGGACACACCGTTATTCGTCTCCTGCTGAAGCTGAACTGAGGAACACCCCCTACCCGCCTGAAGCCGGCGGACAGGTTATTGAAGCTGGCAAAGATGAAATAGAGCTGACAAGCCGCAAAGCGACCTCCTGCTGAATCCGCAGAGACCGCACACTTCCAAGTACTTGACCAAAATCACAGCCAAACTCCTGGCTCCTTGAAGCTACCTGCGCGACCTGCACACAGCAAACGTCAGCACTGAATCAATCCGCGCGGACAGACAAACTGAGACCGCAGCTCCTTGCCCACCCCAACTTACTGTTCACTCAAGTTACTGTAGACCTGCCAGGGGGGTCCTATTTATAGGCGACGTGAGGAGTGTGGTCACCGCCCTAGAGATAGAGACACCACCCCAGCCCGCGCGATAGCAAAAACACCGTCCGTAGAGTCCGCAAGGACTTAGCCGGATACGAAGGAAAACCGCCAGGAGCAAGGCAACATTGGCGAACCCTCTCCAATCCGCCCAAGCTATGCGGACAAGGCATCAGCCCGCAAAGCTTCCGACCACTGCAGGACAGCAACCCCCTTCAATGGCTGTTCGCACCAACCCGAGGCAGTCCGCAAGACTCAAGCCTCAATCCGCCACAAGTCCACGACCAAAGGCAGATAACAACAGTCCGCCCGGTTACAGCGGACTTGGCGGATACCGCGGACACCATGGTCTTGGCACAGAATGTGACCAAGTCCAAAACCATCAAGGGCTAATGCGAGCATGGCGGACTCAAACTCTTATCCGCCAAACACCGTAGCACAGACCGCCAGCAGTCCGCAAGTTCCTCGCACTCCTGTCCCATCGCAGCAGCCATCTCCCGGACTCCAAAACCAGTCCGCCAAACGATCTCCACAGCAAAGCACCTGCTGTAACACCAGAGCTCGACAAGGCCTCAGCCAAGCTCTAAGCTCAGTCCGCAACAGCCCACACCGCGGACACATCAGTCCGCAAGCTTCCTGCAGACACGAGCCAAACCGCCAAACAACACAAGCTTGCACGACGGCCAATGAGCAATGCACCGGTCCGCAAGCCTCCATCCGCTTAGGCCGCTCCTTGGCAAAACCAACACCTAATCCGCAGATACCAGGCCGCATAGTCCACGGACTCCACCCGTGCAAACCGCTCAGAAGACAACCGGCTTTCACTAGACTTACCACCAGGCCGCACATCACAGTCCGCCCAGTCCGCCTAGTCCACCAATACTGTCCGCCCAGGCCGCCCGGCCTGTCCCGTCAACCACTTCCACTTCATAAATTTCAACACTCCCCCTTGAAGTGGGAAGTGGTGACCAAGCCCAACAAGCTGCGCAAGCGTTCAAAGGGCCCCTTCGACAGTGGCTTCGTGAAGATGTCAGCAAGATTATCTTCACTCTGAACATGCCCGACCAGCAGAGATCCTTCCAACACCTTCTCCCTGATGAAATGGTGATCAATCTCTATATGCTTGGTCCTGGCGTGACACACTGGATTGTTAACCAGTTTGAGAGCACTCTCATTGTCACCCCGGAGTAAAGTAGGCCCTTGCACTTCTTCATGAACATCCTCTATAAGCCTACTCAACCAAACGGCTTCCCAAGCAACCAAGGCCGAAGCCTTTTACTCCACCTCCGTGGTTGAAACCGACACTGAGTCCTGCTTCTTGCTACACCACGAGATGCTAGCTGAACCGCAAGTAAACACATAACCTGAAGTGGACCTCCGATCATCCGAATCACCGCCAAAGTCAGCATCTGTGTACCCGAGCAACGCAAACTCCGAGTCCCTTCCATAGAGGAGTCCCATGTCAGAAGTCATCTTGACATACTTCAGAATACCCTTCACCGCCACTAGATGAGATTGCCTCGGTTCAGCCATATACCGACTTACTCGTCCAACAGCATAAGCAATATCCGGCCTTGTAATCGTTAGGTAAATCAAGCTCCCAACAAGAGCCCTGAACACCAAGGGATCATGAAGAACCCTTCCCTCATCTCGTCGAAGCTTTTGCCCAGGTTCCAGTGGAGTAGAGCACTTCTTCCCTTCGCCCATGCCGAACCGCTTCACAATGCGATCAGCATACCCTTTCTGGCAAATGAGAACCCCGCACTCCTTCCTCTCCACTTCCAGACCGAGAAAGTGATGCAACTCTCCCAAGTCTTTCATCTCGAAGCGTATAGCAAGCTCAGCCCTGAGCCTTGCTACTTCCCCCTCCGAATTCCCTGTGATGATCATGTCATCCACATACAGCAGGACCAAGACACGTAGCTCTCCCTTCTTCTTGACGAACAAGCTTGAATCCGAGTTCGAAACAAGGTATCCACAGAATTGCAAGTACTCTGCAATCTTCCCATACCACGCTCTAGGAGCTTGCTTCAACCCATAGAGAGCCTTCCCGAGTTTACAGACATAGTCCGGATGCTTTTCAGAGACAAAACCAGGCGGATAATCCATGAAGATGTCCTTGTCAATCTCTCTGTAAAGAAAGACATTCTTCACATCGAGTTGCCACAACCTCCATCCCTTGCTAGCAGCCAAGGCGATCACCACCCTTACTGAAGTCATCTTCGCAACTGGACTGAATGTCTCCTCATAGTCTTCTCCATACTGCTGTGAGAATCCTCTAGCGACCAGGCGAGCCTTGAACCTATCAATGCTCCCATCACCTTCTTCTTCAACTTATACACCCACTTGCAAGTAACTGGAGTAATGCCATCAACCTTGGGCACAAGGTCTCAGGTTTCATTCTTCTTCAGAGCATCAATCTCTTCTTTCATAGCACCTTCCCACTCCTTCACTCCAGTGGCCTCGTTGAAGGTTGCAGGCTCTCGCTCATCCAGAGGACCTGCAAAGAAGCAGGAGACAAAGCTCACTGCATTCCCATCACAGTACCGAGCCGGTGGCTTAACCACCCTCTTCGATCTCCGAAGGGTCGGCTCCTTGCTCACTGCTTCCGTTGCTTCTTCGGGCTCCACTCCTACCCGGGGCAAGCATTGAGCAGTGCTCCCCTGCTTCCTGAGCCAGAAGGCTCAGCCTCGGAGTTCGAAGCAACAGGAGCTGCTGGTGAAACAGCAAGCTCCTCTTCCAAGCCTTCAGCATCCACCACCGGTGCTTCATCAACCTTGCTACTTCCGGTTAGCTTAACCGAGCCACCTCCATATGACGTCAGCTCGTCAAAGACAACGTATCTTGACACCACGAACTTCTTCGTCACAGGGTCTATGCATTTTCATCCCTTCTTCCGCTCATCGTAGCCAACAAAGACAAGCTTCCTTGCCTTCGCATCCAGCTTAGTCCGTGAAGCATCCGGGACATGCACGTAGCAAGTTGAACCGAACACCCGAAGGTGTCCAGCACTCGGCTTCTCCTTCAGCAACAACTTAATAGGAGTCTTCATGTTGATAGGGCTGAGTGGCATCCTGTTGATGACGTAAGCAGCACAAGACATCCCCTCCACCCAAAAGGACCTTGGGATATCTTTCGCATGAAGCCAGCATTTGCAGGTCTCCGTCAGATGACGGATTTTCCGCTCCGCTACCCCATTTTGTTGTGGAGTGTGAGCACAAGTAAGCTCTCATTGGATCCTGTGCTTCCTGCAGAAGTTAGAAAACTCGGAGGAGACAAACTCACCCCCATTATCAGTTCTAAGCTTCTTAATCCGCAAGCCAAGTCGGCCTTCTACCAACTCCTTAAACTCCACAAACAAACGGAAGGCTTCTGACTTCTCCTTTAAGAAGTACACCCAAGTAAACCTTGAGTAGTCATCAACCAAGACAAGCATGTATCTGCTTCCACCAAGGCTGGCAGTAACCGTCGGTCCCATCAGGTCGCCATGAATGCAATCCAATGGTTTCTTGCTCCTTGTTTGTGATTTATCAAACAGAAGGCGATGTGCCTTACTGTATTGACAGCCCGCGCAAACATGCCCATCACCAAAGGAGGACAACTTAGACAACCCCTTCACCAAACTTCTACTAGCCATCGCCTTCAGCTTGACCATGCCAACATGCCCTAGCCTCTCATGCCAGATAGCAGCGCTATCATTGGCCCTCATCATATCAACATAAGAATTGGTGGCAAGAACAAACAAGTTCTTCACCCTCCTCCCTACATGAGCAACATCAGCCTTCACCACTGATACGTTGCGAAGGAACCTCACGTCTGTTGGCCCAAACAGAACGTGATAACCAGCGTCCACCGCATTGGTCACTGAGAAGAGGTTCTTCTTCATGCCCGACACGTGATACACACTCCTTAACGTGAGTGGACCCTGATCACTACCCAAAGACACGACCCCCTCTTTCTCTACTGCATAAACAGTATTATCAGCAGTGATAATAGCTTCATTACCTGAGTATGCCTGCATGGAGGTGAACTTCGACTTGTCTCCGGTGAGGTGATGACCACACCCGGAGTCCACGATCCACTCGCCGTTGAAGTCCTTAGCAGACAAGGCCCGGACACAAGTGCCCGTCATAAAGGCTCCGCACCATTCTGCTTCTTCACTTCTCGAGCAAGCTTCCTCCTTTCCCGCAGCATGCCCAGGCTGTATTTTGACCTTGGAGTCCAGCTTGAAGTGCCCTCGCTGATGACACCGGTAGCACTTCAAGTTCTTCTTCCAGTCCTTAGGAGCATTGCTCCTCTCCGGCTGATATGAAGTTGAAGTCTCCTTCTCACCAGCGGCCTGCACCTTCTTCTTCTTCTTCCCTTCCCATCCTTTCTTCTTGCCTGAGAAGAGAGCTTCGCTGCCTTCCTGATTCAGGTTCACTCCAGCCATCTGCCTTGCCAAGCTCTCCTGCGATGCAAGCAGATTCTCCAGCTCCAGCAAGGACGGCTGAGTAGCCCACCCTTGAACAGATGTGACAAAGGCCACATACTCCTTCCGCAAGCCACGGATAATGTGCCTTTTCATCTTCGCCTCAGAGATAGGCTCATCAGGATCCAGTGCCGATAGCTCAGCACACAAGCTCTTCATCTTTAAGAAGTACTTGGAGATGGAAAGGTCTCCCTGAGTTGCCCTGGCCAACTCATTCTCCAGGAACTGAAGTCGCGCCACATTCTTCCTATTGAACAACTCATCAATGGTTGTCCAAATATCAGGAGCCGACTCACATCCAACAATGTGATAAAACAGTTCCGGAGACACGACTCTCTTCAGAATGAACTCCGCCTTAGCATTTGTTCTTCTCCAGAGCCTAACCTGCTCAGCAGTACCGAACGCAGTAGTCACTTCCTGTCTGTCGTCACCACCGACGACTTCCCACATCTCCTCGCCAAGAAGATAACTCTTCATGCACGACTTCCACTTCTTGAAGTTAGTCGGCGTTAAGAGTTCAATTCCAAGACCCCTTGCAAAGCTCCCTTCCATTGCAACACCTGTTGGCAACCTTTCAGAAGCTCCGAGCAACAACACAGGTTGATCACCACTCAATCACTGAGTAACAACACGGGTTGCCTTCCGCTCACGCAACAGAACCTCCCTCTGATACCATGTTAAATTTTCTTAACGTGGTCAGCAAGATAGCCCAAATGCCAAATTAATCTTCGGAACTACCCAGTTCTCACGTTGAACCAGCGGAAAACCAAGGAACAAAGGTTAATCCCAACAAACAATGGAAGCACAAGCAGTTCTTTTATTCATTCACTTCTTTACAACACGAGGCATACATAGCAAGACATGATTTTGCTAGTATAACAGCTGTAAACAGAAAGCACCAAAATCCAAGCCGGGCGGACAGCACCGGAGTCCGCCGAGACCGCGAGGTCGCCGAGGTCGCCGAGTACGCTGAGGTCGCCCGAACTTAGATGCAATCCGCCGAATAGCCACGGAGTCCGCCGAAGCCGCGAGGCCGCGCGGACACACCGTTATTCGTCTCCAGCTGAAGCTGAACTGAGGAACACCCCCTACACGCCTGAAGCTGGCGGACAGGTTATTGAAGATGGCAAAGATGAAACAGAGCTGACAAGCCGCAGAGCGACCTCCTGCTGAATCCGCAGAGACCGCACACTTCCAAGTACTTGACCGAAGTCACAGCCAAACTCCTGGCTCCTTGAAGCTACCCGCGCGACCTGCACACAGCAAACGTCAGCACTGAATCAATCTGTGCGGACAGACAAACTGAGACCGCAGCTCCTTGCCCACCCAACTTATTGTTCACTCAAGTACTGTAGACCTGCCAGGGGGTCCTATTTATAGGCGAGGTGAGGAGTGTGGTCACCGCCCTAGAGTTAGAGACACCACCCCAGCCCGCGCGATAGCAAAAACACCGTCCGCAGAGTCCGCAAGGACTTAGCCGGATACCAAGGAAAACCGCTAGGAGCAAGGCAACATTGGCGAACCCTCTCCAGTCCGCCCAAGCTATGCGGACAAGGCATCAGCCCGCAAAGCTTCCGATCACTGCAGAACAGCAACCCCCTTCAATGGCTGTCCGCACCAACCCGAGGCAGTCCGCAAGACTCAAGCCTCAATCCGCCACAAGTCCACGACCAAAGGCGGATAGCAATAGTCCACCCGGTCACAGCGGACTTGGCAGATACCGCGGACACCATGGTCTTGGCACAGAATGTGACCAAGTCCAAAACCATCAAGGGCTAATGCGAGCATGGCGGACTCAAACTCTCGTCCGCCAAACACTGTAGCACAGACCGCCAGCACTCCGCAAGTTCCTCGCACTCCTGTCCCATCGCAGCAGCCATCTCCCGGACTCCAAAACCAGTCCGCCAAACGATCTCCACAGCAAAGCACCTGCTGTAACACCAGAGCTCGACAAGGCCTTAGCCAAGCTCTAAGCTCAGTCCGCAACAGCCCACACCGCGGACACATCAGTCCGCAAGCTTCCCGCGGACACGAGCCAAACCGCCAAACAGCACAAGCTTGCACGACGGCCAGTGAGCAATGCACCAGTCCGCAAGCCTCCATCCTCTTAGGCCGCTCCTTGGCAAAACCAACACCTAATCCGCAGATATCAGGCCGCATAGTCCGCGGACTCCACCCGTGCAAACCATTCAGAAGACAGCCGGCTTTCACTAGACTTACCACTAGGCCGCACATCAGAGTCTGCCCAGTCCGCCTAGTGCGCCAATACTGTCCGCCCAGGCCGCCCGGCCTATCCCGTCAACCACTTCCACTTCACAAATTTCAACAGTGTGCATGGCATCTTTTCCTTTTCTTGATTTTATTTCAAGCATATAGGCACCAGATCTCTCAAATGAGAGGGATTTGGGTTGCCATGGTTCAAGAGGAGTCACCGAGACGATTGTGTCCATCCCCAGCATGATATTGCATTAGAAATCCGCTCCGTTAGTGGAGTAGGCATTGTGGGTGAAGCCACAGTCACGACTGTTAGTCCGACTCGGTGATGATGCACAGTAGCAAGACGCCATTGGTGATGTTGTATGTTCCCTCACCCCCCCCTCCCGCATTTCGCATGAGTACGCGTATGCAGAACTGTACAAGGTTAGCTCCATTGTGACGATAGATGGTTTCCTTGGGGCACGGTAATGTTCATCTGAACTGGAAAAGGTTAGCTCCATTGTGACAGTAGATGGTTTCCTTGGGGCACGGGAACGCTACGATACAAACTGTGGATTTGGGAGGGAAAGACATGGGATTGTGATGTGCTAAGGTGTGATTTGTCTCTACGGTCGGCTGGCGAGCCCGTGACGTTGCAAAGTCATGTGTGGAGAGTGTCTCGGCGAGACAAGTCCACCTTCTGTGGAACTGACGAGAATGTCGAGCTTTGGGCAAGCCCAGACAATTCCAGCTAGGTCCCGATGTGTCTCCTTCGGTGGACTTGATCCCGATATTGGAGTCGGGCCTGTGTCGTCGCGAACATGTGGTGTCTAGCAAGGTTTCTTATCAGTTTATTTGTGTGGCGGCTTGTATACCATTTGGGGGAATTTAGAGTACCCTTCTGTTTGCGGTTTGTATGTCATTTGGGGGAATTTAGAGTACACTTGTGTTTGCGTCTTGAACGTCGATGGGAAAATTGGAAGGACCCGATGTGATGATGTGTTAGAAGCATACGCTTTAGGGTGCCTTGGGTGAAACTCAGGATTGCATTCATGCTGCATTGTAGGCACATTTTATTATATGCTCAACATAGAAACGTGTTTGCTATATGAGACATCCAAACCTGTTTTACAGCTTTAAATGTATTTGTATTGTTGCATACGAAGTGCTGACCTGCAGGATGAAGGAGTGCCCCGGGGTCCGTTAGGGATGACTGGGAGGAGATGTGTTGGTTACACTGTTGACGTCAGCTTTTGCTGACCCACATTACGTCCAAATTTTTACATGGCAAGGACTGCAAACAGGTGCAGGCTCGCCGGCCAAAAAGGCCTAAGCCGCATGAAGTGATCTTTCTATTATTTGCATGTATTTTGATTTAATGTTATGCTCCATGAAATGTAATCCAGCTTGCATGTCGAGGTAGCTTAGGAGTGCATGTGCACGTTACTATTGTTTAATGATGTTTAAGTCTTGGACTTATGATGTGTAAGGCCCTAAGGCCATTTTGATAATCTTGGTTTGGTGGATAACTTCTAGTCATGATTGTATGTTTTTGTTGTTGATGTCTGAGTTTTGAGTTTGGGTAGTTTACATATAATCTTTTAATGCTGAAGTTGTGGAGTCCGTATATTGTGGGTCCCCGGCCAGACCCATTTTATATGGTCATTATAGGGGAGGTTACACCCTGGTCCATTTTAATTTTTGTTTTTGTTCTCCCTTTGGGGCCTGCCCCCTTTTGCTAATGTAATAGATTTGATGAATGGAAAACACAGTTATAAGAATTTCATCTTACTTTTTCGTGTCGAGTGTCATGGTGCTTTGAAATGCTTCTGGCTCGCGTTTTCACTTAGAATATAGTCGAGACATCACGTGGGACCTTAGGCCGAATTTCTGCTTAGGATTAAACCTCGCACCATTCACACCCCCTAGGCTTACGCGCTTACAAATTTTTGACCTGTGAGGGTGAACTTTGAGCATCCGCACTTGCCCATGTATTCCACATCCTCAGGCCTTTTTCCTTACGCCTTTCCTTCAATAGCTATGTACCGGTGAGATCTTTCATTTAGAGAGATCTCCTTATTAGGTGAGATCCCCTTATTAGGTGAGATCCCCTTGGAATCTTTTCTTTCCTCCCAAGAAGGCCATGGCTCCAGAATGAGAAAGGATGTCCATCAAGGATCCCAGCCCTGCCGTCTAAATGAAAGCCTGACAGCGGGAGTATCTCGGGACTTTACTCTAGAGCAACTATCAAGTCCACCGAGGGCCCCTGCCCTACTAGCTAGATGGAAGCCTGACAGCGGGAGCAGCTCGGTACTTAGCTCCAGAGCATCTATCATGTCCACCGAGGGCCCCTACCTAGCCAGATAGATGAAAGCTGAAGGCGGGAGCAGCTCGAGACTTAGCTCCAGACCAACTATCATGTCCACCGAGGGCCCTTGCCCTGCCAGCTAGATAAAAGCCTGAAAGCGGTAGAAGCTTGAGACTTAGATCTAGAGCATCTTTCGTGTCCACTGAGGGCCCCTGCCCTTCCAGCTAGATGAAAGCTTGACAGCGGGAGAAGCTTGGGACTTAACTCCAGATAATCTATCATGTCCACCGAGGGCCCCTGCCCTACCAGCTAGATGAAAGCTTGACAATGGGTGCAGCTTGGGACTTAGCTCCAAGCATCTATCATGTCCACCTAGGTCCCCTGCCATGCCAGCTAGATGAAAGCATGACAGTGGGAGCAGTTCGAGACTTAGCTCTAGAGCATCTATCATGTCCATCGAGGGCCCCTTCCTTGCCAACTAGATGAAAGCCTGGCGGCGGGAGCAGCTTGGGACTTAGCTCCATAGCATCTATCATGTCCACCGAGGGCCCCTGCCCTGCCAGCTAGATGAAAGCCTGACAGCGGGAGCAGCTCGGGACTTAGCTCCAGAGCATCTATCATGGCCACCGAGGGCCCTTGCCCTGCCAGCTAGATGAAAGCCTGACATCAGGAGTTGCTCGAGACTTAGCTCCAGGGCATCTATCATGTCCACCGAGGGCCCCTGCCCTGCCAGTTAGATGAAAGCCTGACAGCCGGAGCTGCTCATGACTTAGCCCAGAGCATTTATCATGTCCACTAAGGGCCCCTACCCTGCCAGCTAGGTGAAAGCCTGACAGCGGTTGCAGCTCGGGACTTAGCTCCAGAGCATCTATCATGTCCATTGAGGGCCCCTTCCCTGCCAGCTAGATGAAATCCTGACAGCGAGAGCAGCTCGGGACTTAGCTCCAGACCATACCCTGAGAACTAGTTGAAAGCCTGACAGCAGGAGAAGCTCGGGACTTAGCTCTAAAGCATCTATCATGTCCACTGAGGGCCCCTGTCCTACAAGGTAGATCAAAGCCTGATAGCGGGAGCAGCTCAGGACTTAGCCCCAGAGCATCTATCATGCCCACCGAGGTCCCCTACCCTGCCAGGTAGATGAAAGCCTGATAGTGGGAGTAGCTCGGGACTTTGCTCTAGAGCATCTATCATGTCCACCGAGGGCCCGTGCCCTGCCAGCTAGATGAAAGTCTGACAGCGGGAGCAGCTTGGGACTTAGCCACAGAGCATCTATCATGTCCACCGAGGGCCCCTGCCCTTCTAGCTAGATGATAGCCTGACAGCGGGAGCAGCTTGGGACTTAGCTAAATCTGTCATTCGTTCACGCACACTGCCACAAAATGACCGAGAGTACCCAGAAATTCCGTGTATATATATAGAAAAGATAGGGTGTAACGTACATGTTTCATGGGTGATCCACCACATGGTGGAAGTCGCGGTAGCTTTGCTCCACCCTACCTCCCTGTCTTCTCCTCTGGTGTCCTCTACTCCTCCTTCCCTAGACTATCTCCATAGTCTGGTGCTGCTCGGGGAGAGGAGGCCTCTTGCCTTGCCTCCCGCCTGGATGGTGGAACTGACCCTGGCCCCCATGGTAATTGTCACCTCCATGGAAACCTCTCTGTTGGCCCTGATCTTGCCACTCCTTCCTCCAGCTGAGCCGATTGTTTGGCTCCTGGCGCCCCCACCTTGGCTGTTACTGCTGTTGTTCCCGCTGCCAGTGTTCAGCTCTCCTTACTTCCTGACCTCAGCCTCATCTTGGCCCCTTCTCCTCCATCATGGCCCACCTGGACAACTTATTTGTGAACTTGGGGTTTGATGCCTCCCCGTTGACTTCCCTCGCCATCCTCTCCAGCTCCTCGTAGGAGAGAGGCGGTACCCTCTTCAGTTCCATCCTGAAGAAACCTTGTTGCAACCCCATGGTGAAGGTCATCATCAGGGTGTGCCCCGACATCTCTTGGACTCGGGCGACCTCTTCATGGAACCGGTCGACGTAACTCCCCAAGGTCTCGTTCACCTCTTGATTGATGTGGAACAGGTACTCCGACTCCTTCTTCCTCTTCTTGGAAGTAGTGAACCTCAACATGAACCCCCGACGCAAGTCCTTGAAGCAGTAGATTGAGTGGTCAGTACCTGGTGGAACCACTCCCTCGCCTTTTTCTTGAGGGTGATGGCAAAGAGCCTGCACTTAAAGGCATCTGACATCTGCCTTATTGACACCACATCCTCGAACCATTGGATGTGCAGGACCGGGTCATCCTTCCCGGTGTAGTAGGACATCTCTGGCTCCCTGAACCCCTCTAGAACTGGAGCTGAAGAAACCAACTCGCTGAAAGAGCTGCCTCCCCCTGCTGGGCCAGCCAGAGGGTCTCGCACCCCCATCTCACCGAATCAACCTCCACTCGCCGAGCCGGGGAAGAGCACTCGCCCGGGGAGATCTCACCCACTCCCTTCCGCCACTACCTCCTTCCTGGCTCGCCTGTCGGGAGCGTCCTCACCAAGGGCTAGGGCAACGAGTACTTGGGCTGCCGGTGTCGATCACTCGACACGCGCGTCGAGTGCAAACTTGAAGAGGACAAGCGCCGAGTGCAAACTTGAAGAGGACAAGCACCTCCTGCCTAAACGCCCCGAACATCCCCACCGTGGCGAGAAGGGGAGGGGTGGCGAGTCAGCCCTGTCCGGACCTTGCCCTTCTCCTCCAGTCATCGGGCCTGCTAAAGGTTTTCTGTGTTGACCACTCTCTATGCTCACCGCACCAAAATGTTGAAACCAAGAACTCGGTCTCTTGTGGAGTTCACCCTTGGGTAAGAGGTGATCACACATCTACTTATCTCTCGTGGGCCAAACAACTAAAGAGAAAGAATTAGGAACATACCCAAGGACTCGGCGTGGAGGTCCCACCACACACCCAGAAGATCTTTAAGTGCATCCCCTCCCTAGCCAAGTGTCGAGCTAAGGATACCTCAGAAAGAGCAAGAAGACCGGGGCACAAGTAAGCATGCCTTCTGAGGTACCCCCTTGGGTATATTTATAGATTTCTGAAAATGACATGCAAATAACCAACCTCCGTTGTTTTGAACAACTATGTGCAGCCCATGTTGGCCTACCAACAACATATCTCTGATGTTCTGAAAGGCTATGGGCAGACTAACAGGGGTAAAATAGTAAAAATATCTCATAAAACAGTTGGGCGAGTGGCCCGCTAAAACCTCCACTCGCCTAGGGCGGCGAGTGCTCGATGGAGCTGGCACTCGCCGTCTCCTTTTTTGCCTGGGGTGGCGAGTCTGGACCTACGATGCGGAGCACTCGCCAATAAGCGCGAGTTCTTTGCAGGCTAGGCACCCGCCACCTCCCCAGAACCCCACTCGTCATCTGGGATTCTGGGACTCAAAAGTATTAAGCTTGTCCGGGGAACCCACTTAGCAAATATGGGGTTGTATATAACACACATGTTGGGGTTCAGCAATGCCCCCGGTGCTGGGAGGTACAGCGCGAGGCGCTATTGCCCACACTAGTCGAACAGAAGGGTGTGTCCCCTGGGCCTAATTGGCCGCCCCGTCGATCCTGCCTAGGGTAGCCAGCTCCATAAGGAGTGGTAGCGCCGTCCTCAAATAGTCCGGGCTTTTGGGCGAGTTGGTAGCGACATGTCCCTACAAGTGGTATCAGAGGAGGTCACGGGTTTGAAACCCCGGGGTCGTTTCTGGGGGGGGGGGATTATTGAGGTTCAGCAATGCCCCGGTGTTGGGAGGTAAGATGCGAGGCGCTATGGCCCACACTAGTCGAACAGAAGGGCATGTCCCCTGGGCCTAACTGTCCGCCCTGTGGATCCTGCCTAGGGTAGTCAGTGCCATAAAGGAGTGGTAGCATCGTCCTCAAATAGACAGGGCTTTTGGGCGAGTTGGTAGTGCCATGTCCCTACAACTGGTATCAGAGGAGGTCACGGGTTCAAAACCCCGGGGTCGTTTCTGGGGGGGATTATTTGTTGAAATTTCCCAAGATGATCAACTAGTAGTTCTGGTATCAAGCAAACACTTCCAGAGCTATCAAGCTGATCACTTGATCAAGAGGAAAGCAAGAACTAGGTGCCGGGACACTCCAACCATAAACTGAGCTATGTAATCAGTAACAACAGAGAGCAATCACAGATCTTGTATTCATCAACTATCAATCTTTACAAGGCCAGGTATACATGGCGAGACATGATTTCGCCAAGCACAAATGAGAAGTAATCAAGCAAGAGAAATCTTCAAGCTGGGCGGACTGCCTCAGAGACCGCTGAGTCCACCGAGTCTGCCAAGACCGCCAAGCCGCTGCTGCTATCACTGATCTACGGAGTCCACACAAACCGCGAACAACCCGTTATTCTGTTGATGCCCGATCTACAAGCCCTCGTCGAACTGAAGGAACAGACCACCAAGTCCGCCGAGACCGGCGAACTGGTTATTGAACTTGAACTCCAACAACTAGAGAGAAGACTGGTTGTCCGCCAAGTGCGACCTGCTACAAACCGTCGATTATAAACCACAAGCTTCACTGCTTCCTGACCGCGATCAGAACCAGACTCCTAGCTTCACAGTGCTAGCTGCATAGCCTACAAACAGCAACCAGTTAAACCTTCTCAATCCTTACGGATTAGAAACCCGAGGCCGCAGCATTTAATTTGCGCTCAACTTACTGTTCATTCAGTTACTGTAGAAGTGACGGGGGGTTCTATTTATAGGCCGGGTAAGGAGTGTGGTCACCGCCCTAGTGGATAGAGTCAGCACCCCAGCTCGCAGCTAGCATAACCCAGTCCACTGAGTCCGCAAGGACAAAGCCAGACCAGCCATTCGCCAGGCACCAAGTCAGAAAGCCAGTCTGCCACCTGGAGGACACCGTACCAGTCTGCATGCTTTGCAGCACACGAACATAGCAACATCCCACTCACTGCATCAGTCCGTATGCTACATGCAGACACAGCACTAGCCCGCACAGCTTGCGAACACCGCTTCAGCCCGCCACACGAGTCCACGACCAACAGACACTGATCACCCGGTCAATAGCAGACTCAGCGAGCACATCGAACACCCTGGACTTGTCACAGAGAGTGACCAAGTCCAGCAACCCACTAATCAACAGGCGCGATCTTGGCAGACGCGAAGCCAGGTCGCATGCTCCAAGAACAGTCCATCATCATAAATACGGCTATCACCCGCCGCATCGCCAGAGATCAAGGACCAATGCTGGTCTCACGACCTCCAAACTCCATCCGCCACAGCAAACTCCGCGGACTCCAACTGAGTCCATCACATTCACGCGAATTCACTGCCAATCCGCCCGGTTACTTCAAGGACAAGCTAACTACAGAACCACCGGCTGAGCTAACTGAACACCGCCACCAGATCTCCATAGACTGGCCGCTCAGGCTGCTCCAATAGTCCACCCAAGCCACCATGTCTACCCTGACCACTATCCACCCAGGCCGCACGATCAGTCTGCCCAGGCCGTGGACACAATCTGCCCAGGCCGCACAGTCTGCTCAAACAACCACTTTCACTTCATGATTTTCAACACTCCCCCTTGAAGTGAGAAGTGGTGATCAAGCCCAGCAATCCTCGTAAACGTGTAAATGGTACCTTCGGCAAGGGCTTCGTGAAGATGTCCGCGATGTTGTCCTCACACCGCATATGCTCCACCATCAGAGACCCCTCCAACACCTTCTCCCGTATGAAGTGGTGCTCAATCTCTATGTGCTTTGTCTGTGCGTGGCAAACTGGATTATTCAACAGCTTCAGGGCACTTTCATGGTCACCGCACAACAGAGTAGGACCACGCACTTCATCATAGACATCCTTTACTAATCTCCTGAGTCAGATGGCTTCCCGAGTTGCCAAGGCCGAGGCCTTGTATTCTGCTTCCGTAGTAGAGACGGACACTGAGTCTTGCTTCTTGCTGCACCAAGAAATACTGCTTGATCCACAAGTGAAGACATAACCAGATGTGGACTTCCAGTCATCTGAATCTCCTCCGTAATCAGCATCCGAGTATCCTTGAATAATAAACTTCGTGCCTCTTTTATAAAGGAGACCCATGTCAGAAGTGACCTTCACGTACTTCAAGATATTCCTAGCCGCCATCAGATGAGGCTTCCTGGGTTCCGCCATATACCGACTTACTCAGCCAACTGCGTAAGTAATGTCTGGCCTTATAATCGTTAGGTAAATAAGACTCCCAATAAGAGCCCGAAACACCAAATGATCCAGAAGAATCCTCCCCTCATCCCGCTGAAGTTTGATGCCTGAATCAAATGAAGTAGTGCTACTCTTCCCCTCCTGCATGCCGAATTGCTGAACGATCTGTTCCGCATATCCCTTCTGGGACACGAGTATGTCACTCTCCTTCCTCTCCACCTCAAGTCCAAGGAAATGGTGGAGTTCGCCCAGATCCTTCATCTCGAATCTGATAGCTAGCTCTGCCCTGAGCACAACTACTTCCTCCTTAGAGTTCCTCGTGATGATCATGTCATCCACGTACAATAGCACCAGGACTAGAAGCTCCCTCCTCTTCTTGACGAATAAGCTCGAGCCTGAGTTTGAAGTCAGATAGCCGCAGAACTGGAGGTATTCTGCAATCTTCTCATATCAAGCTCAAGGAGCCTGCTTCAAACCATAAAGTGATTTCCGGAGCTTGCAGATGTAGTCCGGATGTTCTTCAGATACGTACCTGAGCGACTGATCCATGAAGATGTCCTTATCGATCTCCCCATAAAGAAAGGCGTTCTTTACAACTAGCTGACACATCTTCCAACCATGGCAAGCCGCCAAAGCTATCACCACTCGTACTGAAGTCATCTTCGCCACAAGACTAAATGGCTCCTCATAGTCCTCGTCGTACTATTGCGAAAACCTCCCGAGCTACAAGGCGAGCCTTGTACCGCTCGATGCTTCCATCCACCTTCTTCTTCAGCTTGTAGACCCACTTGCAAGTAACAGGAGTAACGTCATCCACCTTGGGCACCAAGTCCCAAGTTTCATTCTTCTTGAGGGTAGCCATCTCCTCATCCATGGCATCACCCCACTCCTTTACTCTAGTGGCCTCTTCAAACTTTGAAGTCTCCCGCTCATCCAAGGGCCATGCGAAGAAACAAGAAATGAAGCTCATTGTGTTTCCTTCGCGATATCGAGTTGGTGGCTTAATGGTCCTCTTTGATCTCCGAAGAGACTGCTCCTTGCTCACCACCTCTGCTGCTTCTTCAGCACCAACTCTGTTCCTGGGCACACTTGGAGCATCTCTTCCCCTGCTTCCCGAACCAGAAGCTTCTGCCCCAGAGCTTGAAACCACCAGAGCTCCTGGTGACACAGACAACTCCACTTGAAGATCTTCAGCAGCTTCCCTCTACCCTTCATCAACCATGTTCTCCTGCAGCTCAACAGTGCCACCTCCATACGATGTTAGCTCATCAAAGACAACATTTGTTGATATAAAGAACTTCCTTGTTGCAGGATCCATGCACTTCCAACCCTTCTTCCGCTCATCATAGCCCACAAAGACAAGATTCGCCTTTGCATCAATCTTGGTCCTCTGAGCATTCGGGATGTGAACATTGCAGGTTGATCCAAACACCCGAAGGTGTTCCACACTTGGCTTCTCCTTGAACATCATTTCCATGGGAGACTTCATGTTGATCGGACTCAGAGGAATCCGATTGATGACGTAGGTTGCACAGGCCATTCCTTCCGCCACAAAGGACCTGGGCATGGCCTTTGCATGAAGACAACACTTGCAAGTTTCTGTCAAGTGACGAATCTTCCTCTGCGCTACTCCATTTTGTTGTGGAGTATGAGCACAAGTAAGCTCCCTCTGGATCTCGTGCTTCCTGCAGAATTTAGAGAATTCAGATGAGACAGACTCACCACCGTTGTCTGATCTGAACTTCTTGATCCGTAAGCCAAGTCGGCCCTCAACCAGCTCCTTGAACTCCATGAACAATTAGGAAAACTGCTGACTTCTCCTTCATGAAATACACCCAAGTGTATCTTGAGTAATCATCAATCAAGAACAGCATGTATCTGCTGCCTCCAAGACTAGCGGTAATGGTGGGCCCCATCAGATCATCATGGAAGCACTCCAATGGTGTCTTGCTCCTCGTTTGTGACTTATCAAACGGAAGGCGATGAGCCTTACCGTACTGACATCCTGCGCAAACGTGGCCATCTCCGTAGGATGACAACTTTAGCAAGCCTTTCACAAGGCTCTTCATTGCCATAGCTTTCAGCTTGTCCATTCCAACATGTCTAGTTTTTCATGCCAGATAGCCGCGCTATCATTTGCCCTCATCCGATCAATATAAGAGCTTGTTGATAAGACAAACATGTCTCTTACTCTTCTCCTTACATGAGCAACATCAGCCTTTACCGCTGATACGTTGCGGAGAAACCTTACTTCTATTAGGCCAAACAGAACATGAAAGCCTGCGTCAACTGTGTTGGTCACCGAGAAGAGGTTCTTCTTCATGTTGGGTACGTGATACACACTCCTTAATGTAAGTGGACCCTGAGCACTGTTCACAGAAACAACACCCTCCTTCTCTACAGAATGAACAAAATCATCAGGTGTATTAATTGCTTCATTACCTGAGAACAGTTGCAGAGATGAGAACTTCGACTCGTCTCCAGTGAGGTGATGGACCTCACCCCGAGTCTACTATCTAGTCATCTTAGTAGTCAACGGTGGCAAGATCACAAACACACGTGTTTGTCAAGAAATCTCCTCCCCACCCAGCTTCCTCAGTACTGGAACAAGCTCCTTCCTTGCCTGTAACATGTCCAGGTTGCAACTTGACCTTGCAGTCACGCTTGAAGTGGCCTGCCTGATTGCACCTGTAGCACTTCAACTCTTTCTTCCAGTTCTTCTTAGGAGCAGAGCTCCTCTCTTGCTGATAATAAATTGAAGGCCCATCCTCAACAACAGGCTTCTTCTTCTTCTCCCATGTCTTCTTCTTCTTCTCAGTGAAGAGAACTTCACTACCTCCTTCAGAGATAGTTACCCTGGCCATCTGCCCAGCCAAGCTCGCCTGTGACGCTAGCAGATTTTCCAGCTCCAACAAATAATGTTGAGTTGCCCACCCCTACACGGAAGTCACAAAGGCAACATACTCCTTCTGCAAACCACGAACTATGTGCCTCTTCCACTTTGCTTCAGAGATGGGATCATCAAGATCCAATGCTGATATTTTAGCGCACGTGTTCTTCAACTTGACGAAAAACTTTGAGATGGAAAGATAACCTTGAGTTGCCTTTAGCCAACTAATTCTTCAGGAACTGAAGTCTTGCCACATTCTTACTGTTGAACTGTTGGAACCCCAGTTAGGATTTGGGTAAGGAACACTATTAGGAATATTAGATTGACCAAACATATATAGTAATGGGTCATAGGATTACTTCTAGGATAGGTCATTCAGAATGGCTCTCCAAAATTGCAGAAAAGAAGTCCAAGAAATGCAGTTAAGACAAAGTCAAAGAATCAGATCGACGATCATCGAACGCAGTTCGACGAACGGCGATCTCCGGTCGACGAATTCTGAGTTGCTTCTCTGAACTCAGGTCGACGATCTCAAGACTCAAGCAAGGCTGTGTCGACACCATCACAACAACTGTGTCGACACTCAACAGTTCACTCAGCTCGATGAACTTCAAGCTCCGGTCGACGAATGCAGGCAAGATATTCAGCTCGACGAATCTAGCTGAGTTCGACGAATGTCGAACTCAGGTCGACGATTGATGAACTCGACGAATGCTCCGGTCGACAATTTCTGTGGAATCAGTAACAGTTGGCAGAATTAATTGATGATTAATTGTAGTCAACATTTCCAGTGAAAATAGCCGTTCAAACGGACAGTTATAGTAGAATTAAGTCCGGATCAATTTCCAAAGCATTTACTACACTCGGGAATGTTTCTTCCGCCATCAAGATTAGGAATTCAAATACAGAGTTCAGAATACAGAAAATATAGAACAGAACAGATAGAACAGTGAATAGAATGACAGAAAAGGTTTTCTACAGAGAAGGAAGAACTTTGCATCAATCAGAACAATCATCAGTGTTCTTCTTTGACTCCAGGCTTCAAGAGACAACCATTCAATATCAGTTTAAGAAGCTTGCTGTAGACATCATCACCTAGAAGACCTATGACCCTGAAGCAAAGCTCCAGATCTCTCCTGAATCATTCAATATCTCAGGGGGAGCATTTGCTAACATCAATATCCACATAGTCTTCTCAGTTGCTATTGAGAAAGAGAAGATTTTCATCACCTCTTTTCCCCTCCTGTATAAAGGGTTGTCATCTCCCTTCAAAAGTGATTCCTGGTTGCAAGTCTCCTTCCAAATGACTTGAAGTTTTGGTTTTTGGGGACCTGATCAAAACCCATTGGTGACAGGGCACCTGATCAAAAACCTGAGTGGATTCCTACCAGGGTGGTAGAAGAGTGGACTACCCAGATTTGGGGAACCACTATAAATTTCCTCGTCTTCTGTGTTGCTTGATTTTTTCTGCATTTCTTATTTTATAATTTGTGCTGTGATATTTATAACTCTAATTAGCTTAATACCTATCTCTTTCATGAACAACCCATCAATGGTTGTCTAAATCTCCGCAGCAGACTCACATCCTAAGATGTGATCAAAGATCTCATGTGAGACAGCCCATTTGAGAGAAAACTCTGCCTTTTCATTAGTTCTTCTCCAAACTCTCACTTCCTCAACAGTACCAGTAGCAGCAGTTACCTCTTGCTTGTCGTCACCACCGACGACCTCCCATAACTCCTCGCCCAAGAGATAGCTCTTCATACACGACTTCCACTTCTTGAAGTTAGTCAATGTAAGAAGTTCAATGCTAAGACCTCTTCAGTAAGCTCCTTCCATTGCAAACCACCACTGATCACAAAGCTTCCAGAAGCGTCGGGCACATTCTGAGGTTGATCACAGCTCACTGCTCAAGTCATTGTTCCCTCTGATACCATGTTGAAATTTCTCAAGATGATCAATTAGTAGTTCTGGTATCAATAAAACACTTCGAGAGCTATCAAGTTAATCACTTGATCAAGCAGAAAGTGAGAACTAGGCGCAGTAACACTCCAACCATAAATTGAGCTATGTTATCAGTAACAACAGAGAGCAATCATAGATCTTGTATTCATCAACTATCAATCTTTACAAGGCCAGATATACACAACAAGACATGATTTCAAAAAGTACAAACGAGAAGTAAACAAGCAAGAGAAATCTTCAAGCCGGGCGGACTGCCTCAGAGACCGTTGAGTCTGTCGAGTCCGCCAATACCGCCAAGCCGCTTCTGCTATCACTGATCTACGGAGTCCGCACAAACCACGGACAACCCGTTATTTGTCGACGCCCGCTCTACAAGCCGCCGCCAAACTGAAGGAACAGACAGCCAAGTCCACCGAGACCGGCGAACTGGTTATTGAACTTGAACTACGACTGCTGGAGAGAAGACTGGTTGGCCACCAAGTGCGACCTGCTACAAACCGCCGATTGTAAACCGTAAGATTTACTGCTTCCTGACTGCAATCAGAACCAGACTCCTGGATTTACAGTGTTAGTCGCACAACCTGCAAACAGCAACCAGTTAAACCTTCTCAATCCTTGAGGATTAGAAACCCGAGGCCGCAGTAATTAATCCGCGCTAAATTTACTGTTCATTCAGTTACTGTAGAAGTGACATCCCGCTCACTGTATCAGTTCGCATGCTACATGCGGACACAACACTAGTCTACACAGCTCGCGAACACCGCTTCAGCCCTCCACACGTGTCCACGACCAACTGACACTGATCGTCTGGTCAACAGCAGACTCTGCGAGCACATCAAACACCCTGGACTTGTCACAAAGAGTGACCAAGTCCAGCAACCCATTAATCAACAGGCGTGAGCTCGGCGGACACGAAGTCAGGTCCCATGCTCCAAGAACAGTCTGTCATCATAAATACTGTTGTCACACGCCACATCGCCAGAGATCAAGGACCAATGTCGATCTCACGACCTCCAAACTCTGTCCGCCACAGCAAAATCTGCGGACTCATTGCCAATCTGCCCGGTTACTTCAAGGACAAGCTAACTACAGAACCCCCGACTGAGCTAACTGAACACCGCCACCCGATCGTCATAGAAAGACCGCTCAGGCCGCTCCAATAGTCCACCCAAGCCACCATGCCTACCCTGGCCACTGTCCACCCAGGCCGCACCGTCAGTCTGCCCAGGTCGCGGACACAGTACGCCCAGGCTGCGTAGTCTCCTCAAACAACCACTTTCACTTCATGATTTTCAACATTGTTAGGGATCAACAATGCCCCCGGTGTTTGGAGGTACGACGCGAGGCACTATGACCCACACTAGTCGAACAGAAGGGCGTGTCCCTGGGCCTAATTGGCCGCCCCGTGGATCCTACCTAGGGTAGCCAGCTCCATAAAGGAGTGGTAGCGCCTTCCTCAAATAGTCTGAGCTTTTGGGCGAGTTGGTAGCTCCATGTCCCTAAAAGTCGTATCAAAGGCGGTCACGAGTTCGAAAACCCGGGGTCGTTTCTGGGGGGGATTATTGGGGTTCAGCAATTCCCCCGTTGTTGGGAGGTACGGTGCGAGGCGCTATGGCCCACACTAGTCGAACAGAAGGGCGTGTCCCCTGGGCCTAACAGGCCACCCCGTGGATCTTGCCTAAGGTAGCCAGCTCCAAAAAGGAGTGGTAGCGCCGTCCTCAAAAAGTCTAGGCTTTTGGGAATGTTGGTAGCACCATGTCCATACAACACATATACATGCAAAGCTCATACTTGCAATGAAAAAAGCTCAGAACAATGTTCATAATTGCAATGTAAAAAATCTCAGAAGACAATACATTTCAAAATAATATCAGAAGAGCATTTCGCGATGTAAAAATTCATGAGCACGCGAAATGTATATAACAACAGCATTGATTACAAATATGAATTCAAAAAATTAAAACCTGCAAGAATGCAAAAAAAAACCGTCATAATCTTGCAGTTGAATTCATATCAAAATATTAGCATCTCCTTATGCAGCAATAGATTTCATTCAGTGTCCTTGAGAGATTCTGTTTCAATCAAAGATGTAAAGATTAAAAAATCAATAAATAACAGTTTTGTAATGTGTTAAAACAATAATATTTAAACCATAACATATATTCTTTATAAGGTGTTACCTCCTTATCATATCAAAAACAAAATTCCACTCTTCTCTCGCATTCAAGCCTCTTGGCACTGCCGGTATAATTAGCCTAAAACTTCAACTTCAGCACGCAGACCATCAGACCATCTTTCTGTACTCACTTTGCAAACTACGTCGTAGTATTCGTAATGTTGTCGGTGATAGCAGTGATATTACATTTTTTATCTCTTGAGGCTAGCAAAGCTGAAAAACAAATGATAAATTTGAGGTAACTGAAAGTATTTAACATGTAACACAATTTTAGGTTATGTAAAATGCATGAATTTGTTTTCGTAAAGTATGAAGCTCTTACATTAGACCGGGCCACCCCTGTTTGGTAATGATGTCCCCGCCTCAGATTGATTTTGGGTTGTCATCTACATGTGTTTAAAATGAAATAGGGATCCAAATTAGAGCATTAGATCAAAATTAGGTCTGAATTAGATCAAAATTAGCTTTTGGTGTAAAAAAAATATTTATCAAAACTGGTTAAACATTTCAAAGACTTGAGAAAAACAGGCAATATATTTCAAAACAGTTAATCTTCAGTTCTTGCCGAAAACTTCAAAATACGATGAGAATTTTACTAACCATCAAAAAGGACAATAATACAATGATAATAAGATAATTTGGCATTTAATTTGTATTACAGCCGCTTTGGAAGTGATTTCACAATCAACACCAATCATGCCCGTCTATTTTGCATAAAAAATTATTTAATTTAGCGGTTGATTGGAGTAGGTGTAGTGTTGTGAAAATAATAAGCAAATGACCTGCCATGGAGATACGTTGTATGTTGCTGTCTAAGTTGTGCAAATATTTCTTTGTAAACAACGTTTATTGTGTAAATGCCTTCATGACCAGCTATCCTACCATTCTTTATCAGAATTTTTGTTTTTTCACTGGACACACCTCGCAATAATGCTACGTATACAAACTCGGGCTCGCGAAAGGTCCTAAAAGCACGAATAGTCGAGGCGGACGAGTGGAATTGATGGGCGAGTGGGACCATGTGGTCCACTCGCAGGTGGCGAGATAAGTGGCCTCTGCAGTAGGCGAGAAGCCCCTCCTGAGGGCGCGATAAGGCCTCTGACCGCGAGAAGGCCTCACAGCATATAAGGTTGGCCAGATGGGCTGAGGATTCGTCTCGCAGATAGATACTCCCCCAGTCGTCATACAGATAAGGGGCCGTTTTCACATTTCTATACCCAAGGGGGTTTTTACTCTTCTACCCCGGGTAATTTTACCCTTTTGCCCCGGGTGGTCTGCATATAACTCCTCAGAATAGCGGAGTTTGGCTGTTGGCAGACCCAACCAGGGGCATTCTGGTATTTTCAGGTCAGCCCAGAATGGTTATTTGCAGATCCAATTCAGAAAACTATAAATAGACCCAAAGGGGTTCTTCAGAAGCACACACAAATATCTTTCCCGGGACTTGAGAGGCTTTTTTTGTGCTTTCTAAGGAGCTCCGAGCACAGCTTTTGGCTTTGGAGGGGAAGCTCTCAGAGATCTTCCGGGTAAGTGGTGGGACCTCCCTGCTGAGGCCTTGGGGCAGTTTCTAGTCCTTCACGACCAGTCGGAGGTCAGAACTTGGGACGAGTAGGTGTTGGCTACGCCCCTATTTTTCGAACTCTGGTCGAAGTCAGATTTTGGCTTCAACAGTTCTGGTGCGGTGAGCGCGTCTCGGCCCTAGGTAGACCCGTTGTGCAGGCTCTCATTAGCTGGCATGTCCGAAGTATCGCCTGTAGGGGAGAGGTCTGGTTCTTGGTCCTTCGTTCTGCACTACCCCGAGCGCGGCTCGACCCCAGGTAGACCCACTACGCAGGCTCTCATTAGCTGGCAGGTCCGAAGGCTCGCCTATGTGGGAGAGGTCTGGTTCTTGGTGCTTGGTTCTACACTACCCCGAGCACGGCTCGTCCCCAGGTAGACCCGTTGCGCAGGCTCTCATTAGCTGGAAGGTCCAAAGGCTCGCCTGTGGGAGAGAGGTCTGGTTCTTGGTCCTTGGTTATGCACTACCCCGAACGCGGCTCAGCCCCAGGTAGAACCGCTGCCCAGGCTCTCATTAGCTGGCAGGTCCGAAGGCTCTCCTATGGGGGAGATGTCTGGTTCTTGGTCCTTGGTTCTGCACTCCCCGAGCGCGGCTCGACCCAAGGTAAACCCGCTGCGCAGGCTCTCATTAGCTGGCAGTTCCGAAGGTTCGCCTGTGGGGGAGAGGTCTGGTTCCTGGTCCTTGGTTTTGCACTACCCCAAGCGCGGCTTGGCCCCAGGTAGACCCACTACACAGGCTCTCATTAGCTAGCAGGTCCGAAGGCTCGCCTATGGGGGGAGAGGTCTGGTTCTTGGTCCTTGGTTCTGCACTACCCCGAGAGCGGCTCGGCCCCAGGTAGACCCGCTGCACATGCTCTCATTAGCTGGCAGGTCCGAAGGATCGCCTGTGGGGGAGAGGTCTGGTTCTTGGTCCTTGGTTCTGCACTACCCCGGCGCGGCTCGGCCCTAGGTAAACTAGCTGCGCAGGCTCTCATTAGCTGGCAGGTCCGAATGCTCGCCTGTGGGGGAGAGGTCTGGTTCTTGGTCCTTGGTTCTACACTACCCCGAGCGCGGCTCGACCCCAGGTAGACCCGCTGTGCAGGCTCTCATTAGCTGGAAGGTCCGAAGGCTCTCCTGTGGGGGAGAGGTCTGGTTCTTGGTCCTTGGTTCTGCACTACCCCGAGCACGGCTCGGCCCCAAGTAGACCCGCTGCGCAGGCTCTCATTAGCTGGCAGGTCCGAAGGCTCGCCTGTGGGGGAGAGGTCTGGTTCTTGGTCCTTGGTTCTGCACTACCCAGAGTGCGGCTCGGCCCCAGGTAGACCCGCTGCACAGGCTCTCATTAGCTGGCAGGTCCGAAGGCTCGCCTGTGGGGGAGAGGTCTGGTTCCTGGTCCTTGGTTCTGCACTACCCCGAGCGCGGCTTGGCCCCAGGTAGACCCACTGCGCAGGCTCTCATTAGCTGGCAGATCCGAAGGCTCGCCTGTGCGGGAGAGGTCTGGTTCGTGGTCCTTGGTTCTGCACTACCCCGAGCGTGGCTCAGCCCCAGGTAGACCCGCTGCACAGGCTCTCATTAGCTGGCAGGTCCGAAGGCTCGCCTTTGGGGGAGAGGTCTGCTTCGTGGTCCTTGGTTCTGCACTACCCCGAGCGCGGCTCGGCCCCAGATAGACCCACTGCACAGGCTCTTATTAGGTGTCAGGTCTGAAGGCTCGCCTGTGGGGGGGAGGTCTGGTTCCTGGTTCTTGGTTCTGCACTAACCCAAGTGAAAGTCCACCTAGTGTCAACTATGTTCACCTATGGGGGGGGGGAATAGGTGACGTGCAGCGTTTTTGCGGAATTTAAGATTATACCTGCACAATAAAAAAAAACAGCACAACACACAGAATACACAAGCTATTTATTGTGGTTCCCCGACTTGGGTACATCCACTTTCCCCCTTCGACCTATCTCCCAACAAGGGACGACTCGGTCTCTTCACCAACATGATTGAAATCCAATCCTTGCACTATCGGAAGGAAACCTTCCACACGTAGGAGTCAACACTCCCACAAACCGGGTTGCACCCAACCCTTACAACTAGGAACCAACGTTCCTTTACAACAAAAGTAAAATAGAATGTACAAGAAATACAAACTACGTGTGGAGACTACGGTGTCCCTCTTCGTTGACGACGTGATCTTGAAGTCTACAAAGAGTCCACAACCTTGGTCTCTCTTGGAGAGAATCTCCCCGGAACCGGCGGCGGCAAGATGGACGTCGGCTAGGTTCACGGGATTGGCGGCAACAACGATGTGTGGCTGCTGTTCTTTGGAGATCCAAACTTCGTAGCGAAGCAAGCTAGGTCTACCAACGGTCACACGAGGATCGGTCGTCTCGATCGATTCGGACGGGGAAGTTTTTCCCGATCAACAAATCGAGAGACAAGGGATCTCTGGATAGACACGTGAGACTCTAAGCTTGGCTAATCTTCTGTCGCCGGAAGATTACGAAGAAATCTCGATCAAAGGCGGCGACCAACTAGCTCGAGCGCGACGGCGGCGGCGGAGTGGAGATCTCGATTTTAGGTCAAGGTTTTTGCTCGGCTTCTTTCTGTGTATTTACTGTTCAAGAAATACCCGTATATATATACTGTAGATACTTTCAATATGATCGTTGTGGGTCCCACAAGTAGAAACCCGAAATCCGTTCAAAATAGTCCAGCGGCAGAATCCGGTCCAGTAGCTTCCAGAGAAATCGCTAAGTAAAAATCGGCGGGAATCGCAGGTGATTCTCGACGAATCGGCGAGAATCAGTTAGTGATTCTCGACGATTCGTCGAGAATCACTAGTGATTCTCGCCGAATCACTTGTTGATTCTCAACGAATATTACTTGGTATTCATGATCTGCTCAACGATGGGTTCGGCGAGAATCACTAGTGATTCTCGCCGAATCTTACTTGGCACCGTTTTGAGGTAGCCGGAAAGAGTCGGCGAGAATCACTAATGATTCTCAACGATTCGGCGAGAATCACTTGGTGATTCTCGTCGAATTATACTTAGACGAATTTTCATCTTTCCACCCAAGAGCTGCTCCTTGACCCATCCTTGCTCCTTGTCTGCTCTTGTATAAACACGGCCCTGTACTTGAAAGTAAGTGCACTCCAATAGAGAGAGTACACGTAGGCCAACACACTGATCTGCTCAACGAGGGATTACGTCGTGCAGACCCGTGTATATTGACCTACTGCACCCTGACATTGGTGTGCACTTAGCGTGGAAGAACTGCAAGCACAACTTGAAATACTTTGTCAAATACATTGTCTATTTACCTTAGCATGTCCAGGGGTTTCTTCAAATCAGGTACGTTGTGGATACAATACCCAACAATCTCCACCTATTTAAAGAAGCCTAAACCCTACAAGCTAAGCTGAATAGAGCATATGGGAATGAAAATCCTAAATTTGAAGTTGAGTTGAGTGAGGTATTCATTACCGATACCAATTTCGTGCGAGCAAACTTTGGAGCCACCTTGAGCAAACTTTGGAGCCACCTTAGCCTTAGCCGAGAGGGTAATCTCCCCCTTTTCGGCTTCTGCAAATCTGGGTCTGTAACATTTGACCCCTTGCTCCCCCTCAGTTCTTGCATCTGTGCTCACACTTGAGTTCCTTGCTCCCCCTCAGTTCTTGCACGAGCCTGGAGCTTCTGTAGTCTTCATTCCTCATAATTTAGTATCCCCAATTCAGTCTTGAAAAGACTGAACTTGGCCTCGTCTAAGGGCTTTGTGAATATATCAGCAATCTGCTTGTCCGTGGGGACATAACAGAGAGAGATGTCCTTGTTCTCCACGTGCTCCCGAATGAAGTGGTAGCACACTTCAATATGCTTCGTTCTGCTGTGTGATACTGGATTGTTGGCAATCGCAATAGCACTAGAGGAGTCGCAGTACATTGGTATTTCCTTGAACTGAAGGTCGTAGTCGGCTAACTGGTTTCTGATCCATTGGAGTTGTGCGCAACAGCTGCCTGCCGAGATGTACTAAGACTCTGCTGTGGAGGTTGCAACACAATTCTGTTTCTTGCTGTTCCATGAGATAAGCCTCCTGCCGAGGAATTGACATGTCCCAGAGGTGCTTTTCCTGTCATCCCTACTCCCTGCAAAATCAGCATCTGAAAAGCCTATTAGCTCGACATCATTGTTTCTCGGGTACCACAAGCCAAGATTGGGAGTACCTTTAAGGTATCTTAGAATTCGCTTTGCAGCGACATAGTGAGATTCCTTAGTGTTCACCTGATACCGGGCACAGACACATGTGGAGAACATAATATCCGGTCTACTGGCAGTAAGGTAGACCAGGGATCCAATGATGCTTCTGTATTTGGTTTCATCGAAAGGTTTACCTTTCTCATCCTTATCCAGAGACATAGTGGATCCCATTGGAGTCCTCATAGAGGTTGCATTCTCCATACTGAATTTCTTAAGGAGTTCATTTGTGAACTTCGTCTGAGAGATGAAGATTCCATCCTCAGACTGTTTCACTTGAAGTCCCAAGAAATACTTGAGCTCTCCCATACTGCTCATTTCAAACTTTCCTTGCATAAGTTTAGAAAACTTTTTGCAAAGATTGTTGTCCGTTGAGCCGAATATAATGTCATCGATGTAGATTTGCACCAGCAAAATCTTGCCTTTGACTTCCCTGAGAAACAATGTTTTATCTATTTTACCTCTGGAGAACTTGTTCTCAAGAAAAAAACTAGATAAAGTCTCATACCAAGTTCGTGGAGCTTGTTTTAAACCATATAGAGCTTTATTGAGAAAATACACATAATTGGGATAAGTAGGATTGACAAAACCTGGGGGTTGAGCGATGTATACTTCCTCTTTCAGGTCTCCGTTCAAGAATGCTGATTTCACATCCATTTGATAGACTGTGAATCCTTTGTGCGAAGCATACGCCAGGAACAATCTGATTGCCTCGAGCCTTGCTACCGGTGTAAAGGTCTGGTCGAAGTCAATCCCCTCCTTCTGTCGGTAACCTTGAGCCACCAGCCTTGCCTTGTTCTTTATGATGACACCATGTTCATCCAGCTTGTTTCTGAAGATCCACTTGGTGCCAATCACATTCTGCTTGTATGGTCTGGGAACTAGCGTCCAAACGTTGCAACGTTCGAATTGATGTAGTTCATTTTGCATGGCCATAATCCATGCCGCATCTTTGTTCGCCTCGTCGAACTTCTTTGGCTCAACCTGTGACAGGAAGCTATGCAATACTTCGTTAGTAGTACCTCTTCGAGTTCTGACACCGACACGAGGATCTCCGATGATCTGATCTCTAGGATGATCCCTCACGTGTCGTAGCTCTAGAAGTCTGGCGTCTGGAGCTTCGACTACTTCTTGGGCTTCGCCTTCTTCTAAGAGATTTGTTCCATTTTGATCTTCAACATTTCCAGATGACGTGGAGGTGGAAACTTTGACGTACTTAGGAGAGTCATCTTTAGCGGTCTCATGCAGACTCAGCTGTTCAAGTCGAGCACCTGCATCTTCAAGAATACCACTGGAAGAACTGCTGTTAAGCAAGCTTCCTTCATCAAATACAACATTTATTGATTCTTCTACCACTAGGGTTTTCTTATTGAAGACCCTATATGCCCGACTGTGGGAACTATAGCCCATGAATATGCCTTCGAAGCATTTTTCACCAAATTTAGTACGCGGGTACTTCCCATTATTCAGTACATAGCATCTGCAACCAAAGATCCTCAAGTAGGACATGGTTGGTTTCTTGCCTTTCAGAAGCTCGTAAGGCGTCTTACGATGATGCTTGTTGATCAATGCTCGGTTTTGTACATGACAAGCTGTATTGACGGCCTCTGACCAGAAGTATTCTGGGAGAGAAGCGTCTTTCAACATTGTCGTGCAGGCTTCAATGAGGGTTCTATTTCTCCTCTCCGCAACTCCATTTTGCTGAGGAGTGCGCGGAGAGGAAAACTCATGAAAGATACCTTGTTCTTCACAAAACTCTGTCATAGTACCAGATTCGAATTCTGTTCCATGGTCACTTCTGATTTTGACCACTGAGCAGTTAATTTCGTTCTGAACCTGCTTGACAAAGCTAGTGAAGATGTCAAACGTATCTGACTTTCATTTTAAGAAGAACACCCACGTAAATCGAGAATGATCATCAACTATCACTAGCGTATAGGACTTGCCTCCCAAGCTATAAACTTGCATTGGACCAAACAAGTCCATATGTAGAAGATAAAGACACCGGGAAGAGTCTTTGTCTGCAATGCTCTTAAAGGTAGCCCGAGTCTGTTTGCCCATCTGACATGCAGGACAAGGGCTATATTTGATGCACTTGATACTGGGAGCATCCCTTACTAAGTTCTTAGAAAACAACATACTAATTGTCTTGAAATTAATATGTGCCAATCTCTTGTGCCATTGATCACAAAGAGATGCACTGCCAGCTGCCACTAGGCATACGTGGGTAGATGAATCTAAACTGAGAAAATCTAAGCAGAAGATATTTCTGCTCCTAATGCCTGATAATACCGTCTCAGAAGAGGTACGTGAAATTATCAGACATTTATCCTTGCAGAACTTAACGTCATAACCTTTGTCACATAACTGACTTACACTGATCAGGTTATGGTTTAACCCTTCAACATAAGCCACGTCGGTGATAGAGATTATACCGTTGGAAATCATACCGTAACCTCTGGTGACTCCTCGATCTGATCCTCCAAAGATGACTTTGGGTCCATTCTCGACTGGAGTATAATCACGCAGCAGGCTTCTTGTCCCGGTCATGTGCCGGGAGCATCCACTGTCCAAGTACCAGATTGGCGTTTTGGTGGCCTTTGGACATTCCTGCAAAACAAAATTAATTTCCCTTAGGAACCCAATCGAACTTGGGTCCTAGATTCCTGGTTAGCATACTCCCCCTCGGTTGGTTAACCCTACGAGTGGTCGGCCTCGCATTGCTAACATAGGGAGTCTCGTGATACCTTGGATTAAACCAACAATCCACGGCAAAGTGACCGACTTTGCCACAGCACCAACAGTCAAATCTGTTGTACCTCTTCCTAGGCTCCTGCCTTACCCGGGGAACGGTGGGTATAGCTGGGGCTTTGGATCTGGAGGTGGGGGTCTCACAGTGATTGCAGTCACAAGACTTCTTCACCTTCTGTATAACAGGCTTGGCTTTTGGTGCCTACTTTCCATTATGGCCGCTAGAGAATTGACCATAATTTCTCATGTGGATTTCCTCATAAGGTGCTTTGAAGGCACTCTCACCGAAGTTCCGGGGAAAGGTCCAACCGTCATATCGGCTCTTTGGCTTTGCAACCGAGGGCCGGAAATGATGACCAAATGTTGATTCAAAGTCATGTTGGTTGCAAGGAAAGCCAGGCTTTCTGAACGCAACAGGACTGAGCGGAGCCTTTCCCTTTTCAGCGGCAGAGGCCTTCTTGGCGACCTTATTCTTCCTCTGGTTCCTGTTTCTCCTGGATGAGGAACCAGATACCCCTACATGCCCCAAGCCAGCTCCTTTGGCCTGAGCAGAGAAGGTATCAACAATTGGAAGAACTGTTTTTGGCATAGAGAAGCTTTTGACGATCTTCCTTTCTGCCTCAAGTTGTTCTTCCAACTTGTCGACTTCCTCCTGCTTAAGATCAAGGAGCTTAAGAGACTCTGAGTGCTTTGAGGTCAGGTCAAGGTGCTCCTGTCGGAGAGAGATCAAACTGGTGACCTCTTCCCTTAGGGAAACACACTCACCCTTAAGGAATTTTACTTCCTTTTTCTCAGCCTTCAATCTCTTACGGCACTCCTCGAAAGTGTTGAGCAGAAGCTCATACTTCTCGAGGAGCTCAGCTTCACGGGCCGAAAGGCTATCCTCAGGTTCATCATCCTGAGACTCAGGATCAGAGTCAGAGTCAGAGAGAGGGGTGTGAGCTTTTACCTTCCCAGTAAATGGGGGGCATTCTCCTTCTGAGTCGGAGCGACCCACCAGCCCGAAGTAGGCTTCCTCATCATCACTGGAGTCTGAGGAATCAGACTCACTCAGTGTCTTTGGCCTTTTGGCGATGTAGCTCCGCTCTTTTTGCTTATCTCTAGAGGATTTGTGCTCCTCTCCTTTCCCTTTTTCTCTCTTGCCTTGATAGCAGTCGGCCACGACGTGTCCTGGCTTATTGCATCCAAAGCAAATAATGTCAGAAGAGCGATGTTTGTTCGGTTTAGAAGCATACCTGTCAGAAGAATAATTTTTCTTTTGATGCCTGGGAGAGGAGCCGTCTTTCTTTCTTTGATTCCTCATCTTGAGGAACTTCTTGAACTCTCGGGTGATGAGGGAGAAATCCTCCTCTGACAGCTCTGAGCTGGAGGAGCATGGCTCGGAGTCCTCCTCCTTATCCTTATTCCTGGCACGGGAGGAAACCGCACCCTTGCCTTTTCTGGAGTGACTGGCTTTTAGAGCCACAGTCTTTTCTTTGGCTGCAGCCTTCTCTGCTTCTTCTTCTGCTTTCCTGGTGTTCAGTTGAAGCTCATAGGACATCAGCTTCCCAAACAGGATTTGCGGGTCTGTTTCAGCTAGTCTGCCAAACTCTCGGATGGCGCAGATCTTTGTGTCTCAGTCCTTAGTAAGGGACCTAAGGAATTTATCATTGAGTTCACCATTAGTGAACACTCTTCCGCATCCTTTGAGGGCGTTGACAATCTTGAGGAAGTTCTCGTAGGTAACTCCGATCTCTTCCTTAGGCCCTTGTCTGAAGGACTCATATTTCTGGTTCAGGAGGGATCTCCGATCATCCCTCACTTCATCAGTGTCCTCCATTAGGATGATCAGGCAATGCACAATCTCCTGTGCTGTCCTGCAGTTGCAGAAGTTCTGCATCATTGAGTCATCAACTGCGCTAAATATAATGTTCTGCGCCTTCTTGTCAAGTCCCACTAGCACCATCTCGTCCTTGTCCATTTCAGAAAGTGTCTTCGGCACTTTCTTGGTAGGATCAATGGTGGAGGCCTTAGTGGGGACATAAGGTCCATCCTCCACGATCATGAAGAGTCGAGGATCCACTGCTTCCATGTAGAACCTGATCCTTTCCTTCCAGATAGGAAAGTTGAGCCTGGTGCACACTGGGATCTTGCCTGTGAACTTGAGCCCGTCCATAGTAGATGTTTGCCTCCTTCTTGACACTAGCGACAGGATTCAACTCAAGGTGTTAACCTTTTTGATGAGTAACCTCCCTCTGATACCACTTGAAAGTCCACCTAGTGTCAACTATGTTCACCAATGGGGGGGGGAATAGGTGACGTGCAGCGTTTTTGCGGAATTTAAGATTGTACCTGCACAATAAAAATAAACAGCACAACACACAGAATACACAAGCTATTTATAGTGGTTCCCCGACTTGGGTACATCCACTTTCCCCCTTCGACCTATCTCCCAACAAGGGACGACTCGGTCTCTTCACCAACATGATTGAAATCCAATCCTTGCACTATCGGAAGGAAACCTTCCACACGTAGGAGTCAACACTCCCACAAACCGGGTCACCCAACCCTTACAACTAGGAACCAACGTTCCTTTACAACAAAAGTAAAATAGAATGTACAAGAAATACAAACTACGTGTGGAGACTACGGTGTCCCTCTTCATTGACGACATGATCTTGAAGTCTACAAAGAGTCCACAACCTTGGTCTCTCTTGGAGAGAATCTCCCCGGAACCGGCGGCGGCAAGATGGACGGCGGCTAGGTTCACGGGATTGGCGGCAACAACGATGTGTGGCTGCTGTTCTTTGGAGATCCAAACTTCGTAGCGAAGCAAGCTAGGTCTACCAACAGTCACACGAGGATCGGTCGTCTCGATCGATTCGGACGGGGAAGTTTTTCCCGATCAACAAATCGAGAGACAAGGGATCTCTGGATAGACATGTGAGACTCTAAGCTTGGCTAAGCTTCTGTCGCCAGAAGATTACGAAGAAATCTCGATCAAAGGCGGCGACCTAGCTCGAGCGCGACGGCGGCGACGGAGTGGAGATCGCGATTTTAGGTCAAGGTTTTTGCTCGGCTTCTTTCTGTGTATTTACTATTCAAGAAATACCCGTATATATATACTGTAGATACTTTCAATATGACCGTTGTGGGTCACACAAGTAGAAACCCGAAATCCGGTTCAAAATAGTCCAACGGCAGAATCCGGTCCAGCAGCTTCCAGAGAAATCGCTAAGTAAAAATCGGCGGGAATCGCAGGTGATTCTCGACGAATCGGCGAGAATCAGTTAGTGATTCTCGACGATTCGTCGAGAATCACTAGTGATTCTCGCCGAATCACTTGTTGATTCTCAACGAATATTACTTGGTATTCATGATCTGCTCAACGATGGGTTCGGCGAGAATCACTAGTGATTCTCGCCGAATCTTACTTGGCACCGTTTTGAGGTAGCCGGAAAGAGTCGGCGAGAATCACTAATGATTCTCGACGATTCGGCGAGAATCACCAAGTGATTCTCGTCGAATTATACTTAGACGAATTTTCGTCTTTCCACCCAAGAGCTGCTCCTTGACCCATCCTTGCTCCTTGTCTGCTCTTGTATAAACACGGCCCTGTACTTGAAAGTAAGTGCACTCCAATAGAGAGAGTACACGTAGGCCAACACACTGATCTGCTCAACGAGGGATTACGTCGTGCAGACCCGTGTATATTGACCTACTGCATCCTGACATTGGTGTGCACTTAGCGTGGAAGAACTGCAAGCACAACTTGAAATACTTTGTCAAATACATTGTCTATTTACCTTAGCATGTCCAGGGGCTTCTTCAAATCAGGTACGTTGTGGATACAATACCCAACACCAAGTGCGGCTCGGCCCTAGTAAAACCCGCTGCGCAGGCTCTCATTAGCTGGCAGGTCTGAAGGCTCGCCTGTGGGGGAGAGGTCTGGTTCTTGAAGTCTTGGTTCTTGACTCTTGGGGATAGTTCTAAGTTTCGGGGAATTCTACTCCACTTCAAGCCCGACTCGGTCCTGGGTGGACCCGTTGCTCAGGCTCTCGTCAGGCTAGCAGGGCAGTGAACTCACTCAATGGTTGAAGGGTTGGGAAACTCTTTTCAAAACAACATCCCAGCTTAACCTTACGAAATGACCTTATGAAATGAAAAATAAACTAAGGCAAAGGCTTGGAGCAGTGCGAGTGGAGGCACTCGCAGCTGGCAGTCACGAGGATGGTCTCGCTTATGGCGAGTGGACACTCGCACGAGGCGAAAGGCTCGCTCTAATGATAGGTGAGCAGGTTACGTCACTAAAGGCCACTCGTGACGGGGGTACCCTAAGGCGAGCCGAGAAGGCTACACCATTTGAATCTCATGCGCAAAGGTAAAGGAAGTGACGACTCGCGACCTGGGCCAACTCTCCGGCAAGGCCGCGAGACAAGGGCTAGCACCTTCTCGCGTGCGTGAGCGCACCCAAGTATCGTCTCACAGTAAGCAAAATAAAGCAAGGTGTAAGGAGTAAAGGCGATGCGGCGAGACGGGTGGATAGCACCATCTCGTAGGCCCAAGCAAACCAGTGATTCATGTCACGTAATAAAGAACCAAACAACAAATAACATGTATATTTGATTATCTAAACAGAGATCAAAAAATATAGTTCAAGTTTTACAACATTACAACAGCAGCAAAAGGAAGAGGAGAGAGAGATTCTGGATCTTGGGAGTTGACACGTCATTCCTCCTCGCCGGAAGAAGAATCCTCGCTCTCCTCGTCATAGAGCTGGGGGACCAGGTCGCGGACGGTGACTGTTTCTGAATCGTCCTTCACAACCCCTAGGTCCTTCATCATCTTCAGGACCAGCTCTGCCGTCCGGATGCCATCATCTCGGCATTGCTCCTCAACCTCGTCAAAAGAGAAGTGCCGCGGAGGTGTCCAAAAGGGCTCGCGGCGAGACGTTGAAGCAGCATCGGCCTGAAGGCGAGTATTCTGGGCTTTCAAGCCCTTGACCTCCTCCTCTAGGGACGCTACTCGCGAGTGCAGCCGCTCCGCCGTCTCGGCATCCTGCGAGACACCCGGCCATTAGTTAAAAGTTAAAAGCTTTTGAAGGAAAATAGTAAGGATAGGGCTTTACCACGCCTCCTTGGGCTTTTGCAAGGAGGGTCTCGACATCAAACAACCTCTTTGCGAGGTATTCGGATCTCTCTCGCTCCGCCACCAGGCTCGTCTCGCTCTCCGACCATTTTTTGTTGATATATATTAGACGGCGCGCGGCACGGTGCGAGAACTCCAGGGCGCGCATCTGGGCATGAGAGGACTTCATGACAATATCTCGCGTAGACTCACTCTCAGGAGAGATTGCGTCAAGACCGCCATAAAGGCCATACCCCCACGGTGAAAGCATGGCTGGTGGGCTCTTCCTGCTCCTTCCAAGGGGGAAGGAGAGTGGAGATTGACACACGATTGACATCCCACCACCACAGCAGAATAGGGTCGCCCACGGCATCTTGGCCGTTGGCCCAGGTTGAAGTTCATGTGTGAGGAGGGGGCGGGACGACTAGAGGAGGTGCCTTCGCGAGAGGTGGTAGCAACTGGTTGATTGGAGGCGGCAGCGGGCTGATTGGGAAGTGCCGTCTCGCAAGTGGGCGAGACGGCATGTTGAGGAAGCGAGCGGGGCAATCGATACCCCTCCACAGAGATAGGGCTCAATGACCCCGATATCTCCTTCTCCTTCGGGGTCATCTTCTTCTTCCCTTGGAGACAACCACAGCCTTCTTCATTCTCTTTGGAGGGCTGGAGCGAGAGGGGGCCGTGTCGCCTGTAGGCCTCTTGAGAGGAGCAGGAGCCCGGGACTCTCTCGCCGCCTCAGCTGCCGCGCTGGCGAGACCAAGGCCCTTCGAGGGTGGAGGTTGCTTTTATATAGAGGATGGACTGGGATGACTCGCTCCCCTAAAAACAAAACGAAACAAGGCGATGAGAAGCGAGATGGAAAAATAATCAGACACAACAAGACGAGAAAGCGAGAGTACCTTCGCTGGGAAGCACTAGAGGCAGCGAGTCGAGGCCTCGCCGCAGGAAGTTGACTTCGAAGTTTTTGCCAACGAAGTAATCATACAGCAGTTTGTCCGTGCCGCCAACCTGCGGGGTGGCATAGAAGCTTTCGAGAGGAGACACGGGCGCGAGTGGGATGCCTCCGAAGTAACTACCACCGCGTGAGCCAGTGGTGATTTTTGTTGGGCGTCTCGCACACCTTGAGGCCTCGGCCGGTGAAGTACGAGATGCCGTCAGCGTTTGCATGATAGATAAAGATCTTGCGGAAGACCATCAAGCTAAACTCAATGCGCTCCCGGCGCATGTAGCAGGCGAAGGCGATCAACACCGAAATAGCATTCGGGTTGAACTGCGTCGGGATGACGCCGAAGTACTTAAACACTTGTTTTACCTCAGGCCATAGAGGCAACCTCAACCCCGCCTCAAAGTGCGAGACGGGGAAGGCGAGCTCTCACAGATAGTAGGTGTTGATAGACTCGCCATCCATGGGGGGCCGCGAGTCGATCCCATCCCCCAGGTACTCGCGGACGAAGCCGCGGTAATCTTCCTCAGGAAGCCGGCCGAGCGGGAAGTCATGGTCGGTGAACCGCTTCCCACAGCGGCTGTGCCCCGCGCCTTCCTCAACTCGCTTCTTACCCATCCTTGGCAAAACAATTTTGGCGAAATGGCTATAGGCGAGACGGAGAGAAAGGTAGAGTAAGAAAGAAGATTGGCGAGAGGATCAGGAGAGAAAAGAGCGAGAAGAAGCGGCGAGACGAAAGAAGCAAAAGGGCAAGAGCTTGGGTATGGCAGGAGTGAAGAGTGCGGGTATCCTTCTGATCCATGGCCGGGTGTATTTATAACAGATACAGGGCAATGATTGATGGGCTGGAAAACGTACAAAGGAAGGGGAATTGTCGCAGTAGGTTTTTTTTTCTCTCTCTCCTAAACCTCGATCGGCGCAGCCCGTCGCAATCACAGGGTGATTAATTAAAGAAATTAAAAAAAAAAATTAACACAACAATAATTAATGATTCAAAAACACTGCCCCACATGGCGGACACCAAGTTCTGACAAAGCCGGCGAGACGGCAACACAGCATTATTTATTATTATAGCATTCAAATAGAAAATGAAGGAGAAGGGGCGAGACGGACGGCTTTCAATACGAATGCCATTGCCAGCGTCCACCACGAGCTCCTGCACAGGGTGGCCTACTACGCGAGTGGAAGGCGCGAACGAACTCCAGCCCACGGCGAGCGAGAGGAAGCTGTATATCGACCTCGTTAATGATGGCGTCAGGGTTGGTCCCATCGACATCTAACTCGGTATCTGCCTCCGAAGATAAGTGAGCACACTCGTTCTCCAGACATTCGATGCGCCGATCCGCCGCCTGCTTATCCAGCGTCAGCGAATGGATGAGGCGCGCGTGTTTCTGGAACAACTCTGCAGTATTGCGTCTCATTTTCGCCGGGTTCGCAGGGTCGCCAAGGTAATCTTCAATCCCGTCAATGGGAGGAAGAGGCGGGACGACAGGTTGTCCAGGGTGCTCCTCAGCAGGCGAGTCGGTCTGAGCGCCTGCAGAAGGAGTAAAGGAGCAAGGTGAGAGAGGATCCTGCAGGAGTGTGTGGGTAGCGAGTGGGACAGAGAAGCGAGAGGGAAGATTACTTACCAGGGGGACGGGAGGTCCCGGCGGCCTGGGAGGGATCGTCTCTCCTCTCGCAGGGAGGAGTAGATAGAGGAGTGGAAGGTAGTTGCAAATTGGAATCTTCGCGGCGGGCAGCGGAGTCATTTCGCGGGCTTTCCGTTAGATGTATAGCCGCGTGAGCTCCCTGAAGAGAAACCATTAAGAAAGCACATACAAATATTGAAGGAGTAATAAAAATAGAAGCGAGAGCTCACCTCTTTCTCTTTGGGAGATGCGGGAGGAGGGGTGGGGCATGTCTCCTGGACTGCGCGAGACGGATCCTCTACAGAGGAGGGGCCACCTATTTTTTCCCTCTTCAAGCGAGATAGAGAGGATGGTACAGAAGGAAGTGGGAGAACTAAGGTTGAGGTATAAGCGGCCACGACGACATTGTTCTGTCGGCGCACTTTGGCAAGGCGCTCACGAAAGCTCTGGCCGTGAGACATGATGAACAGTACTGCAAGGAAGGAGGAAGTGTGCAAAGGGGTAGCCTCTATTCGGGATAAGAATCCCATATTTATAGGTTTTGATGGGGGACTCAGAAGATTCTCTCAAAAATACGTCAATAAATACATATTAATAGCGGGCCTCGGTTGGATGTTCTTTCTGAGCTTAGAATAATCTCGAAAGAGCAGGGATTGTGTACAACCTCGGGCTCACGAAAGGTCCTCAAAGCGCGAATAGTCGAGGCGGGCGAGTGGAATTGATGGGCGAGTGGGACCATGTGGTCCACTCGCAGGTGGCGAGATAAGTGGCCTCTACAGTAGGCGAGACGCCCCTCCTGAGGGCGTGAGAAGGCCTCTAACGCGAGAAGGCCTCACAGCATATAAGGTTGGCGAGACGGGCTGAGGATTCGTCTCACCGATAGATACTCCCCCACTCGCCATACAAAGAAGGGGCCGTTTTCACATTTCTATACCCAAGGGGTTTTTTACTCTTCTACCCCGGGTAATTTTACCATTTTGCCCATGGTGGTCTGCATATAACTTCTCAGAACAATGGAGTTTGGTTGTTGGCGGACCCAACCAGAGGTATTCTGGTATTTTCAGGTCAGCCCAGAATGGTTATTTGCAGATCCAATTCAGAAAACTATAAATAGACCCAGAGGGGTTCTTCAGAAGCACATACAGATATCTTTCCCGGGACTTGAGAGGCTTTTTTCTGTTCTTTCTGAGGAGCTCCGAGCCCAACTTTTTGGCTTTGGAGGGGAAGCTCTCAGAGATCTTCCAGGTAAGCTGTGGGACCTCCCTACTGAGGCCTTGGGTCAGTTTCTAGTCCTTCACGACCAGTCGGAGGTCAGAGCTTGAGACGAGTAGGTGTTGGCTACGCCCCTATTTTTCGAACTCTGGTCGAAGTCAGATTTTGGCTTCAACACTACGTACAACTGGTCATGACTGAAAACATTATTTGGCAAATATATTCCAACATTTCCGATTGTTTGGCCTTGAGATTTATTAATCGTCAGTGCGAAGATTAGCCTCAATGGAAACTGTTTGCGTTAATTGAAATGACAGTCTAATATCTTCAGGTGTCTTCAATGGTATCTGTGGTAAGAAGACCAAGTTTCCTTGAAAGTTGGCTGTTAAAATCTTTTCTTCTATTATTTTTTCGCAAACCGACGACAAATAAGTCTTGTTCCATTACATAGACTTATCTTTGGGTCAATATTTCTGATTAACATGATAAGAGCTCCGATTGTTAACTTTAATTTATGAAACGATAAGTTACTCTGTGTCAATGAATTAGAAATTCAGGTTGATACAAATTTCTCCTATCATCAACGACAGAATCATAAGAGTATATATAACTTCTTTGCCTGAGAATTGCAGAAGAGTGGTGTTATTCAACATATTCGCATGTTCATTTAGTGGTGTTAATAAAGCTATGTCTCGAATATAATTTTTATCGTCAACGTGCAACCCTAAATTTGGGAATGTAACATCTATTAAATCATTAATAGATTTCTCACATTCCCATGACATTCCCATTGGATCAGGGATCCTAATCATATCATCTTTAATGGTCATCTCCAATCCATTTCCAACTCGGAAGAGATATTCAGAGAAGCTGTTATCATTTTTGGCTCGCATATTTTTTGTTAGAATTAATATCATGACATAACTCCATAAATGTGATTGAACGATGCTTGCATTAATTATCGGTGCTCTTGTTCCATTGACAATCATCGGTAGTACCTGGCGAAAATCTCCTCTCATAATTATAATTTTCCCTCCGAATGGCTTGTCTACAACAGGAGTATCATGAAACGAACGATCAACTGTCTCGAATGTCTTTCTATCAGCCATGGATGCTTCATCCCAAATTATGACATTTTATTGTCTGATTACTTCTGCGAAATCTGACTGTTTTTCAAAGAGCAAAATGATTTGTAATCCAATTTAATTGGTACTTATAATTTTTGAATGTGCAATCCGACCTCCCGGTAAAAGGGTAACAACAATACCAGAAATAACTGTAGCTATAATGATGCATCCTATTTTTCTAAGAGAGGCAATAATTGCACGATACAGATATATTTTCTCAGTTCCACCAGGTCCATCAACAAAAAAACACTAATGTGATTTGTTCTTTATTGGCTCGCTGATCACATTGTAAGCATGTAATTGACCTTCATTGAGTAACGTAACTGCGTTAAGATCATCTCGTGTAATAGGTATTGATAATTCATCTTCTATAAGATCGAATAGGTTATTGAAATCATTGAATGATTCATTGATGGGTGGTAAATCGAACTCTTTAATAGAGCGTTTATGTTGCTTCATGATATCATTGAGGCTATGAAGTAGTTTATTCAAAATGTAGAACTCGTTGGTCGTGCTAGAACTTGGATAATCTTCGATCATGCTTGTATAATTTTCGGTGGCCGGCGAGCCGACCGCCCCGCTGTCAAGCGCAAAGCCCACACGTGTATATATGCAATATACGCGGGCCACGTATAAACAGTGTTGCCTGCAGCTGTCGCTGAAACATGTCATCTCCTTTCACTATCTGGAATCGAGCCAGATCGACACTAATGCGTCTCTGTATCATACGTCATAGGGCTAGCCATTACTCCCCTCATAGTCCATCATTTACTCCCCTCATAGTCCATCATGGAAATGCTTATCACATGATTCTAGATGCCAGATTCAGTTAGGAAGAAAGTATGGTAATGAATTCTCTATTGAGTTCTTATTTCTCCTTTTATTTTCACTCCCTATCAAGAATGGAAATTCTGAAATTAATAGAGTTGTGAATTATGTCCCGATTTCATCCTTAATTATTTATCTTTTAATAATTCATATTCGGATATCTTAATACCGGTTGGGTTCCGGTGCCCGTACGCGCGGAGAAGGTATGATCCCGCTGCCGCTCCCGTGCCGCTCCCGTGCCGCTGTCGATCTCGCTGCGGATCCCGCTCCGGTTGCCGATCCTTCTCTTCTTCCTGCTCGTAAGTTCTTCCTCTTCCTCTTCCTCTTCCTCTTTTTCCTCTTCTTGTCCTTCTTCTTCCTCCTCCTCTTCTTCTTCTTCCTCTTCTTCTTCCTCCTTTTCTTCAACTGCCGATCCTTCTTCTACTGCTGCCGATTCTTCTTCTCCTTATACCTATCATTCTCTTCTTCCTGCTGGATGATTTACATTTGTATGGTGTGTATCTGCGTGTGCAAGTGTGTGTATTGTATTTTTTTTAAGGGTAAATATGCCCTTATTGCTACATTTGTGATATGTTGAATGTCTATTATGCATCAATTTGGCCATAATGAACCGAATTTAAAGAATACTGATGATACTTTTGCAATTTAGAAGTAATCTTGTTTTGATGTTTAATTGTTAAGATTTATTTGGTACAATTGGGCTGAGAAAATAAAGTTTCCAACTGGTGTATTGGAGTATGAGTTGATCCATAAGTTAATTTATATATTCTTGAAGTTGTAGTGAAATTAATCTTGCATTCTTGCTAAATGGAGATTTAATCTATTAACATATACTAGCAAATTCCGCTTATTGAAAAGTTTAGTAGAAAAGTTAAACTAGACGAAACCCCAAGTGGTATATGCACGAGCTTCCACCTTTTCCATATAGGCCCATATAACAACATTGTTTATATTTAAGCCTCAAATATCAAAGGTTTATCAATTGTTTATATACATATATATTTATTATCTTTAATACAACGTATCCCGACGTACACGTAGCCTTGTTTTTTAAATTTTGTCGTACCTACCTAGTACCCATACCTGTACCAGTGTTTCCTAGAACTAATCTTTTGTTTTTTGATAGCAAATAATTGATGTTTATAAATTTTATAGTGTTCAAAACTTCTGCTATATAGTTCTTTTTTTCTTTGAAAATTGTTTTTGTTTGTTTGTTATTTTGCAGTTAAATTGTTTCCATCATAAAAATCTTGGGTGTCAATAGACTAAGGGTATATGTTAGCAAATTTCTATCATCCCTAAGCCAAAATGCGAGGACCAGTTGCACCAGCATAAGTACCTATGTCCCCATGTTGATTAAGATTATGGGTCTTTAGGAGTGTGATTTGCATGGGTTTTATTTTCTTATAGTTAACTAAACATGAGGTTTCGAAGCTGCCGCCGCGGATAGAGAGACTTTTGTCGAGGATGGAGATGATTTTGGGGCCTGCTATCACAGAGGAAGCTTTTGTCGAGAGGAAAGGGAGCTTGCCCTTATCGACTTCGCAAGAGAACATTGATGCCTCTCTCCTCCACACCGGCGCCAACACAGAGCCCCTACACTACGACATCACTGTTTCTCTCCTCCCTTCTCTTATTCTTGCATCGGAAACAAAATTCCATGCGTATCCTGCCGCCTGTGCCTGCAGTCGTTTCCTGCCGCCGAATATTGCTGTTGTTGCCTTTCGCAGACGAATGATGCTGATTTCTTCCATCGATAATTACCATGGTTAATTCTTACATTAAATTAGAAGCTCATTCACATATATTCTTTTGATTTCTACTTCAGAAGAATTCACGTTCAGAGCCTTTTATTTTTTAAGATTGAATCAGATAGTTTTGATTTTAAGTAGATCTGTTGAATTATAACCAACTGCCATGTGGTAAGAAATAGAAATGCCCCCAAAGCCCTAAAAAATCTTCGTGAATCATGCCATTACGCCTCACTTCTTCCGCTTTTAGTTTCAGATTGGGGTTTGAGGATCCGGTTTTGGCGATATGATAACGACGTGGCGGCTCCGATCCTGCCTGATCGCTGGCGGCGGTAATGCGGCGGTCGGTCTCTGCTCCT